>OY856188.1:116084134-116689134 GCA_963693315.1 Diogma glabrata
ATAAGTTATTTGCAGGTAACTTAATTAACTACGACTTTGTTATTGACATTTTTCCTATAGCTTTAGCCATTTTTGAAATAAAAACAAAAGAACAAGAAATTCATATAAAATTATTTTTTTTTGATTGATTAATAACTGCATAAAAACTAAATTTATTTCAATTTGTCGTCTCTTCAACATACAAAAAATAAATACATATATTTAAAAATTAGACGATATCTTTAAAATTTATCTAACATTAATAAAAGATAATGACTGTACAACACAAACCAAAAGGTGCCACGCGCCATATACGTAATACAATAAAAAAAAATTAAGCTTAAATTTTTAAATTTCATGCACAAAAATTTATAAGTACAATAACAGTCGTATGTGATGTGAAGTAATTTATTTGTTGTTTTGCTTATTTCTTATGATTTTCCAGCTGCTTCCCTCTCATCAATATATTGTATAAAACACAGCTTTTCTTTTATTATAGTTATTATTATTTTATTATATTTCACCTGGCTCTTTTTCAAAGGTTTTATTACTTTTTTTTTTGGATCGAAAGAAAAAAATTTCTTTTGAAATACAAAATTCAATCAAAAACATACTCATATCATATGTATAATGACCATTTACACGTTTTGGGGACCTGTGAGTCATTTTCATTAGCTCCCATTTTCTACATCAATAAGAATCTAGAACCATTGCTAAATAATTTTTGGACCTCTTAATTGCAATAAAATTATGATTTTGTATTCAATTTAGGACACTTGTAAATGATGAATTTAACGTTATTATATGTAAATTGAAGATTGCTTAAAGTGGTAATAAGGATTTATGTTTGCTTAACTTGTGGGTTATTAAGCAATAAAAAAAATTGCGTGCACTGATTTCGAGTTTTTACTTTTTATTGATAATGCTTTCTGCATACCTGCATATATTTTTTTAATTTACAAAGTCTTTGCCGAAAATATGATTAAACATAATTTTCAGTAAAAGTTAACTTTTGTGCATCGTCGATAAGTACTCTCTCCCCTTCGGCCAGTCGTTTATGTTATAAGCTCAACATGAAATTTACGAAACATACCAATGTGCAGAAACAACTTGATGAAATTGGGACTGTTAGCTATAATCGGAAAAGTTATGGTGATTTGGCTTCGGCCAAAGGAGGATTACTTAGCATTGCAAAATAACTTTTTAATGCGTAGGGTATTTGCTAGTAGCTAGTTATATTTAAATAAAAAAAAGCAAACAGAAATATGAATTTATATTTTATATAAACTTACAACCGGTTCCTCATCATTCATTATAATTTTAATTTCTTTATTTATGTCTTTCGTTCTTTTGAAATTGTATTTCATACATATGTCTTTTATGTGTACATCGCACCTTTTACAACTTAGAATACGTACCGTATCGTTAATTCTATCTCAAAATTATTTTAATTTAATTCTTAAACAATTTTTTGGGTTGCAAAAATACAACAAAAACATATCTAAAAATTTATTTGCAAAAAATACAAAAAAAATAATATAATAGAAAATATATAAGCACAAACTAACCCCCCTTGGTCTAAATACTCCGTTTTATCCTTAAACAAAAAATTACCACAATATTATTTCGAAAAAAAGGTAAAACGTAGAAATTTCCTACTAAAAAGGAGATTGAACGAACATTGAAAATTCAAAACAAAATTTTTAAAATGAAACATCTGCTCTGCGACTCAAAGGAACAACAAACAAAATATATGTATGTATAGCGTTTTTTTGCAAATTTTTGAATTAAATATTGTAATTTTATATGGTTGAACTCATAAACACTGAGTAGTTAGTGCGTAGCGTACTGATTTGTATGACAAGGAAGAATATGCGTTGATTGTATTTTAATGTAAATAAACCTCTTTAATAATCGATAACAAAAATAAACCAAAACGTATTTATTTTAATAATTTGACGTAATTATATATTTCTATAGAGCCAAGCAGAGGAAATAATATAATTTGGGGAACGCCTTGTATTCTAAGTTATAAATTTAATAATCTCCTTTTTTGAGATTATCACGAGGCACGTTCGAATTGACTGAAGTAACTGCATGTAGATTTTTCATTTATTTTAGAAAATTCAGTTAACTTCAGTCAATTGTTAAATCGAACGCACCTTTTAGGAAGGACAAGTTTAGTATATTTACAAATTAGGCTCCTTTTTGATAAGTTGCCCGTTTGTAAACCAATTTTGTTTGGGTAGCCGTTACATATGCCATCGAGAGTTCGTTGTTTAAAATGGTAAACATTGAAGTATTCAGACGATACAATTGGACTCGGTCTACAATTAAGGTCAATATTATTTCCTCTTCTGAATATGGGTCAGTTAGACCCACTAGTCAGTTATCATGTTTTAATAAATGCTGCTGTTCTGTAGGACAAATGATGATTAGATTTAGTAGCTTAAGTTGACTATATAGAAAAGTTTGTTCAGAATAATGGGTTCAGAAAAATACATCCAGTGTCATCGGATTTGTTATTAGGAAAAAATTAGTAACAACATGAAAACCATTGGATAAGGAAGAAAGTATTGCGCAAATGATGGGAAAAATAAATTAAAGGAGATCCGAGTTATGAGGGTGAAATGGGGCGAGCTTTTAGGGTTCTAAATTGGTTTTTCACGATTTGCAGCGAAACAAGACCTTCTATCGAAAAAAGTTTAAAGAAAAAGTTCTTGGTAATAAAAAGGTCTATAACTTTTGTACAACTTATTTTTCTACATAAAATAGAATTGTTCGTGAAAATAGAAAAAAACCGAGATAAAAAGGTTTTTAGGTTTTTAATTTTTACGTTTAATTTTGATTTTAAACCAAAAAAGTGACCTCTTTTTTACCCGAAAATCACTATGTGGAAACAGTTTTTCAAAAAAAAAAGTTATTTTTATTTTTGTTTAACCGTCTACTTTTAGATATTATAATAAAAAAATAAACATTACCAATTACCATTGAAAAATTTATATTTTTAAGGATTTCGACTATAAATTTTAACAAATAATGAAAAATTTTAAACAATGGGTGGAAAATAACGTAAAAAACTGTCTATATCAGTGATCGAAAATACATGACATTCATGGCAAACTTGGAGAAATTCGCCATAAACTACGGAAATAATGTTCTGATTCCAAAATCTAGATATTGTTAGTAAAATATCAAGTTTCAACAAAACTCCTCTTATTTGTCTACAATTTATTCATAATATTTTTTTTTGCTGTTTATGTTTCATAGTGTAGTTTTATACCAAGTGCTCCATCTTTGTATAAATTTTAAAATTTAATCAATGTAATGTTTTGATTGAGTTTCATTTGAAGGTTCACTCAATTATTGAATTCCATTTCCCGGGTAGGAGCTGCTAATATTAAACAAAGGACCAATTTCGGGCCAGTGGCGAGCCAAGCCTTGTTAGCTTTGGTTTCAGTCTGGGCCAGTTGTAAATTCCTAGACTGAACCAAGGTTCAGTTTGTTATATTACGCGTTATTAACCATGTGTAATGCATTGCAAAACATGTGCAGGCAATATTATGTCTATCTTTATTTTCATATATGTTACTTTTTCCACAACATCTTTTCACATATTTAGAGGAGGTCTGAAAAAAAATTGGTTTGGTAGACCTGGCCCAAGACTTATTTGCCACACTTGGCCCAAGCGTGGGTTGCCGGACTTGGCCCCAGGACATCAATCCAAGCTAGGCCCTAGCTTGGACTGTTTGAAAATGTCAAGCCTGGCCCAAACTCCAAAAGGTGCGGTGCGGGCTTTGCCCCTTAGCTTTTTCTTCTCCGGGTTGAAGTTTCATAAATTTTGCTAAATATTTTAAGAACAGCTGATTTCTGTCATTTCATTTGCGATATTTTTTCTTTTGCATTTGAAAACTTTTAAACTTTGTTGTAATTTTTAAGTGAAAGACTTTAATTTCAGTCCCAGTCTTGCTTTGTGTCAAAAAACTACTCCAATAGCTAACGAGAAACAGTATTAACCTATTTGTACTTATCTAAAAAAAAATTAATTGATTCGAATATTAAATAATCTTTTCACAATTAAACACGAAACTTTTTTTTTCAATTTTTGTTACAAAAGATGATAATGTTACGTTTCTTCAACCTTACTTCGGATTGGCCTTACTCTCAATTCCATAAACGAATTCTTAAATCTCTTTCGAGTTAGATCACTGATTATGTAAGCAAACACACCAGGTTTTATTAAGTATTCAACACCGTAATTGTTCCACAACAAAAGGAAAGCAATACCGCAAACAATATTCCTAGCCATAATATTCTTTCAACAGCTTCTGAAACTCCAACAGTTTATTGTAGAAATTTCCAGTACACAGCTTCCAAAATAATACCCAAAATATTTCTACTTAATAACACTTATTCACAATTAAATTTTAAAATAGCTTTTATTTACACGATTTTATATGCACGGTACACGTTTCGTTTATAATTAATTTATTTAGCATTCCACTTAAACTATCGAAATTTTAATTATAACTTTTCGCAGGTCTAAAATAAAACTAATTTTTAATTCTACAAGAGGGGATTCCTTATATACAATTCTGCATAATTTCTCGATTATTCGAGGTCACTTTCGATTATTCGAGATCACACACCAGGTTTTATTAAGTACTCAACACCGTAATTGTTCCACAACAAAAGGAAAGCAATACCGCAAACAATATTCCTAGCCATAATATTCTTTCAACAGCTTCTGAAACTCCAACAGTTTATTGTAGAAATTTCCAGTACACAGCTTCCAAAATAATACCCAAAATATTTCTACTTAATAACACTTGTTCACAATTAAATTTTAAAATAACTTTTATTTACACGATTTTATATGCACGGTACACGTTTCGTTTATAATTAATTTATTTAGCATTCCACTTAAACTATCGAAATTTTAATTATAACTTTTCGCAGGTCTAAAATAAAACTAATTTTTAATTCTACAAGAGGGGATTCCTTATATACAATTCTGCATAATTTCTCGATTATTCGAGGTCACTTTCGATTATTCGAGATCACACACCAGGTTTTATTAAGTACTCAACACCGTAATTGTTCCACAACAAAAGGAAAGCAATACCGCAAACAATATTCCTAGCCATAATATTCTTTCAACAGCTTCTGAAACTCCAACAGTTTATTGTAGAAATTTCCAGTACACAGCTTCCAAAATAATACCCAAAATATTTCTACTTAATAACACTTGTTCACAATTAAATTTTAAAATAACTTTTATTTACACGATTTTATATGCACGGTACACGTTTCGTTTATAATTAATTTATTTAGCATTCCACTTAAACTATCGAAATTTTAATTATAACTTTTCGTAGGTCTAAAATAAAACTAATTTTTAATTCTACAAGAGGGGATTCCTTATATACAATTCTGCATAATTTCTCGATTATTCGAGGTCACTTTCGATTATTCGAGATCAATCTTCGATAATATTCGAATATTCGATAACATTATTTTTTACATAATATGTTGATTTGATTCATAAAATCACTCAATTTTATTTCATGTTGACCTTAATTCTAAGAAACGAATGTGATCTTGATTTTATTTTTGAAATATTTTATATCGAGCCTTGAAATATTGTATAAGTCTTTTGTAATGCCTTATGCATCACCAAAAATTAAGATTTGATTCTCAATCATAAGCACGTATAATAGTTCTCAGCCTGAAAAGAAACATAGTTCTCAACCTAAAAAGAAACATAGTTCTCAACCTGAAAAGAAAACATTCAAAATTCATACATGTTGTAGATTTCATTTCTGATTTCCAAATGAATTATATTTTGATTTAAAATTAAATCAAAATATATAAAATGCAACGTTTAATATTTCAAAATAAGGTTATATTTTCTTTTAAGAAATTGTTTGACAATGAAACAATTTTATTTATTTTTTTGCTAAATAAATGAATTTCACAATTCTAAGTAAACAACAATTGTTACATTATTTATTTGTGACGATAAATTATGTATGTCAAATATGAAATTGTATTTGGAGTCATCAAAACAATTAACAATTTTATTGTTTTTGTTTTATGAAATAATAATTTGATGGAAAACATTTTTATATGTTTATGTTGAGATAAAATAATAATATAGGAAATGTATGATGGATAAAAATCCATAATGAAAATAATAATACGGATGAGAATAATAATACGGATGTAAAATTTGTAAGTATATATAAGGTAAATGTTAGATTTTAAGAGATCAGTATCAGTATCGCTATTGTAACTTAATAAGTTAATACCATAAGATATTATATGTAGTTGATCATATTTGTAATATGATCACTAACATATCAAAAATTGTAAAAAGTTTCATTTAAAAACATATAATCTGGACCAAATATAAAGATATAAGAAGATTACAACAATAATGAATATAGAGGTCGAAAGGTGACAAGTGCCTAAGACCTAGAATGACCCATCCTGGTCATCCGCTCTATACTCTCTATCATCCATCATTCCGACAAACAATTCAACAACATTAGAAGTAAACCAGTTTACTTTTTATATCATTGCGATTATCGAATCGTAGGAATAATAATAAATAGATATCACTTTACAACAACCTAGCAATTATTCTATAAGCTAACTAGAAAACAGTGCTGCAGAACGTTACTCGTAATGTAGCGCAAAAACGAAATAACGAAATGAAATAGCGTTATTAATAATAACTAGGAGGGCCCGGCGTGCTTCGCTACGCTTATAAATAAAGTTTTTGCGTAGACATTTTGTTGACGTAGAAGCAATGATTTCAAAAAGTGGTAATGAGAAATGCTAGCCTATAATTTTTAATTTTTCTTTTTAAATATATGAATGATAAATAATCAGAACTCTAGCTGATCAGTTCGGATATATGACAAATTAGCGATCAAATAAGTTTTCAAGTAAGCTTATTTGATCTCTAACTTATTTGATCGCTAATTTTTCATATATCCGAACTGATCAGCTAGAGTTCTGATTATTTATCATTCATATATTTAAAAAGAAAAATTAAAAATTATAGGCTAGCATTTCTCATTACCACTTTTTGAAATCATTGCTTCTACGTCAACAAAATGTCTACGCAAAAACTTTATTTATAAGCGTAGCGAAGCACGCCGGGCCCTCCTAGTTTCAATTATTCAGTTATTTTTCTTTTTACTTGCAAAAATATACTTAAGTCGGATGAAATTTGTGGCACCTATTCACAAAACATTGACACCAATACCAAAACTACGTGAAAAAGCCTCAAAAATTCAACCGCGCATAACTCCGATTCAGAGTACACAAAAAATAAAAGCAGAAACAACTTTTTTCCTTTCGTCAATACCAACAAAATATCAAAATTTCAGATTTTTTAAAAATCAAAAATTTAAAAATCAACAAAAAAATGTACGTTTTCAAAATAATAGCCCTCCTATAATAAGAAAACAAAAATATTACGCAAATATCTTTAATCAATAAACAAAATAATCGAAATAATATCGAAAACCGTCCTTGTTCAAAGACAAAAGACGACTGAAATGAAAGAAAATAAATTTTTAAGTTTCGTTTTTGTTGTTCGTTGTTCGTTATTCGATAGCTAATATATAAAAAAGAAAATATAAAAAAATAAAATATAAAAAAATAAAATAAATTTTTAATTTCGTTTTTGCATGTATGTAAACTTATAATGCATATGTATAGAAAAAGTTTTCCGTATATAATAACTTTTTTATTTATGATCCGATTTGTTTGAATCCGGATCCGACTATAGGTTACACTAATATCAGTTAGCTGTGAAAATTTCAAATGAATCCATCTGCGAATAAAAAAGCCTAATGCTCCACAAAGTTTTAATCTAGCGTATTAATATATAGGAGGATTACTTTTAGCATTTTCGATTGAGAACCAGTTCATAACTAGTTCTTTTTTTCAATACATTACAAAATTATTTCCACTCCAAATCATGTTCGATTGAAGCAGAATAAAAAAAACTAGGTCTGAACTAGTTGTGCATTTTTTCCCCTTTTGAAGAACTAGTTCTATTTTCAGTTATTTTTGAGTTTTACTCATACTATGACAAAAAGTATTCACTACAAACGTAAAATCAAAACGTTATAATTATAACGCAGCATCATATTAATAATTTTATTTTTAGTTATTTAACAATATATATTGTGAAATTAGTTTTTTTTCACAAAATGTATTGTTTCTTTATTGCTTTTAAAACAAACCAAAATAAAATAATTAATAAAACAACCAATTCAATTTACTCATACAATAACACTGAATGTTTGCATGTTTGATTGAAAAAAAGAACTAGTTATTACCTAGTTCTTCAATCGAAAACGACATTTCATATAACGTCTTATAAACTAAAATGCGTTACAATAACCTAAAACGTTACTATAACGTTAATGTTTTGTTTCGTTTTTTTGAACGACCAAATTTATTTGTTCTTTTTCAATCTCTATGCACGCTTTAACTAAAGGTTTTGGTAGGTCTGAAATTTTTTGATATTAGATACGTTTGATTTGACTGAAAAAACAACAACAATTGCATACAATTTTTCAGATTATTCAGTTGTTTCAGTCAAAGCGAACGCGGCTATTATTGACAAAATAACGAGGATTTTGTACAATTTTAAGTATATTTTTAAGATTGCATTTAATTTTAAAATAACGTAACTAACTAACGTATAACATTATAAAATATTATAATTTTATTGTTCCATAATGAAATAACGTACCGAAAAAATAGATATAATGTTATAAAAACGAAACGCATAACGTTACGTTACAAAGCTGCTATAGAAACAACTATATAGAGAGCAGGAAAAATAAAAAGCGATGATATTCACTTTCGACAATAAAACTCTATTCTCTAGACATGGAATAAAAACACAATCTTACTTGCATGTAAATGAACTGAAGCAGTAAAAGCTTGCATGTAAATGAACTGAAAAAGTTTAGTTATTACTAGTTACACTTTTGTTTCTCGTGTAACTTTTTGCACTCTTCAAATGTGAATACTATTTCACAAATAAAAATTTGTTTCTACGATAAGCATATAAAAATTCTATTTTCATGCCGGCTTAATCCCTTGTGAAATTATTTTTTCCACTAGTGTAATAATAGATTATACACCATGGGAGAAAAGTGCATGTTTTTCTCCCGAGGATTGTTTGGAGCCCGAGGTCGAGGCGTGAGGTCTACATATGAAATGAGGGAGCGGATGAGGCAGAGGGTTTGAACTTTATATACAACTCGTGCAAAAATCGTGCAAAAATCGTTCGCTAAATAACAAATTGTTGTAACTAACAAATTGTTGTAGCATATTCATGTATTTTATAAAGTTTTTAAATCAAAGCAACCATGAAAAAATATAATATGAATTTTTAATGTTATGTTGTCAATTTCTAATTTAATAATTTATAATATTTGAAGTATATTTTAGTATTTGAAAGAAAATCAAAAATGTATCTTTACGGCAACTACAAATAAAGGTTTATTTTTCTTTTTTTACAACCATAATTGTGGTGTTATTAGTCTTAATAGAATAAAATAAACAACTGTTAATTTTATTCTTTTTAGTATAATTATTATTATTATTAATATTAGTATTTTATCGTGTCAGTGTTTAATGAATATATTATTTTTCGAGCAAAAATTTACAAATTTGCGAGGGAATAAAATTCTTTAAACACGAACCCAATACAACTTTTTAGCCTTCGGACCAAAATAAAACGAAAAGAAAACAATAAATCTTATTTTATTTTTTTGTACCATTAATTCCAAAAAATTAAATAAATTTGATTCAATTTCGATTCCTTTTTAATTGTTTCGTATTTTGAAAATGGAACCTACAATGAAAAACATCAAAGTTCTAACTACTAATAGAGAAACCAAAATACAATAATAAAAAATAAGATATTATTAATCGTAATAGGTTTTGCCCTTGCCTTTTTCAATATTCGAGAGAGGTACATGCGCATTAATTTGAATTTTTTGTTTTTTATGTAATCAGAGCGAAAATGGTTTTGTGGATTTTAAAATACAATCAATTTATTTATAAGGTGTGATTAATTTTTTTTTTATTATTCTTTTTTTATTTTTGATCTACGGGTGTGACAATCTCGCGTACTCCAGTCCTTGCTATTGACATAAGAGCTAACGTGAGATATCACATACCACTGGCAATAGCAGTAAGATATCACTAGCCAAGGTGAAGTCTTAGGGGTGCTGGCGGATGAACTCTATTCATGTAAATAGAAGCACCCTCAATCTTAGCTATGAAGTATTCCTTGATGGTGCCACGTTATTGCTTACTCGAAGAATCGAGCCATCATTAACTCTATGTATGAGCTTTAATCATTGAGGAACGAAGTGCGTCGCATCAAGAAATATGCCACTATCTGGATTATTGGCAACCACATTTTAGTTTTGTTCGTGCAAATTGTTAAAACAAATTTTCTGTTTACCTTTTATTTTGTTTTTATTTTTTCTATCGTATAATAAAATATTGGCATATGTCATATTTTATTTGTGATAGGATTGTTTAGTTCCTCTATAAAAGTCCTTCTATAAAAAAATAAAAAAAAAAACAAATTTGTGTCCATCAACGCAGAACGCATGTTGTTTTGGGACCCTGGTCTGAAAATATCTTTATGTGTTGTTGTGACACATATTGTAATGCCTACTACACAACACATTTTATTAAAAAAATATTGCGACGCTGATGCATAGGCTGACTTCACCACAGCTCTGGAAACACAGTGTTCTGGATACATAATGAGCTAATATCCATCATATACTTTAATTAAAAGCTAACCAATGTTGTAGATTTCGCGTAGTTCTACTTATAAAAATATTAAAGATAGCAGTAGTATTCCAACAAACATAAATTCTGTTGTACGAGAAAAAGCAAAAAAAAAAATTTAACCAGAAGTGACAAACCGGACGTTGGGATGCAGAACTGTTTTGCACCGTACTAAAATTTATGTACCTAGTTTCATCCAATTCGATTACCAGATATAGATGTTATTAAGCTTCCTAAAAAACAGGAGCTCGGTGGACCCCTACCACTTTGTTCACTATCGCTCAAAAACTAATCAGTTCCTTGCCATACATATTTGCATCTATTTCCAAAGTGTCCTCAAAATTCATTCACGAACGAATGCTGTATGCTCCCAACAAACATTGAAACAATAAAAAGGTGTTCGGGAGCCCCCCCCCCCCCCTCTCCCCCACTTATCCCAATATTGTCCAAAAACTAATCAGTTCTTTGTAATTTAAGTCTCCATCTTTTTTTAAAGTGTCATTAAAATTGATTAATGAATGAAGTCTGTATGCTCCCAACAAACTTTAAAAACAAAGTGTGAAAAGTCAGCAATTGTATGGTAGACCCCCCGCCTCTTTAATCAATATGTTCCAAAAGATGATACTTATCTTCTCACACTAATTGAAACATTTTCCATAGGTTTCATCATAATCACTTCATTACTGTATAGGCTGTAGTATGCATAAGGACACTGAAAAACTTCAAAAAATTATAAAAAAAAATGTTTGCCGGAAGTTGGGATGCAGAACGGTTGTAAATCGTACTAAATGCTTATGTACCAAGTTTCATCCACTTCGATTATCAGCTACAGATGTTATTGAGCTTTCAAAAAACAGGTGTATGGGACACCCACACCACTTTGTTCACTATCGCTCAAAAACTAATCAGTTTCTTGCCATACATATTTGCATCTTTTTCCAAAGTGTCATCAAAATTCATTCACGAACGAATGCTGTATGCTCCAAACAAACATTGAAAAAATGGTGACACAATAAACAGGTGTTCGGGAGACCTCCCACCACTTATCCCAAAATTGTCCAAAACCTAATCAGTTCCTTGTCATTTAGGTTTTCCATCTTTCTTCCAAAGAGTACAAAAAAAATTTTTTCCGGAAGTGAAAAACCGGAAGTTGGGATGCAGAACTGTTGTGAACCGTACTAAAAGCTTATGTACCAAGTGTCATCTAATTCGATTGTCAGGTACAGATGTTATTGAGCTTTCAAAAAAACAGGTGCTCGGGAGCCCCCCACCACTTTGTTCACTATCGCTCAAAAATCAATTAGTTCCTTGCCATACATATTTGCTTCTTTTTCCAAAGTATCATCAAAATTCATTCACGAACGCATGTTCTATGCTCCCAAGAAACATAAAAAACATATAGTGAAGAAAACCACCTGTTGTATGGTGAACCCCCAACCCTTTATCCAATGTACTCCAAAAGTTGATAAAATCTTTTTCATGTTACTTGAAAGCTTTTACCAACGTTTCATGACAATCGATCGGTAATTGTAGGCTACAGTAGGGGAAACTACTCCTGGAATATATAAACACCTGGAAAAAAAACTTTTTAACCGGAAGTGACAAACCGGAAGTTGGTATGCAGAAAAATTAGAAACAAAACAGTACTAAAACCATTGAATAAATATAATTCAATGACTAAAACTTTATGTACCAAGTTTCCATAAGATCATAAGCCGGGATTAGAAGTTATTCAAGATTTAAAGTTAGAGGTGTTCAAATTTGAAATTAATCCAGATCTACTACTCTCATGTGAACCTGTATCATTTGCCAAAGTTTCATCAAGATCCTATGCAGAAAGGTCACCCACACACCCACACACAGACGTACACCAAAATTTTTATTGACTATTTAGATAGAGGATGGTCCAAAACAATAGAAAAAACAAAATTTGGGATATGTAAGATTTTTTTTTCTCGATAGATTGCATTACTTCACACAATTTAAAATTGTGGTGAAGTAAAAAAAATTTATTTCAGAGTTTAATACAAGCAAATAAATTGTTTTACTGTGTTCCGCAGCATTCACACAACAGGAATTAATAGTTAATTTGTTTTATTAATAAATAAATAATAATTAATTTGTTTTATTCAATTAAAACTAACAACACACAAAATTTTGGTTATCCAAAACAAACAAAAAATAAACCTATATTTATAGTTGCCGGAAAGACATTGTATTGAACTCTGAAATAAATTTTTTGGATTGTATTTTATAATAAAAATCAAGAAAGCCATTTTCGCTCTGATTATATAAAAATCAATAAATCCCAACTAATGCACATGATCCTTTCTCTAATATTGGAAAATGCAAAGGTTACTATGATTAAATTGAATTAAATTTCGATTGTGAAAAAAATTAGTACTTTTTTCCTCTCGCCAATTTGCAATGATCGCTCGTGTCTCGCTTGCATTGTAAACTTTTACTCGAACATAAAATATAGCATTAAACATTTATACACAATAAATTACTATTATTTCGAATTAGGAGTAAGAACGATATTTTATTATTTTTACTCCTGTATTTGGAAATGTTATATTTCTTAACCTTAGTTGCTCTGAAAGAACGGCGTAAATTAGTGATATAAGAAGCGTTTTCAACTCTGTTTATTACACATCAAATTCGTTCTTTTTTTTGGTTTCTTATACTTTATTTCGTTCATCCTTGTTATTTGAAGTGTGAGCAACAACCTGCACTTCCATTCATATAACATGAAATATATCGGAAGGTCTGCAATAGAAACTTAAAATATTTATTGGGGCGTTGTATGAAATCAGTTGAGAAACACTGAGTAAAGGGAAGTTTAAATTATTACATAAAGAACGTAAACTTAAAAACAAATGAACAAAGGAACATGTGTGTGTGCTAAATAAGCGAACAAATACAAAGAACAGACTGATATTTGTATGAAACAATGGGCGTATCAAGCAAGTTGAGATCTCACTAAAAAGTGTAGATGTCTCCCATCTCAATGTGCTGGACGCTAAATATCTAACCGACAAAATGTAGAATATATTTCTATTTAGTGAGATAAGAAATTTGTATCTACATTTTGTAGATATTTTTTTGTTTGCGTCTTTGCTTTTTTTTTGAAGTTAAAAAATAATAAAATAAATAATTAGCCTTATAATCAGAGTTGGTTTGTTTTAAACACTTTTGTTTTAAACACTGTTTAAAACAGTGTTTAAAACAAATTGTTTTTTTTTAAAAAAACAATGTTTTAAACAAAAATTGTTTTTTTTAAATATTGCCATGTTACTTATTTGCTATCCAATAGAACTGTTGTACGCTGTCGTTTTTTACCGTTTTTAATACATTTGACCACCTTAAAGCACCTTTTGGCACCTTAAGCGTCATTAAAATTTTAAAAAATTTTTAAAGCTTTCATATGTTTTTTTTGTTAATAAAATGCGTTGTAAGGTGTTGATGAACGCAAATCTTTATGTTTTGTTTTTTTTTTTTTTCAAAGAAGGAAAAAAAATATGACATAACCCAGGATAGGATACATAAAATGAAAATAAAATAAGAGATAAAAAGAAAATGTCTTTTAAAAATTTGCAAAATTACAAAATTAAAAGGGGGTTGCCAATAATTCAGCTAGTGGTATATTCCTTGATCATGTGACGCACTGTCTTCCTCAATTATTAAAGCCCACACAAAGAGAAATATCAAAGTTCGATTCCTCGAGTAAGCAATAACGTGCCATTACCAAAGAACACTTCATAGATAAAATTTAGGGTTCACTAGCTAGTGATATCTTACTACTATTTCCTGTGGTATGTGATATCTCACGTTCACTCGTTTGTCAATACTAGCCAAACTATTATTAGAAATGTGCTGAAGGATGTGTTATTCGATTCCCGACAGACGTTCAATGGAGGAGCAAGTGCAATTTGTTTAATTGTTAAATAAAAAAGTGGTAAATATATGCTATTCTTATGGATCAAAAGGAACATCCCAATTTTGAAAAGGAAATTAAAGATTAGCTTACGTATTTCATAACAGTGATATATATTAACATTTTTTACCAGATACTTAACAAAGGCTTGATAAAATAGGTTGAGGAACTTTATCAAATTTTAAAACCAGTCGCAAATGATTTGAACAAATGAATCAAATTTAGAAGCAGTTACGACATGATTCAGATTTTATTTTTGGCCATCAATTGTGATGCATAAAATAATCAAACACGCATATTCAGTATTTTTGTCTCCGTTACTCAGCGTTTTTGTCTCCGTTACATTACGGTTATATTTTAAATTTAAATAAAATTATATTAAAAATTCAAATTCAAAATCTTGTTGTTTTCAATAGATTTTTTGTTAAATGTACTATATCGTTACAGCGAATATTCTTATAAGAATGATATTAATATCGTAATCTGTGATTTACAATCAGAAACTCAATTTATTTATTTAATCAAATCGTTTACCTGTTTTCCATAATCTTTTCAAGTTGAACTATTTAGGTGCATCACGACTCGGAAATACGTAGGTCGCAGAATTCAAATCATAATTCAAATTTCTGAAGTTTACGTTAGCCAATTATTACAACCAATTAATACCATTAGATTGAGGTGTTAACTATTCTTAGTCATCTTGGGACAACTATTTGAGTAGCTACTGAGAATATTCAAGAAATCTTGAGAACGTTTAAGATTCTCAAGATTTCTTGAATATTCTCAGTCAATCCTTAAGAATAGCCACAAAATCTTGAGAATCTTTCCGAATATATTAAGCATTTTCAAAGAACCTTAAGAACATTTGGACGTACAGACCCTCTTCAGATAAAAATTTTTAGACGACCCTTATTAATCTGAGAATACTTAAAACACTTATTTTCATTGGAGTTTTTTCACTCCAATTACATATTTTCATTTAAAACCAAAAAAAACGAATCTTTGTAGTATAAAACATATTTAAAACAAAAAAAACACAAAAAAAACAAAAAAAAACACAAAAAAACAAAAAAAAACACAAAAAAAACAAAAAAAAACTGTTTTAAACAATAAACAAAACAGATTTTTTTGTTTTTTTTTAAAAAAACAGTGTTTTTAACCAACGTTGCTTATAATATTGCAAAATATTGAGGAAGAGAATATGTACGATAGCGATGGAGGTAAATATGAATAGTTTTTCCTACAAATTAATAATTTCTTTGTGAAAATGCATTAATTAAAGATAAAACTAGAAAATCAAAATTTATCAAAAGCTATATTTTTGTATCGTAACTTCAAAATAATCTTCATTACGGTCTGGAGATTCATTTACAGACCAAGTATTCTCCTCGCCTAGACTACGGCAAATGGATACCATCGAAACCAGTGTTTCATTAGACAAAGTATTTTCCGCTGCTATCTCTTCTAATAACACATATCTAATTATATTCTCCATTTAAATATTTCGAAACAAAAAAATTCACAACAAAAATTAAGTTCTTAACTCTGACAGCTTAGTTAAGAAACAAACAAAAAATAAAATGTAGATTGTACATTCAGCACCCCGACTAGAAATTAGATCAGTATAGGGTCCGATCCGGATCAGGATTGCCTGAAGACTGATCAGGGATGAATCAGGCCTCCTGATCCGGACATGATGAAAAATCGTCACGCCGTACAGGATCCGTACAGGATCCGTTTAAATGATCCATGCCGGATCCATTTCAAAGATCCATTCCGGATCCATTTCAAAGATCCATTCCGGATCCATTTCAAAGATCTATTCCGGATCTATCTTAAAGATCCATGCCGGATCCATTCAACAGTTTCATGTCCGGTCTGGTCAAGAGATCCATAACAGATCCGTTCAAACGTTTAGAATTAATTTTGTTCTTAAATATTAATTTGACATTAAATAAATGAAAAAAATATTACCATTTTTCCTTAATTTTGTTCATGATTTCAAGTACACTTCAAATGCTTATAAATTTAATGCAGCAAGTTTGTTAATTATTTCTTATTTTTATTTTATTTAGTCCAAGTTTTGGCATTATTGATGATTTTTCCAATGGTATCATAAAACTCTTTGTCACATAGGCTCTTATGAAGGTATGGATCCAAGTTTGGATTCGAAAACTAACTTCACCCATACCTGCTTTAGATCACTTGTCATATTTCAAATAGAATAATTTTTGAGCAACATAATAAGTATTTCACCAATTACTGCTAACAAAAAACATCTGGAAATTCTTGAGTAAAGAGGAGATGCAAGATAAAAATTTAAATTATATGCTTTAAGGTTAATAAGCAAGATCCCTCACAACTGTAAGTTTGACAATGCTGTTTTCGATTCTACAATGAATTTGTACTTATAAGTACAAAATATTAAACAATTAAATAGATTCAGTCTACAGTTAATTATTACAGTTAAGTATATTATAATTAACTTTTTAAAAAGTTATTAAAAATTCGTGAAGAATGAGAAAATTTTTTGCACAAAAAAATTTTAAGTTAAGTACCCGAGCAGAAATTTGTCAGGGCTCAAGTAAGGCCCTGATCAAGTTTGCCCTAACCTGGATCAGGCATTGGTAGGACAGCCTGATTGGGCCCTGATCATGAGTGTAACGCTTTTGCCCTATCAGGTCCTGATTGGGATTACCGGATCAGACCCTGATTGGGATAATCGGATCAGGCCCTGATTGGGATATCCGGACCAGACCCTGATATATATTTATATATTATATACATAAATTAATCAAATTAAAATAAAAAAATTACAATGGAAAAAATTAAAACATACATACCACCTTAATGACTATTATTATAGTCTTTCAGCCGAGAAGCTATAACTAAAATATACATGAAACGATTTTAACTATATATTTCTAAAATGGATAATACTCTAGTGAATTTTAACCAATTGAAATTTCAGCTAGGGGTCAAATACGAGAAACCTGATCCGGGCCGGATGTATGCAAATAAGGTTAACCCTAAAAGGGTATTCTAAATCAGGCCCTAAACAGGCCCACATCAGCTTGCTCTAATAGAGATTGCCCTTGTAGGACTGACCAGGCCCTGATCACGACCTGACTGTATTCAGGTTTTTCCTAACTAATTTCTGCTCGGGTAAATGTACTATTATGACGTCGATAATATAATCAAAATAATAATTCAGTTATACCATTAACAACGAATTTATTGTTTAATGAGCAATATATTATATACAGAATGGATCAGGTAAAAAACTAAATTTTGTATTATTATCCAGTTCAGGACATCGGATAAGATGAGTTTTTTCGAATAGAAACTGATCGTATGACTGGATCAACGGATAAAGTACTGCACGCTGATCAGTAACTGATCAGATAGCCGGACCAACGGATAAAGTACTGCACGCTGATCAGTAACTGATCAGATAGCCGGATCAAGGGAAACGGTACTGTACGCTGATCAGGAACTGATCAGATAACCGGATCAAGGGAAACGGTACTGTACGCTGATCAGGAAATGATCAGATGGCCGTATTACGGAAAATCTGATCCGGATCTGATCATAATCCGGGTTCCCTGAACTAATTTCCAGTCGGGACATTAGATGGTCTACAAGTGAGACTGTGCTACATATTAGAATATCTCACAAGTAGATCTCAACGTGCTGGATACGCCTGACAACAGTTAAATTGAGATATTTTTAAATATTACAGTACTGCAACTGCTATATAATGAAGACAAGCAATGTCATAAAACTAAGTTGAAAACAAAGTGTAAATAAGCCATAGTAGCGTAAACCAGAATCAGTTGAAAACAAAACATTAAAGTAATAATGAATACTGATTTGTAAATACAAGTCCTATGAATAATTTGATGAAATTGATACTTGTTTGATTGAAATAATATCTTAAACTTTCTTAGTCAAAATAAATTAATATTCTCAAATCAATTTTTGACTGTCTAAAAATAATGCTATTTTTCAAAATATTACAGCTTTGTTTATTGGATGTTGTTTTAAAATTGATAAAATCCTATATGAAGAGTGAGTAAAGGAACATTTATACTTCATAGCTCTTATCGAAGTTGTAATAAATAAATGCGTATACTATAAATGAATAAGTTGGAAATTCTTATTAAATTGTACGATTTTCGTTTTGGCACCCGAAAAGAGAAAACGATTGTAATAAAAAAAATTTTTTGACACTCTAAGTGCCACTTCCACTGATCCATCTCAATGGTCTCTAACTGATAATTCCAATAAACATATTTTACATTTTATTCATAGGATTTGTTATTTTGTGAAGTATGCGGAACGTACGGTTAAAATCTTGTGAAGTGTATTCCATCCTCCTTTAAGTGAACACAGCATCCGTGAGAAGTTTTGGTTCGATTATGTTCTAAAAACTATAAGGTTATGTAACGATCGCAATAATCGCGAAACAATAATAAAACCAAATTCATCTTCGTTTTCAATTCAATAAAAATGCATTTCATTAGTTTCCGTTCATTCTTACATTAATAATAATTTTAAAATTTTCTAAAACTTAACTGCTAGTTAAATTTTGAACATACTATAAAAAGCAAACGAACGTACTAAATTTTTATTTCCAATGCTAATGAACAGACGTCGTTGTTAATCATTACTGAATTTTCGGAGATTGCCCGATTTTGTTTTGACATCATAAGATGGCAAAATCAAAATCACATTTTGCAATTTCATAATTTAAAAATTATTCATTCCATTTTTGTGATTCAAAAGAATTGGTCAATTGTTTGTTAGGAAGATTATTCCTATTTTTTATATTATATTTAAACGTGGATTTAATTTAATATAAGTTTATCAATGTCATTTGATAGTATTATTTAACCTTGATGTGATAAATCAATAAATTTGTAATTCAAAAGTGATGTATTTAATTGCAATCAAGCAAATAAAAAAGAAGTGTAAACAAAGAAAAATTCCAAGGTCGTTTTGTTTAATTGTTAAAATTGACTTCTAATTTTAATAACTTTTTTGTGAAAGCATTATTTATTGGCTGTAATTACAATGGGAGATTACACCCCGCTAAAAGGATAATTGTTGTCATTAATTGTTAAATCTGCTTTATAAATTGTGGCAGTACATGAAGATAAAGTATCCACTGATGTTATCGAAAGTATGAATAGCAAGGATAACAGTGATCGAAGCTATTACCACAGTTAGAGACAATCGTTTGTTTGATGGTTGTTCCGGTTGTTAAAACCGCATGGATTCATAGGCAGATATATAAATGGGAAGTTAGAAGGTCAAACGCTAGTCAAGGGATATTGGAAAATCAAACAAATAAATTAAAACAACAGAATATTGATGACATCAATCAACAGTACAACTTAAGGTATTTATTATTAATATGTATGTTAATTTTAATTTAGACATTGCTTTTGTAATGTCGAGATAAACTAAGGAAAAAGATAATAAGAGATTCCCAAATCTCGGATTCGAATGGGAACGGTCTGTTCACTCCGAATTCCTTTAAGTACCGTAACATTACTATTAATTTCTTTGTGTGATTATATTAAAGGTCCAAAATATAATAAATTGGCGTTCGAAACAAAGACCAGTAGGAGTCTGGTGTATTGGACCCTTGGATTTGGTTTTTTTAAAGAACCGTAATGATTTTTTGTAATAACTAGGGCGTTGCCAACTGGTTATTTTGCGTAAAATAAATTGTCTTTCCGGTTATAACCAGTTTGGGTTGTTTTACATATATTTTTTTTCTTCTTTTGTCAAACCAGTTTATGGTTTTGGTTTTTTAATATTGTAAAAAAATATTTTATATACATTTGGAAGTTGAATATTTTATATAAAATTTGCAATAACCTTTGTTATTGGATTTCGTATTATATATTTTGAATTTTGTTAAGAATGTATACAATTATGAGGGGTCAGGGGTTATTAAGGAGGTGTCGGCCAGGTGGGTTTGAGCCCTGGATGAATGAAGTGGATGGGAGAGCGAATGAAGAGAGAAAAGAGAGAATGGTTGAGGCGAGGAATGTGGTGGATGAAATGATAAATGTGATTCTGGATGGAGTAAAACATAAAATATTTTTGGAATTAATGGATGATATTTATGAAGAAAAATATGATGAGTTTCTGGATAAATTGATTTGTGAGATAGTGAATGAGGAGTTGAATGGGGTGAATGAGGAAGCGGATGAGATGGATGAAGTGACTGAGGAAGTGAATGTGGGCTGGCGTGAGAGAAGGAGGATAAATAGAAATAGGAGCTCTCACCTGAAGAGGAAGGAGAGGAGAAGAAGGGAGAAGGAGAGTCGCTTGGTCGTGGAGCTGGGAGCTTCCTCGACCAAGAGTACTCAAATAGAGGAGCTGGTTGAGGTGGTTCCCATCTCACCGACCATGCGACAGGTAGAGGAGTGGACTGGTCCACAGGAGGCCCCTGTTCCTCATTGTATAATTAGTTAAGACTAATTTTTTTTTAATTTTGAAAAAAACCGTTTTGGGGAAGCAGTTTTTTTTGAAATTTTTTTATGCTACCACGTACATATTGTACATAATCCTGTACATATTTTTTTTATATATACATAGTACAATTTGTTTTTGTACATAATGTATATATTGTATATTTTTTGTAAATAAATTTTTGTATATAGATAATTTGTAAATATTTTCTTTTGCCATGCCATTGTACATATTTTTGCACTACCTGCAAATAATTTTTTTAATAAGTACTATTTGTGCTAGTACTTTATTTTGAGTAAATGGTTTTTTTTCTTGAATTGACTTATGTTTATTAGGTTTATTGACTCATTTTCTCAGCGGTAGGCCTAAAAAGCCATCCATAGAGCTTCACTCTTTAACATTGATGTCGTTCTTAGATCGCCTATGGCCATCGGGGTTATGCGATCGAAGAACATTGGTTTCTTCTCTTCATTCGGCGAGGAAGTTCTCAGGGACGAGGAGTGGTGTTGCTGTGTTTGTACTTAGGTGCAAACCAGTAGTACCATTCTTTGCTCAGAGGCTTCTTCGGTGTAATGAAGAGAAGAACCAATTGTACTTTGCTTTCAGGATCAGAGGCTTCACCTCATACAAATTCAAAAACTTTTCCACTTTTCCATTTAGTTTTTCAATAGACAATTTTTCATAGAGTTTAGGTTTTGAAGTCTGGTGCTCGGGAGCGTTCTACAACTTTCGCATTAGGTTTAGTTGTAATTTATTTGTAGGTTAAACAAGCACAACTGGGTCAGTAGAAATGGACTTAGTGTCTAATCGTGACAGTTGTGATTGTTTTATTAGGTTGGGGAGAATCTGTTCTGTAGAATCTGGTCGTTAGGGGCTTTTCCAGTAGGTTCTCACATGCATTGTTGGAGTGGGCTCGCGAACGCGATATTTTAAATTTAAACAATATGGATATTGTAACCATACTTACTTTTTAAATTGTCTCCAGACGAATCTTGACTTTGGGAATCTCTTATATTATTAAATAAAAATAAAATAAATCAAACAAATTTTTCAATTAATTAAATAAAATTTTTATTAAATAAATAATTTTTTTAGAATTAAATAATTTTAGGTAGCTAAATAAAATAAATTTTCTTAATTAAGCTTTACGTCAAGATATAAATAAATATTTTTATTTTTTTTTAAAAAATAAATAAATATTTCAAAGTTAAGACGGTGCATCCGATAAATAAACATTCTTTTGAATATTTTTTATTTTTCAATTTTTTAAAAAAATAAATAAGTATTTTTAGGGGTGCTATCGTCAATAAATAATTTTAGGTATATAATTATTTCTGAAATTTCAGCATATCTGAAATCAAAATAAATAAATTATATTTTTACATATACAATATCTTAGGAATTTTTGTACAGATTCAGCAAGGATTAGCTACGACGATCTTTCCTTTGGTTCCTTTACGAGTTTGTTTTTTATTACAAAAGTTTTCTGTTTTTTTGGGGCGTTCGTTGGTTTTTTTTTCGTTTTACGCTTTTTTATTGTTTACACTTTTACAGCATACTAGCTACATTTTTTTTTGTTGTTGAGATTGGTTTTATTATTGTTGTTTGTTATTGTGAATTCTGGATTCTATAAATTTTACCATCAAAATGTCAAGTCAAATAGACATTGACCATCCATTTTATGGATTGGAACCCAGCGAACTGCAAATTGAATGTCTGGTTCGAGGTGTGGATTTCAGAGGGGTCAACTGGGCAGAGGAACTTCGAAACCACGCGGTACAAGGTTCAGTTCCATTAACTGTATCTCACGCGAGAGATTTGGTAGCTGAGTCTCAAATGGTGGTGCAGGCGGCACAACTAATTGTGAATCAGATACGTAGACTTCAGCCACCGATTAATCAGCCATTCTTAGATGGTCTGGCTAATCGTGTGTTGCACTATACAGGGAGGATGAATAGGTTGGGTTCTCGCGATGATTTGCAAGAAGCCCGCACCTACGCTATCTCCCAATTGTCACGCGCTTGGGATATAATAAGATCGTTGTCGACACGTCCAGTTATGCAGACTAAACCAGGAGGATCATCTGTACCATCCGAATCACCTGCGTTTCAGCCAGAGGAGAGATCCACTCCAATACCAGTACAGCCAATGACTAATACGATACACAGTTTAAATCGTGGGTATCAGCAACAACAAAGACGGGCAGAACAATTACCACCATCGTATTTTCAACAATCAGGTTTAAGAGCGGAGGACTTCGCATTACCACAACTGGGTTCATCGTTCCAAGCTGAACAAAGACACAACAATCCAGCATTGGTACAACAACAATCATTAAATTATCCACAAGCTCCACTAACAGCACCACCACCATACAACCAACCTCCTCAGGTATGGCGTGACGCGGCTCCAGCGTTAGCACCGGTGGAGTACCGAGGGGTTCGTGGGAACAATTTGAGTCGTTATGACTCAAATTGGGTTCCAACCTTCACAGGAGATGGTCACTCTCCTGATGTTCATGAGTTTGTTCACAGAGTTGAGGCGGCTGCCAGGAGGGACCGCGTGAATTGGGACGACCTTAGGTCTATCGTTCCGCGGTATCTCAAGGGGGCTGCCGACAGATACTATTTGAACTTAACTCATGAACATGAGGTGGTGACCTATCCAGTGCTAAGGGAGGGACTCCTACAAACCTTCGGTACGCTTACCGATGATAAGGCGATATTGCGCGTTCTTCTGAACCGCAAACAAAAGTCAAAGGAGAGCGTATACGAATATCTAGTGGAGATTGGTTCGTTAAACCGTCGCTTAGCACGTCCATTTGCTGACCGAGAAATGCTAGAGATTGCTCGGGAGGGACTTAGTGTGGAGCTCAAAAATGCTACACTTGCAGCAACAATACATTCTATTGATGAACTTCGGACTCTATGTCAGAAGTTTGAACGTTTGTGGTCCACACCAGTTCCAACCAGAACATCAAATTTAAGAATTAGCGAGGTACAACAAATGGATGACTATGAGGTGGATGCTGGAGCAGAACAACATGGATATATTGATGCGGTGGATTCAACACAGAGACGGATATTGCAGCGACCTAGCATAACATTTGACAACAGTCAACCTGGTCCATCAATATCCAGACAACCAATTGTCTGTTTTAGATGCGGGGTAAATGGACATCGAGCTCCTGATTGTTCTAAAAACAGAATAAAATTGCACTGTTGGAAATGTAATAAGCCGGACGTTATATATGCAAATTGTTCATATTGTCACCCGTCGGTAAACTTCCGTCCGAGAGTACATGCTTCGGGGATGGTACCCTCGGTTCAACATCCAATGAGCCCGAAGAAAACGACGAGAGATGTAGCAACGCAGGACGATCGATCACCACTCAGGAAACCAGAATAAAATCACCCAGTACATTTAATTTCCCATCATTACATCATACATATTTTAGACGTCTGGAACGTAACATCAGATATTGGAGGATGAGGAAATTATTTCGCAAAGCTTGTGTTTCATCTATCCTTTCAGAAACAAAGGATCCTCGGCCGCGATTGACAATAAGGATTTTGGACAAACATATTTCAGGACTATTGGATAGTGGAGCGTCAATCACAATACTTGGAAGAAATTCCTTGGAATTATTGGAATCAGCAGGTACAACTTACCGTAAGTACACTTCGTGTATTCGTACGGCAGATGGTACTGCAACAAAAATTTTGGGTTACATCGAAATTCCAATAACTGTGAATGGCTCCACTAAACCAATGCGGTTCCATATAGTCCCTGGATTACGAGAAGAGCTCTACCTGGGCATAGATTTCTGGGAGAAATTTGGTATTGTTCCTTCATTTGTTAGTGAACTGACTCGCACAGAGCTACAAACTGTTAATATACATAACCTCACCACTGACCAGCAACGAGAACTGGATATGATCAAGGATTCTTTCCCGTCATTTGAAGTGTCTGGACTCGGAAAGACTTCTTTAGTTGAACATGTCATCGATGTTGGTGATAGTGCACCTGTTAAACAGAGACACTATCCCACATCGCCGGCTGTTCAACTAAAGGTCTATGCCGAACTTGACCGAATGCTTCAAATGGGCGTGATCGAAGAGTCTAACAGTTCTTGGTGCTCGCCAGTGGTTTTGGTACAAAAAGAATCTGGTAAAAACAGATTATGTATTGATAGCCGTCGTGTCAATTCACTAACTAAAAAGGACGCTTACCCACTTCCCTTGATTGATGGCTTACTAGGTCGTCTAAATAGCACAAAGTACATTTCAAGTATTGATCTCAAAGATGCTTTCTGGCAGATTCCTCTGGCAGAAGCATCTAGAGACAAGACAGCCTTCACAGTGCCTGGTCGTCCATTGTATCAATTCCGGGTTATGCCCTTTGGATTGTGCAATGCTCCCCAGACAATGTGTCGGCTAATGCACAAAGTGATACCACATCAATATCACGAAAATGTCTTTGTTTATTTAGATGATCTATTGGTAGTCTCTTCCACGTTCCAGGAACATATGGAATTGCTGTCCAAAGTCTCTTCATTGTTAAGAGCGGCTGGGTTAACCATAAACCTCAAGAAAAGTAAATTTGTTCTGAGAGAGGTGAAATACTTAGGATTTTTGGTTGGTGAAGATGGTCTTCGAACAGACCCTGACAAGGTAAGAGCTGTAGCAGAGTATCCAGCTCCATCTACAGTAAAACAAATACGACGCTTACTAGGAATGGCTGGTTGGTACCAACGTTTCATACCAAATTATGCAAGCGTGGTATCACCAATTACAGATTTATTAAAAAAGAGTTCGGGAAAATTGAAATGGACATTAGAAGCTCAAGCTGCTTTCGAAAATTTAAAACGATTGCTGACTACAGCACCAGTTCTAATAAACCCTGACTATAATAAAGAGTTCTTTATTAGATGCGATGCGAGTCTGACAGGGATAGGTAGTGTGTTGTATCAGGTTGATACTGACGGACAAGAGTGTCCGATAGCCTTCATGTCGAAAAAACTTAATAAAGCTCAACGAAACTATTCTGTTTCTGAGCTGGAATGTCTTGCGGCAATTCTGAGTGTGAAGAAATTCAGGGGCTATGTTGAAGGTCACCGATTTACAATTGTGACTGATCACTCAAGTCTGAAGTGGCTTATGTCACAGAAGGACTTGAGTGGCCGTCTGGCTAGGTGGAGCCTAAAACTCCAACATATGGATTTTACCATTATCCACCAAAAAGGTACCCAAAATATAGTCCCTGATGCTCTATCTCGTCTTTATGACGATACACATGAGGAATTGACGGAAGCATTAACACATCACATTAACGACATCAAAATCGACAATGAAGGTTATCGGCACAAAGAATATACGGATATGATAGCTAAAGTTCAATCATCACCCAAGGACTTTCCATCTGTTAAAGTCGTGGATGATAAGCTATACATACGTATTGAGCCAAGATCTGATGCAATACCCAACGATGTTCCTGTGTGGAAACTCTGGGTACCAAAACCGATGACTTCCAACATGATTCAGAAACATCATGATGATAGTACTGCTGCTCATGGAGGTGTTAAAAAGACTTTAGAATTACTTCGACGTCTTTATTATTGGCCGGGCATGGCGTCACAGGTACACAACTATGTTGTGTCCTGCGACACATGTAAACAAACAAAAGCCACGAATCAGATATTGCGTCCTCCGATGCAATATCAATTCGAAACAGCACGTCCATGGCAGAGAGTCTATATAGATTTTTTGGGACCGTATCCTCGTTCTACACTTGGGAATACGGTATTACTGATAGTTCTGGATCATGCTACGAAGTTTGTACTACTGAAACCACTTAGAAACGCAACTTCACCGAAGGTGAATGCTTTTCTAAAGAACGAAGTGTTTCTTACATATGGGGTACCAGAGTTTCTGCACAGTGACAATGGCAAACAGTTCACTAGTAGGAACTTTCAAAATCTTTTGTCAGGTTTCGGCATTAAACACATTAGGACCGGTGTCTATAGTCCTCAAAGTAACGCGTCAGAGCGGGTCAATAGGTCAGTTCTAGCAGCAATTCGAGCGTTCATAAAGGGTCAACATACCAAGTGGGATTCACAAATTGGTGAAATCGCATATGCACTGCGGGCTGCAGTACATTCAGCTACCAAGTACTCACCGTATTATCTATTATTTGGTCAACATCCAATATCGGATGGAAATACTTACCAATTGTTGAGATCACTACACCAGCTTGGTGAAGATGCTGGTGAGGAATTGGGACGCTCTGATCATTTGACTCTGCTTAGGAACCGGGTTCAACAAAATTTAAAAGCAGCCTTCAAAAAATCACAACATCAGTACAACCTGCGATCTAAACTACGGACTTTTCAACCACAACAACGTGTGTTTGTACGGCAACATCATTTGAGTGACGCTACCAAAAAATTCTCGGCAAAATTGGCTCCAAAGTTCTTACCTGCAATGATTAAGACTAAGATTGGAAATGTACTCTACGAGTGCACAGATATGAGCGGTAAGAATCTTGGAGTCCATCACGCGAAAGACATCAGGGAATGATGTCTTTTCGTTAGGTAGGGTTGTTCCTCTGGCTGATTGTCGTCTCTGGGGTTCACATCTTCAGGTCATACTTACTGGTTGTATCGGGGTGTCCATGGTGCTGACGTTCGGATGGATGGTCGGTCTCAATACTCAGTGAAGTTCTTAAGGACTTCATGAGTGTTGGAACCGGTCATCGGTCTTGACGCCAGTGACTGTGGGTATCTCGATCCCAGATACAGTTTAATAAGTGGAAGTAGTTCGGTGGTTTTCTGTCATGGAGGGGATGGCGACGTTTTTGTGATTTCAAGAGTAGAAATCTTGGTTTCTACCTTGAATTCATGGTGTAACGATCGCAATAATCGCGAAACAATAATAAAACCAAATTCATCTTCGTTTTCAATTCAATAAAAATGCATTTCATTAGTTTCCGTTCATTCTTACATTAATAATAATTTTAAAATTTTCTAAAACTTAACTGCTAGTTAAATTTTGAACATACTATAAAAAGCAAACGAACGTACTAAATTTTTATTTCCAATGCTAATGAACAGACGTCGTTGTTAATCATTACTGAATTTTCGGAGATTGCCCGATTTTGTTTTGACATCATAAGATGGCAAAATCAAAATCACATTTTGCAATTTCATAATTTAAAAATTATTCATTCCATTTTTGTGATTCAAAAGAATTGGTCAATTGTTTGTTAGGAAGATTATTCCTATTTTTTATATTATATTTAAACGTGGATTTAATTTAATATAAGTTTATCAATGTCATTTGATAGTATTATTTAACCTTGATGTGATAAATCAATAAATTTGTAATTCAAAAGTGATGTATTTAATTGCAATCAAGCAAATAAAAAAGAAGTGTAAACAAAGAAAAATTCCAAGGTCGTTTTGTTTAATTGTTAAAATTCACTTCTAATTTTAATAACTTTTTTGTGAAAGCATTATTTATTGGCTGTAATTACAATGGGAGATTACACCCCGCTAAAAGGATAATTGTTGTCATTAATTGTTAAATCTGCTTTATAAATTGTGGCAGTACATGAAGATAAAGTATCCACTGATGTTATCGAAAGTATGAATAGCAAGGATAACAGTGATCGAAGCTATTACCACAGTTAGAGACAATCGTTTGTTTGATGGTTGTTCCGGTTGTTAAAACCGCATGGATTCATAGGCAGATATATAAATGGGAAGTTAGAAGGTCAAACGCTAGTCAAGGGATATTGGAAAATCAAACAAATAAATTAAAACAACAGAATATTGATGACATCAATCAACAGTACAACTTAAGGTATTTATTATTAATATGTATGTTAATTTTAATTTAGACATTGCTTTTGTAATGTCGAGATAAACTAAGGAAAAAGATAATAAGAGATTCCCAAATCTCGGATTCGAATGGGAACGGTCTGTTCACTCCGAATTCCTTTAAGTACCGTAACATTACTATTAATTTCTTTGTGTGATTATATTAAAGGTCCAAAATATAATAGTTAAAGATGCAAATCGCTCTGGCCAGCCATTTACTGAAAAAACCCGATGAAAGTGTGGAACTACTGTGCCTGATATGCATGCAAGTTGTCAGGATATAGCGGATACATTAAACATGAACAATATGCTAGTTTGGAATAATTTAATAACGACTGGCTACGCAAAGAAGTTCGATGTTGGGTGCCACATGAATTAACGCAAAGGAATTTGATCAATCAGTGAAATACTGCTAAAACGCAACAAAATCTAGCCATTTCAGAAGTGTTTCATCACATGTGATGAAAAATGGGCTAAATAGATAATCACAAAACGGCAATTCAGCAATTCAATTTATATGTATAACTGAACTTTTTGTTATATATATTTGTTAATTTATTAATTAATATTATTTGGTTACTATTATTATTATTATTTTTAATTTTTTTTGTTTTATCTATTTTATATTATTTTATTCTATTTAATAAACTTCTTATTGCATATTTACTAGTTTTATGTATTCTTTGTATTAATTAATTATATTTTGTTATTATTATAGTTTTTTCATGTTATTTTATTATATTTTAAATTTTTGAATGTGAGTTAAAATGTGGGTCATGGAATGAGGACTGTATGGTTAACAGTTAAAGTAAAGGGTCAAGGAATGTACAGATAACAATTAGTGTAAAACGGAAACTATCATGGTGAAAAATCCGGTGACGAACCACAAACGACAGGGACGTCTAATAAGGTAATACTGTGCAAATGGTGGGATTGGAAGGAAATTATTCATGAGCTACTACCTAGTGTATATGTGTTATTATGGTTTTCCATATTTTTCATTGTTTGTGTGCTTTTGTCACTTTTGAATCAAAATGCAATATTTAAAAATATACTTTTTTATGTTTTTATTTTTTTATTAATAATAATATTACTTCCTTATAGTAACAATTGTATTTGATTTTGATTTTTATTGAAAATCGATTTCGACTACCGTCATCATTAGTTCTTAAAATGTTATTACAATTTTTGCTTAAACTATTGTCTTATATACTATTTCAACTGCTGTTTTTTATTATTATGTCATATATTTTGTTAGTTTTAGTGTTGATTTTATCATATAAAATGTTGTTATTGTTTTGGTTTGGTTTGGTTTTTTTAACGTAAATTTTTGGTATTGGGTTTTGGTTTTTCTAAACGACAAGGTTGGGTTTTGATTTCGGTTTTTCTAAATGATAAGTTTTGGTTTTTGGACTAAACCGTTGTTTGGATTTTCGTTAGACAATCTATTAAAAATTACAATATTTGTCAACAAACAATACCAATGTTCAAGCGGAGCAAAACTGCAAAAATTAATAATATACAAACTACGTTATTATTGATCTTATAACTTGCTTTTATTTATTTTAGAATTTGGTTTTAGTTTGATGATTTTTAGAAAGTGGTTTTGGTTTCGGTTTTGATGATTTTTTGAAAATGGTTTTGGTTTTGGTTTAACTGTTTTTATGATGCCTTCCGGCCCAGTCAAAATCAATTCGGCCAGCTACTATAAACAATTAACCACATTAGGGCAAGAAATACAAACAAAGCGACTGTGCGAATTGTTCAATTGAAAGGGTGTTATTTTTCATCATGACAATACCAGACCATAAACAGATCTGTGATGAGCCGTCAAAAAATGTCTGAACGTGGAAGTTTTAATGCATTGCCGTTACACAATATTTAATTCAGACCTTGCGCCATCTGACTGCCATTTATTACTATTTATTACTGCAAAGCTCCCTTGGTGGAAAATTTGTCAACAGAAGAGCCACCGAAAATCATTTGGTCCAGTTTTTTGCCGATAAACCACAGAAGTTCTACACCGATGGAATCATGAAACTACGAATAAAATGGCAAAATGTTAAGTTCGACTTGGCAATTAAATAGTCTCATCAAACCCATATAAAATTGATTTGGGTATTTTAATCCGTGTGAATTGCCAAAAAGACTTATCTTTTTTTTTTTAATAAAATATGTTGTGTAGTGGGAATTACAATATGTGTCACAATAACACACAAAAACCGGTACAATCCTATTTAATCCTCGTTAATAAAAAGTTGATTTTGCTTAGATAAATAGAAAGATTAGGTCCTCTGCATCCTAATTATGAAACCCCCCTCCCCCTTCCCCCCTTGGCGGTGGCTATTTTAATCGAAGGTCTGCAAGGTCACAGAAGCGAGTCAAATAAAATTAAAATAAAAACGAATAATTATACATATAACCCTTTTCACCAAGGCAAAATTCAAAGTTTGATGTTTTACAACTTTTGATCCTTTCATTTCCGCAAATTTTTTTTTCATAATTAGGATGCAGAGGACCTAATCTTTCTATTTATCTAAAAAAAATCATCTTTTTATTAACGTGGGTAAAATAGTAAAAATGCCTAAAACCCTTTTAAAACCAAGGTCTCACAACAACATACGTTCAAAGGTGTTGATGGACGTAAATCTTTCTTCATGGTAAATCTTTAGTAGCTATAAAGTTGTCCAAACAGTGCCCAAACAGCTCCTGGTTGCGTTGCTGAAATAGTGTTGGTTGCTTCTAGTATGTTATCCAGGCCATGACGATAATAAGATGAAAATTATAATTTCGTTGAGTGATTTATAATATCTTCAAACAAATACTTGATGGAGTTGAATAGATCGCAGAAATAAAGAAGATATATATGAGAGACCCATGTAGATGAAAAAAAAAAATAACCGTTATTCTCAAATGATCTCCTATGCATTGATTTTTTTATCATTAAAAGTTTGTCATGTCTGCCATTCCGGTGTCTACCATAAATGTGACTTGTTTAATCATGATTAGTGTTAGACATTTTTAAATTTTATAAATCTTTGATTTAATTATATACATAAATAGTTGTTTTTCATCTTAAGGAATGACCGAGATTGAAAAACAGGAACAATGCTTTGAAAGCACTGGTTGGCAGTTCATGGGGCAAAGATAAAGACACAATCATAACAACGTACAAAGCAATAGTAAGACCCATTTTAAATTACGCTGCACCCATATGGACACCTCAAGTCGCTGACACTCACTGGAATAAGTTAAAGTAACACAAAACGTAGTGTTGCAACCGAATGTCATTTTATGGCTCACCGAGATTACCTGCACCAAGAATGTAACACATTGCCAGTCCGGCAACATAATGAAATGCTCACCAAACAATATCTATGAGCCTGTCACAAAGAGCAACATCCCTGAAATAACACCTTAAACATAAGGCGTACTGCGAAATGTTTCTTGAATGATGTCAGAAACAACCAAGTAAACGATAACATTGACGAGCTTACGTATATAAAGGGCATAAAAAAAATTCACACGAAAGTTGTTGAAGACACAAACTACGTCTCAAATCGAGTTCTCAAGAATAAGCCAATACAAGTCGCTGCGGAAGAGGTCAAACTACCGCGCAGTACCAGATCCATTCTAGCGCAGTTAAGATCCGGTTGGTCATGCATCTTAAATAATTACACAAACAAAATTGACCAGAACATTGATGACAAGTATACCGCATGTAAGAGCACGCTGCATGATGCAGACCACCTATTTAATTGACCAGAAAAACCAACCAACCTGACGAAGGAAGATTTGTGGTACGGCAGAGCAGTAGCAGAGTTCCTGAATCTGAACATGGAGTCGGAAGCGCTACAGCAAAAACAACATAAAATACAGGCAACTTTGCTCTGTTCACACCAGGTAGTCCTATTCCGGTGCATCGTGAAATAGGAATCGAGAAAAAAATTATAGCAATTTTTTCATAACTACAGTAGGGGCAGAAAGTATGAGGCATGTTAAATAAATCAAAATAACTTTTGAAGTTGTATACATATTGCAACTATTTTATATATTTAAATTTGTCTTAACAACCACAATTTGTTGAACATATAACTATATTTCAGGAGTGATTTAAAAAAATTAAAAAAATATATACAGACACTTCTGGAAAATAGACAAAAAAATCCTTAAAGTAAATATATTGATAAAGTGATTAATGTACCTGCACTTAAAATTATTGTGTTTTTTTCTAACAAAACTGAGGGTCCTTAGCGTACACACATATTTATATTAAGAAATAACGGTATATCTATATTTTTTTAAATCTTAGTCTATAAAGGTCTTTTTTTCAATGTTTTGCGATAAAATGATTAAAAGATAAGAATTATCAATAATTCAACATGAGAGAATATTTGTTTATCACGAAGGAGGATATTCTCAAGTTTAAATTGCTTAAAAAATGAATATTTCGCGTTGAGCTGTCAAACGTACGTTTGCGCGCTATCGTGCTACAGACACTCACGACTCGCTGCCCAAAACATACATCAAAACGTCAATAAATTGAAATAAAGAATACTCTCTATTAAATAGACGTCTATCCAGCGAAGTTACTCTGAAGTACAATCAATTCTACGGTCCGAAAGTTAGTGTGTCTACAATAAAAAGTAGTATTCGAGAAAAAGGTCTTAACGAACGAGTTGCCGCATGGAAATCATTACTGCAACCAGGAAATAAGGAAAAACGGTTAAAATAGGCACTAGCACACAATGATTGGTCACCTCGACAGTGATAGAAAGGCACGTGAACCGATGAATCGCAGTTTCTAATGTTTGGAACCAAGCGAAGAATTTCCGTACTACGCAGAGATGGAGAATGATTTAGATGAATGCACAAGATGACTTGATTGACTGTGAAACATGCTGGAGAATCCGTTATGGTATGGAGATGCTTTGGCGGCAAGTAGCTTTCACAGAATTGTGGTGATTATGAATAAGGAAATGTATAGAAACCCAAGTTGCGCCATCTGCTAAGAAAATTTTTCGGAATCAATAAGTCTTTATGCAGGATAATTACCCCAAACATAAAAGATATGCACGCAATTTCTAAAGAATTTGGAAAAGCAGAGTGCTCACAGTATTGGTGTGGCCACCACAAACTCCTGATTGCAACCCCATCCAATTACTCCAGGAAGAAATGGATCGGCAGGTTCGAAAAACAAATATTGCATCTATTATTCATCTCTGGGAGATACTCCAGTCAGTATGGGATAATTTGGATGTAGAATGTCTTGACGAATTAGTCGGTAGAATGCCAAGAATTTATGCAGCAATTATTAAAAAAATGGGTGGTTATTTCGATAAGTCCAATATTGGGCTAAACAAACGTAAATGAGGGCTAAATAAACGTAAATTACTTTTAATTCGGTGTTAAAAAGTTAATTTTATATTTCAATATTATTATAACACAATAAAATGAAGTGAAATTTAATTTTTGCTTTTTCACTAAAAATTAAATGGTGCCTCATACTTTCTGCCTCTACTGTAATATTCCATGTCGCGGGAAATAACAAATTCGTATCAGAAAAAAAATTTTTATTTCATTCATCAAACTTTTTTCTCAATTTCCAATTCGCAGGGAAATGCCGGAATAGAGGAGAGGAGTCGAACTACTTCTTTGTTAGATTGAGTCACAATAATAAGAAATTACATAACACAATGCTGTGCGTACGTAAACTTTTTGTTATTTATTATTTGGTACTGTGGAACTGGAAGTTATCGCCACAAATCAAACGAGCGACGAGAAATGCCACTAATTTATTGTGAGTGTGAAACAGATACACAGAGTGTTTGTGTAGTAGAACTATTTAATTCATCCGTTGAACTCAAAAGAGAAACAATAGAAAAAATATATAAACCTTCGAGTTCTTAAAATCTGTCTTTAGCATGTTATGCCAGCGGATTGTGGAAGAGGATACGTAAAAAGATGTACATTACTGTAAGATTACCAGAGCTTTGGCTTAACTTTAACATGGGATGCTGACATGCGAAACAAACTTTTAAAAGAATCGAGTTATTGTGACAAAACCTTTTCCTATAGTTGATAAATAGAGCTGTTGTTGTTGGTTATCTTGAATTTGAAGTGTAGATTCTAATAAATATAATGTAATAACGGTAATGGTAATAAATAATATAAAATACTTGAACATGTTGAAATTGTTCTTAAATCAATTCAATTGACTTACGACGAAAATGTAAGACGACAGCACATAGATAGAACAAATAATTGTATAATTGTACAATAAAGACATAAAACAAATAATTAACAGGAATTTAGCTGTTGCAATCAAATAATCAAAAAAAAATTAAATCTGCCAAATAAAACCCTTAAATAACACAAAATTATAAAAAGGGTGAAATGTGGTGTGAATTGAAATTGAACAGGTTCTTTCATGTTTTCGTAATTCAAGAGCTCTATCACCTCAAATCAAAAACTGTACCTCGACAAATAATGTTAAATGGCCAACGACATATAACAAAAAATTTAATGGCATTCAAAGTTGATTTTGTGTGGCAAAAGTGTTTACCAAAAATATCAAAGAAACTGATTAAGAAGATGAAGACGAATAGCATAAACCAAACGAAAAATCGAATTTAACTTCCACTTATCCAGAATACAATTTTCAGGGAACACAGTGATTTAATGCAGTGATTTTCTACTTGATCTTGCAATTGCTAAATTGACAAACGACACGACAAATTAACTACCTCAAAATTATATAGCAGTTTTCTCCCCTTTATAAATACTAATTATCTATTAATTGTGAACATTGCAGTTTTTTTATTATTATTTATTGTTTTCTAGTTGCTTTATTATGAACAAAGGGTAAAGTAATTCCAAAAAGAAAAACAAAACTAAAACGAGTAGTATTAATTCCCTCCATTTTTCTCCAATGTTTGCAGTCTTTCAATTATACAACATTCTCTTGTTCTCGCATTATATTTAGTTCCTTTATTCGCGTCTATCTCTATCTTTTTTTATTTTCTGAGTGTGATCTTCAAATTCTTGATCAATTTTTCCACTACAATTTTTTTATATTCCATAAATTCGTTATTTTATCGTTGCATGTTGAGGTGTTCGGTTAAAGTCGTTACACAAAATTTATAGTACGCGCGCTACCATCATAAAGTTTAGAGTGAAATTTTAATTGTTTTTGAAATAAATGTTTTTCTGTGATAATTAAACTGAATTATTGTGATTAAATATTAAAATATATATTTTTTGTGGATAAAATTAAATAATATTGTGTTTTCAATTGAATTAAAACAATTCAGTGCTATTTTACAAGTCGATTAACTGTAGACATTAAAAAAACGAAATATTAAACAAAATACACAAAAAAAATCGTTTAAAAATGTTTTATTATTATAACAAAATTGACAAGTTCAAAATAACTGTTTATTTTTGTTTGATTCTCTTGATTTTTGTTTTTGTTGTATCTCATTTAATTTTTTTTTCATTGGAATGTAGAGATCCAGCATTGAATAAAGTACATATTATATATAAATATATTATTTGTCAAAGGTTCTAGTTACAAGTATTGGAAGAAATTATGAGGTAAATTTATTTTATTAATTTTATATTATATTTAATTATTTTTGTTTTTTTTATATTTTACCAATACGAGAATATGTTAAGAGTATTGAAAAAGAGAACATACGGAACTGTGTTTTTTTTGTTTTATGATTTCCTCTCATATTTCTGTGCATAACAATCTCTACTTGTTTGTATTATAACAGTAAATTTACACGTTTTTATAAAATATATGCATGTTAAATAATTAAGAAATCAGCTTTATTATTTTGATTCAATTTAATATATACATGTAAATAATAATTTCTTATTCTATTCTAATATTTTTAAATTTTAAAATATAATAAAATGGATTTTAGTTAATCTAATGTTAGTTGAATATACTTTTTTGGACATTCATCAATTATTTCCATCAAAAGATTATTTAATTCTAAATTGCAAAATTACAGTTAACAAGGGAAATATGTCGTTTGCTAGATAGATAAGTCAGCCGTGTGACTATTTCACAGATTTTGTTTTTCTTCCTTTGAGTACAGATTCAAACCTAAATTAAAATGTTCACTACTAAATAAGAATTTAATTTATATTAATTAAAATTAACGTATTTAAATTATACATATGTGTAACAATTAAGGGAAAAATTCTACTTATGATTTCTTTACTAAATTCGAAATGGAGGGCATAAGTTGATACGTGACCCGATTAATCATTGAAAGCACCATGGGATTCCTTTCTTACAATAAGTAAAATACTGTTACATATTTTCTTACCTCTCATATTTCATTTAAACTTTATTACTTTTCTATCAATCAACATAGAAAAAAGTTACTTGATTTAAATGCAATCGCAAGTTTTGTACGTACCAAATGTTCCAAAATAACATTACACTGTATGAACAAATGACATTTGAATAAATTTTATTTCTTTTTCGAGCTACATACATGGAAATTATAAATTCTAATCGAAAAAATTCAATCACAAAAGTTTATTTATGTTATACAACAGTTAAATGTGATCATTAATTCAACCCCTAACAAGCAAAGACAAGTACATCATTGAATGTAAATCTTTTGTTTATTGCAATATAAAACAGCATGATTACGTTATGGTTGATTAGACAACAAAACTAAATCTTTAAATACATTTTATTTGACTTTTGTTTATATTTAAATATATGTATTTAATTTGGGTGAATTCAAAACGAATAAAAAATTGTAAATTCGAAAAAATTAAATCGATCAAGCAGCTGCTTACGAGAAATATATTTTTTTTTATCTCTTCCAATTCTACTTTTTTTGTTTTGAGTAACAATATATGTATGTACAAATAAGTAAACTGCTGCTGACAAAAGGAAATCAAAATGACATATGCAATGTGGTTTTGGTTGAGATCAAATATTTGATAATAAAGAAACCTAAATTTCGCTTTCCAACTGTTGTTTTGGTTGGGTATGCGTTTAATCTAAATCCGCTATAATTATCCTTTAGTGCCCTTAAAAAAGAAAAAAAAATTAAAATTATCTCATTCTTTGATGTTTGTCCATATGGTTTAAATTTTAAAATGCCATCATTTCCTCCTCATTTATTACATTAACATAAGTACATATTTTTCCTATAGATGAAAAACCTTTTCGACGAGGTTTCATCTCATCTGGCAACCAATAGAACTTCGTGCATGTGATTTGTCTATTGTGTTTGAGTCAATTTTACCCTCAAAGCTTACTTGATGTATTATATTTTCTGGCGAAAAACGCTAAACGCTGTATAATATACTAAACACGAAGCATCAATACGTTGCCGGAAAATTACAACAGATCAAAAATTAACGTAATTCAGTGAAAAGATGATACACTAAACAAACTAGTCAAAAACCTCTCCATTTAGCATTCAGAAATTTCAACTTTTCGAAAACAAACAACCCATTATCTAACAATTCATGTTCAATTACATTTCTTGTCATACAGATTTTGCAGTCCAAACTCAACATTTTTCAAATCTAATTCAACTTTTGCCAATCAAATTCAACTTTTTTCAAATCAAATTCAACTTTTTGCAAATCTTATTCATTTTTTTGCTATTCAATTTGATTTGCAAAAAATTGAATGTGATTTGCAAAAAGTTGAATTTGATTTGCAAAATATTGAATTTGATTTGCAAAATATTAAATTTGAAATGTAAAAATTGGATTTGAATTGCAAAATGTTGAATTTGTTTTGAAAATATTGAATTTGGACTGCAAAACCTGTACAAATAATTAATTTTTTTTTTCGAAAAGGGGCCTGATTTATTTAAAAAAATTATAACAATCAAAAATTCAAAATTCTTAAATATTGTAAAAATTATAACAAAATCAAATATACAAAATTCCAAAAATATTGCAAAAATTATAACAAAATGAAAAATTCAAAATTCTAAAAATATTCCAAATATTTTTACAAAATTGAAAAATGAAACTTTTTGCAAAATTCTAAAAATATTACAAAAATTATAACAAAATCAAACACAAACTTTTTTCAAATTTTTTAAATGTTCCAAAAATTATAACAAAACCAAAAACTTCGTCTTTTTTCAAACTTCTAAAAATATTGCAAAAATCATAACAAAATACATAATGATAACCTAATTCTGTTTTTACACGCCTCAGAAAAAACGTGCAAAAAAACCGTGTATAAAAAGACAAAAAGTGCACAAAGAAAGGAGATTGGTTCCATATCCTTTAACTCTGTAAACAATAGGTGAAATAAAAGGATTCATACTACAAAAAATCTTAAATACCCCAAATTTTGTTTTTAGGGTTCCGTTTTTTATACGGAACACTATTGGTGAGAGTAAAAAGAGTTTTTCACATTATATCGATTATCTCGTAAACTATAAATGCTATGGACTTGAAATTTGAGGTGCGTATAAAACTAATCTGTCCACATGAAATGACGAATACAAATAAAACTAAAGTGGTTTTCGTTTGGTTTACAGGGGTTCGATGTGAGACCTTTGAGAAAATAGATTTTTTTATAGATTCAAGTAGGGTATCATATGAAAGGGCTTCATTTCAGTATTCCTTAAAAATTTATCTTGGAATTTTACACCTCACCATTTTTTGTATAATTCTGTATAATGACGTTTTTTTCGTGTTTTCTTAACTCGATTAGCTCCGAACCTAACTGATCGAAAATTTTCAAATGTATTTGGAATGATAGAAAAATTAGTACAGTTTTAATAAAAAATATATAAAAGTGTCATATTCTCATAATTAGATTTATTAAGGGGGTGGAAATGAGGAGGGGTAAAACACTATTTAAAATGTGGTCAAGTGGGGTGTCATTTGAAAGAGCACCTAATTTAGAAATCATTGCAATTTTTTTTAGAATTTTGCAATGCACAGTTTTTGAGTTATTGTCAAAAACATACCGTTCCCCCCCCCCCCCCCCTTCGTTTCGACACTGATTGACAGAAAAATTTGGAAAAATTCACAGAGTTAAGAAATTTGGTAAATTTTGTATGAAAATTATACCGAAGTCTCAAATAATTATATTTCTGTGTGTTTAGGGAACCGGTGTAAAGAGGGTAAAAAAAAAACTTTTTTGACCCTAGCGAGTGGGGTGTCATTTGAAAGAGCACCTAATTTAGAATTCGTTGCAGTTTGTTTTAGAATTTTGCGGTGCACAGTTTTTGAGTTATGGACAAAAAAATGCAAAATTCAAACCGTTCCCCCCCCCCTTCGTTTCGACACTGATTGACATAAAAATTTGGAAAAATTCACAGAGTTAGGAAATTCGGTAAATTTTGTATGAAAATTATAGCGAAGTCTCAAATAATTATATTTCTGTGTGTTTAGGGGACCGGGGTAAAGAGGGTAAAAAAAAAACTTTTTTGACCCAAGCGAGTGGGGTGTCATTTGAAAGAGCACCTAATTTAAAATTCGTTGCAGTTTTTTTTAGAATTTTGCGGTGCACAGCTTTTGAGTTATGGACAAAAAAGTGCAAAATTCAAACCGTTCCCCCCCCCCCCCCTACGTTTCGACACTGATCGACAGAAAAATTTGAAAAAATTCACAGAGCTAGGCAATTTGGTAAATTTTGTATGAAAATTATACCGAAGTCTCAAATAATTATATTTCTGAGTGTTTAGGGGACCGGGGTAAAGAGGGTAAAAAAAAAACTTTTTTGACCCAAGCGAGTGGGGTGTCATTTGAAAGAGCACCTAATTTAAAATTCGTTGCAGTTTTTTTTAGAATTTTGCGGTGCACAGTTTTTGAGTTATGGACAAAAAATTGCAAAATTCAAACCGTTCCCCCCCCCCCCCCCCTACGTTTCGACACTGATCGACAGAAAAATTTGAAAAAATTTACAGAGCTAGGAAATTTGGTAAATTTTGTATGAAAATTATACCGAAGTCTCAAATAATTATATTACTGTGTGTTTAGGGCACCGGGGTAGAGAGGGTAAAAAAAAACTTTTTTTGACCCAAGCGAATGGAGTGTCATTTGAAAGAGCACCTAATTTAAAAATCATTGCAATTTTTTTTAGAATTTTGCGGTGCACAGTTTTTGAGTTATGATCAAAAATGTTCAAAATTCAGACCGTCCCCCCGTGTATCAAATATTTATTAATCGTTTTGAAAGGGTAGGAATGGTAAGGTGAAATAAAGCTTTTTTAACCCGAATAGCAATATCGAGTGAGACTGGCGTGTACATTTTTAGTCATGTCATCCTTTATACTGATTCTTAGAGCAATTCTTAATTTTGCAACTCTTTTAGAGTGAATATAACCAGTTATCCAAAAGAAAGAAGACTTTATTTCAAAATTATCACGGTCCTTTACTATCTATTGTATATTGTATTGTATTGTATGCCATAAGTGGGCCCAAAAGGTGGCGTAAATTCTCAAGGTTCAAATCAGATTGATGTGATTTGTTAGTTTGTGTTAAGATCCACGTTTGTAATCCATTCATAATTACTGGTTTATTAAATTTCTTGTATAACTTTAGAAAATGTTGAGTTTTAATTGAATGGTAAGTTCGATAACCTGCAATTATTTTAGGGTTTATATTTGTTTAATATGCTATTGTTTAAGTCAAACATTGATCTTTTGTTAATTTTAAATATTGTTAAAATTATACGTTGTTTTTCAAGCACCGACCTAAATGTCGAACTTATGTAATCTAACACAAAAAAATTGTTGCATTAGAAAGAACTGAAAATTTTAGTAAAGCGATGAGCCTATAATTCTATGGAACACGAAAAATATAGCGAAGCTTCAAGTGATTTTATTTCTATGTGTTTAGAGGATGGGAGTGGGGAAGGGTGAAAAATTGTTTTTTGACCCGCATGAGTGGGATGTCATTTGATAGAGCACCAAAATTAAAAAACAGTACAGTTTTTTTAGAATTTTGCGATGCACCGTTTTTGATTTATTCTCAAAAAAGTGCAACAAAAAGTTGGTCCCCCCCCCCCCCCCCCCTATACGTTTCTTCGTTGATTGACAGAAAAATTTGAAAAAATTCATAGAGATAGGAAATTTGATAAACCCTTAACGAAAAATATAGCGAAGCCTCAAGTAGTTTTAATTCTACGTGTTTAGGGAATAGGAGTGGGGAATCGTGAAAAAAAGGTTTTTTGGCTCGCATGAGTGTCATTTGAAAGAACACCAAAATTAAGAAACATTATTTTAATATTTTTTATATCATTTCGATCAATTTAGATGAGATTGACATTAACTATTGATATTTACGATGAACCATTTAGTTTTTATGTGTCTATGGTCTGGCAATATAAACCCTTTACAACACAACTTTATGTAAATTATTTTGATATTGTTTTCTTTACATTCACGGAACCCTTGACGAGCGAATTTTATTCGCACTTGTCTGACTTTTTTCTTTTGTTTTGGACTATTCTTTATCTAAATACCCAATAAAAATGTTGGTGTATGGCTGTTGGTGGGTGGGTGGCTGTTGGTGGTTTCGTGACATTACTGCATAGGATCTTGATGAAACTTTTGCAGATGATCGAGGCTCACTTGAAAACGGAGAATCTGGATTCATTTCAAAATTGGACAAAATGGCAGGGGGTCTCCCGAACACCTCTAAGTTTAAATATTTAATAACTTCTAATCCTGGCTTTCGATCTTATTGAAACTTGGTATAAGTATAAGGTTTTAGTACTGTTTCAAATATTTTTGCATACCGATTTCCGGCTTGTCACTTCGGGTTAAAAATATTTTTTTCAAGTGTTTATTCCTACTGTAACCTACAATTATTAATCGAATTTCATCAATCGTTGGTAAAACATTTCAATCAATATGAGAAAGATTTCATCAGGTTTTGGAGTACATTGGGCAAAGGATTAGAGGGTCCACCATACTATTCACTACGTTTGTTGGAAGCATACAACATACGTTCGTGTATGAATTTTGATGACTGTAAAACGATGCAAATATGTATGGCAAGAAACTGATTAGCTTTTGAACGATATAGAACAAAGTGGAGGGGAGTTCCCCGAGCACCTGTTTTTTGAAAGCTTATTAACATCTGTACCTGATAATCAAATCGGATGAAACTTGGTACATAAACATTTAGTACGGTGCAAAACAGTTCTGCATCCCAAATTCCGGTTTTCCACTTCCGGTAAAAAATTTATTTTGCAATTTTTAGAAGTATTTATACCTACTATAGCCTACAGTTTCAAATTGATTTTCATGAAACGTTGGTAAAAGGTTTCAATCAACATTAACCAGATATCATTAGCTTTTGGGGTACATTGGACAAATGGTTAGGGGTCCACAGGTGTTTTTTTCGCTATGTTTTTAATGTTTGTTGTAGAGTTGCACCGATAAGCAATCTTGCCGATTACCGATTAATCGGCTTACTTTATCGGCCGATACCGATTAATCGGTTGCCGATTATTATATATGAGAAAATTGATTTGAATTTAGTGTAATGTTATTTGTTGAAATTGTGCTTTTTACCATGACATTTAGGGCGAGGGAGGGTTGCTGGAAATTAATTAAAATACATCTGCACAACGAATTTTATAATTAGACTATTGTTTAGAACGAGTTTTCTTTACGAGTCGGGACAATTCTACCAAAATCGGGACGCTTTGCAACCTTAATTTAAATAGTTATGCAAGTGTCGCTTTTTTGTTTTTTAATACATATATTTGGAATTATTTAAATAAAAAAGTTCATATAGCTGTTGAAAGTGGTTTTATGCATTTTTCTGGCACCTATTTTTCATTCGTAGGTAAAACAATATGTAGTCCTCGGCTTTTTTTTACTCAATAGCTAGGTCGACTGTGGCACATTTGGTGGCTTCATGTTTTTGGGAATGACTTCGATGTCATTATTTTAAGGATGGTAACTCTGGAATGGGAATAATAAAAACTTACATATTTATAAGATAGAAGTCACGAATGGCAAAATTTGAGAACCAGATTGATGGCCGAACAATACACTTTGCAACCAATTTTTGTACAGAAATCGAGGCATTCGATTCTGAAAGAAACTGTACTTCTTTTAACGTATTGAACTGATAGCTTAAACGTCCAGACAAAATAGCCTCGGTGAATGTTTCATCGTTCTAAACCAAACCGGAATTTTCGTTGCCAATTGAATTATTTGGTGCGCTGGATCTAGTTGTGAACTCTTTTTAAATTTATTTTTAGTCACTTTCGATATTTTTTTGGGTACATCTGACCAGGGTTCATATGATTTAAATCAATTGATTTAAATCGTTGATTTAAATCAGATTTAAATCACTTGATTTTTTTAAATAAATCGCTGATTTAAATCAAAATTTACAAAAAAAAAATAAAATGCTAAATAAATTATGAAACACCAATTTTGAATAAAAAATCCCAAAAATTTTCTTTCCTTATCACTAAATTATTGAAATTTATGCGCTATTTTGCAAAACAACTAAAATCAACCTTACACGATGCGGGCTACTGGTGTGACAGTAGACAGTAGCTCGCTTGTTCACTCACTTAAAAAAAATTAGACTGAATTAGCTGTACTCGTCTGTACTGTTCAGTGTTCACACGATGACAGTTACTCGCCAGTTATATGCGAGTTAATTTTGCGTTGTTTTTCTTTTTAAAACAATTTGACAGGTCAGATAAATAACCAAAGTCAGCTAATATTCGATGTTTTATAACATTTTTTAGTTAAAAAATCAAATAATTTACTATCGAAATCAACCGAATAAAATACGCCAATATTTTTCAATGTGGAGGGGAAAGGCGAGTGGCAAGTAAAAACAAAATAAGTTGTTGTAACTCGCCTGCTAGTTTCTGTCCTACTCGAACATTCGACTAGCTCGCCTTATGTGTTCACGTGATGCCAGTAACTGTACTCCATTAACTCGTTTGCTCAACTCGCATGTTTACTCGCCACGTGTGCACTAGGCTAACTGTTTTCGTTATCTGCCAATCATTCCTTTTAGTTTCAAATTTTGTGGTAATATTTTGTTCTATGTGTTTTGAATTTTGACTGAGATAACATGAAATAAAAGGTTACTGAGTATTTTGTACCGCTGTGCAAAACAAACTAACAGTAATAAAATTTCGGACAGTGTGATTTGCAAATAAATTTGAACGCAGAACAAAAAAAAATTTCTGTTACAGATACAAAATGGCCCTGAATCCTTGCCATTATGCTGCGTTTCTAATTTCACCCACCGAAATGTATGATAAAGAAATGCTAACAGAAGAAAAGAGACAAATTTGTACAAATTATATTGAAAAAGAGTTTCCTATTTCGTTATTGCCAATCTATTTTAAACTTCAAGGAAAAATTGAACCATTTTCTGGTGCAATAATGAGAGAATAAGTATAATTACATCGATGACGAATTTAGATTAATGGAAATCGTTTATAACGTTGAATCCGACAGGGGTTTCTAAACTCAGCGAAGAAAAAATATATCAACTCTTAACTGAAGTTTATTTAATAAATGTAATAAATTTATATTTTTCTGTGCTTAGCTTCAATTTTAGTACAATTTTTTATAAAAATAAGTGAGCAGATCGAAAAAATCGATTTTTTTGATTTAAATCAGATTAAAATCAAAAAAATCGATTTTTTTGATTTTTTTAATTAAAATCAAAAAATATATGAACCCTGCATCTGACTGATATGCCGCATATTTTTGAGCATACATAATTTTTCCATTATATCGAGTAGCATCTATTAAACATTAAACCCTATAGGACTGCAATTTAAGATACGTGTAAAACTCCACCAAAATGGCTATTAATAAATAAAGTTATTTTGGTTTGTTTAGCATTTTACATTTGTTTTCGAAATTAACACCGCACAGTTTTTGTATAATTTTGATTAACGGTGCTCTTTCCATGGTGCTTTTCGCTTGATTCCGAACCTAATTGATTGAAAAATGAACTCTAAGTTCGGAATGATAGAAAAATTAATATATAAGTTTACAATACCCCAAAAAAACAATGATGTCTCAAATAACAATTTAAGAATGGATAAAATCAATATTCATGACAGTTTAGTGGGGTGTCGTTTGAAAGAGATTTTAATTTAAGTAACATCGCAATTTTTTTTGTATAATTTTGCACTACACAGTTCTTAAATTAATGTCAAAAAAGTGCAATTTGCAAATGTATATGTATATATGAGCCTCTATTTGTTCAGAACTTCCCGACTAGCATTATGTCAGGGCTCAGATCTGGACCGGATGCGGCTTTCCCTACTACTGATAGGGAACGTATCAGGCACACTGAACAGGTCCTGATCAGTAATGTAACGCCTCATAACTATCTAAACCGGATCAGGCAGCCCTAGTAGAACCGTCCAGGACCGGATCATTTAAAATAGAAAATTTTCCTTAACATACATTAGAAAAATTAGAAAATTTACTACTGCATTCATTAGAAAAAAATGTTTATAAAAATATTCTAACTTTGTACTTACCTTTATGTATTCATAACGCAGAGAAGCGATAACTAAAGTATATGTGAAATTTGGCAAACTATCTATATCTAAAAAGGGGAATACTCTAGTGAATTTTAACCAAATGAAATTTATTTAAATGAAATAGGGCTCAGATCAGGACAAATAGGGCATACCTTAATTGGAAAATCAGATATGATTCTGATCCGGCCCTGGTCCGGCATTTACTACTAGGGATGAGATGGGTTTTCTAAATCCGGACCGGATCAGGACAAATACGGCACGCCCTAGTAGTGAAATCAAGTATGATTTCTGATAGGGGCCGGATGTCAATGCCCTATTAGGATTTACCTTATTACACCCTGATTCGGCCCGGATCATAATAGGGCATGCCTCAACAAATTTTTTACATAAACCCGACCGCTAGTCGGGATGATGTATAAAACAATTTGAACAAATTTACAGAGAAAAGAAGTAGTAAATTTTAAAAAAAAACTCATGTGTCAATAGCAGTGACTTAAATTAGCTTTTTTAAAAGCTAGAACGGTCAAGTTATCAAAAACAAATGCAGAAATACATAAAGATATTTGTCATATTTTTTAAAGAACCCTTAATCTTATAAATTTTTAAAAAAGTTTTCAACTATTGCTGACTATGGTGTTTTAGAATTTGGAATTTGTTGTGTTTAATAAGCAATAAACAATTAACATTGTCATTGTCATTGATTTTAGTTTTATGTTTAATAATTTTAAGACCTACAATTTATCAACGAATTTAAAATGTTCAAAAACAAAGGAATTTTAATATTATCTAACACATATGTCAACTCCTTAAGAGTTTAAGTTATGTATAAGAATAAGAAGTATTTTTGTGATATGTATGTTGAGTTACCATGATAATTTACATTTAAATCAGTCTTTTATAAGCTCCAGAAGATGATGTAAAAATCAAAATCAGATCGAGCGTATTAATTAAATATAACTAAATAGTTAATTTATTAATAATAAAACTCTGCGAACTAACAACAAGGAATTTTATTTACAAAAAAGTATTCATCATGTTTCGCCAAGTACCAGTGGTAAAATCTATCGATTTAGTTAACATTGCATCTGTTGATAATCGGTCGATTAGTCGGTCAAAAAAAACGATACCGATTAATCGGTAAATGGTCGATATGGCCAATTATCGATTAATCGGTGCAACCCTAGTTTGTTGGGGAGCGTACAACATTCGTTCGTGGATAAATAACACAAATACAAAATTATCGCATGTTCAGGACGCATGAAACTAAAAACTCCAAGAAAACCAGATAAAAAATAAAAAAATTAAAAATAAATAAAAGGTACGAATTCGATTAAAAAAGATTCAGAAGGTTAAAAAAATTAAAAATCATAAAAAGTTCAAAACCAAAAATTTAAAAAACAGTCAAGGTGATGTAAATAACATATGTAGCTTAGGGTTATAATTTTTTTATCAAAACTACTTTGCTGTATCAAAATTCGATGAACTTTTATGTACATGCTATGATTATTTTAATAAAAAAATAAAAAAACCTCACCCCGGAGAAGGAAAATCCAAATTTTTTTATAATCATCAAAAAAGTCCCTGACAGTCATTAACAATCCAAATACATACACCTAATGAAACATAAATTAAAATATTTTTAATGAAATTATTTACTTAAATTAGTTTCAATGTTACCTCTTTGACGTAAGATGAGAGTTTCTAATTACTGACCTCTATGTATTGTGAAATTAAGGTTCCATCGGAGAATTATGGCGAATTTTGACAAGGAAAGCTTCAAGTTTGTGCAAGATGTTGTCGAATAAGGGTGTAGCTGTTCCAATTTCAAGTCAGTCAATCGGGTGTTTCCAGTGCCACATACAGAGAAACAACAATGTTAAAGGACAAATTTAAAATCTACCTAAAATTCTAAGAGTGGTCTCTCCATTTTGATGGCAAACATATATAAAATAGGTAGATTTTTATATGAAATCTACCTAAAAGACTGAATATTAAGTTGTTTACAAAAATGAGAGAAAAGAGATCAAATTGGATGTTGTACGATTAAAAGATATTATTACTTAATAAATTTGGTATATAGGAAGCAATAAAAATGATTTTAGCAGATACTACCATTGTTAACACTGGAACACGAAACGGAGTTGTAGTAAGGTCACAACAATTATTTAAAGAAAAAGGACTTGATGTCCCCGTTTTTGTTAGTTGCCAGCACCTTGTTTTGGATAAAGTTCTTCAATTGGGAATGGATAAAAGGCTTTCAGGTAGCACAAAATTCTCGAATATTAAAAATCCGTTCGTTTCAGTTCTAATTAAAAACAACAACAAATTGAAAGAATGGTGAAGTGAAAATTAGTGATAACTCTGTATTTATTTTTTTTTTAAATGTGTTGTGTAGTAGGAATTACAATATGTGTCACAATAACACATAAAAACCTTTTAAGGGCAAGGTCCCACAACAACATACGTTCAGAGGTGTTGATGGACGTGAATCTTTCTTTTTTTAGTTTTTTTATATTTTTTGTTAAAGAATGGATAACTAAACAAAAAATCCTATCACTGACAAAATATGACATAGGTATTATATTTTATGATAGAGGTACATAGGTAACATATTTTATGATAGAATAGAGAAAATAAAAGTAAATAGAAAATGTTTACAAAAGTTTGCTGAAACAAAACAAAATGTAGTTGCCAATAATCCAGCCGGTTGCATATTCCTTGACCCTGTGACGCACTGTCTTTCTTGAAGATTAAAGCCCACACATAGTTATATGAAGGCTCGTTTCCTCAAGGAAGCAATAGCGTCTCATCATCAAGGATTATTTCACAGCTAAGCTTGAGGGTGCTACCGTTGACTGAATACAGTTCATCCGCCACCACCCCTAAGATGTCACCTTGGCTAGTGATATCTCACTGCTATTGCCAGTGGTATGTGATATCTCACGTTAACTCGTATGTCAATAGCAGGGACTGGAGTACGCAAAGTTGTCACACCCGTAGATCAAAAATAAAATAAATTTTCAAAACAATAGAAGATATTAAATTTCTTTCCACCTTTCACATGTTTTCAAATTTTATAAGGAAAAAAGAATTTATCCTTTTATTAATTTTCAAAAAATTTCAAGCATTAGCTAAGCTAGATGAAATTCAAGGGCTATCTTGGAAATTTTTGCATTTATTCTGATACCTTGCTTTCGACTCAGTTTAGATGGAATTTTTTCATTAATTTCGTTTGATTGGTCTGATTTGTGATTTTTAAATCAAATATATAAGAAGAACGATTTCAACAGAATATCTGAAATATTACATCCATATAAAAAAGCTTTGCAAAGTTTCAAAAGTAACTGGACAAGAGACCTTTCAGGAATTAATATACACAGAAGCAATCAGAATACTGAACGCGCAATAAAAATCATTTGCCAGATTTGTATGAAGAATGCAAAAATTTAAAATAAAACATTAAACACATATGTACACATAAACACACATTTTGAGCAATAAAGCTACCTTAGTATGTATGTTATAATGTTAATTTAGAATCCTTATTTTAGGATGTTAATTTATAAAATTTTATATTTAATACTAAACATGCCTAACCTTGAGTAAAAAAAAAGTGAAATCGTACTGATATAATTATGAATTTTAATAAAGATATACTAATGAATTCTTAAATAAGTTGCGTTATTTTTAATTTTGATGGTGATGTTTTTTAAAAATTTAAAAAAAATTATTTTGTTACTTGAAATGTAGATAAAAGTTCATAATTTCACGGATATGAGGTCATGAAAAAGTCATAACCCTAAATTGTAACTATTCGCTACTATAATCGGCTATCATACGCGATCGCTTGTGTAAGACTGGTTCAAAATCGCTATCATTACTTGAAATATTTTGTACGTCATTATCACGTTCCCATTATGCCCTGTGGTATCTTCAAATAAGATTAGAATTTCCTCTTTCAGACTGGACAGCATATTGTAATAAACTTCGTCCAGAATGGGTTAATTTTATTTACTCATTCATTAATTAAAAGTTAACTCCTTTTTCAATCTTTTACTTGTATTGCAAATTGTATTGCATAAATTAATGTAAATTAAATTTGTTATACAAATGTTTACATTAATTAAAAGGAGTTACCTAATACATTTTGCATAAATTAAATTTGAGTTCGCTAATACAAATGCAAGTATGAATGAAAACAGGTGTGGCCTATTTCAGATGTACGGACTACGTAGTATTGATTTCTAGTGGATTATAGAAGTTTCGATTTATTTATTTTTCGATATAAATAAGCAAACAAAAATATCAGATAGTCAGTTTTAATTTTGCAATTAAAAGTGTTTTACAAATATTCGAAAGTATAAGGAATAATCGGAGGTACTTGAGCCTGGGTACTAATAGTGAAAGAATCTGAACTTTGGGAATAGTAAATACAGATTTTACGATTCCGAATATTATTGATTCAAATTGTGGAAAAGCGGCGAAGTTTATTGTACATAAATTGGAGACCCTGGAATTTATTGTAAGGAAAAACGGAAGCTGCTGTAATTTGGTTGATAAATAAAGTTTGGGATTTTGTTAACTAAAGATCTGTCTTTTTACTGTCGTGTTTGTTCAATAATCTAAAAGAACCAACGAAGAGTTGTTACAGTGGTGTCAGAAGTGGGATTATTGAAACAATGGTCAAGACAGTAAATATTAGTGATCTCAGCCAGACCCAGTTGAAGGATGAGTTGAAGAAAAGGAATGCTCCAATCCACGTAACGAAGGCAGAACTTGCATTTCGGCTGCGTAAAGTTTTAGAAGAAGCAGGCCAAAGCACAGAGGTCATAGAGGTAGAGCCGGAGGAAGCTCCTGTCCAGAATGCCCCAGCAATTGATCCGATGATGATGTTGATGAAAGAAATGATGGCCCGACAAGAGAAACTGGCAGCAGAACAAAAATTAGAGCAACAACAACAACTTGCTGATCTGATGGCCCGACAAGAGAAACAGGCAGCAGACCAAAAAGCTCTGGCAGCACAACAAAAAGTAGAGCAACAACAACAACTTGCTGATATGATGGCTCGACAAGAGAAACAGGCAGCAGAACAAAAAGTAGAGCAACGACAACAATTTGCTGATATTATGGCAAAGCAAGAAAGTCTACGTGAAGTAATTGAGTCACGTATATCCAGTGCAGAGGTTAAAATCAACAACATGGAAAGGGAGCTGCGGACGGTTACCGAAGAACAAGAGAAATTACGCAAACTTTCGAGTGAATTCCGCCAAGAAATAGCACAAGTGAGGTCAGGTAACATGATCAATCCATTAACTACTTCAGCCCCAGCTAGAGTAAAAGCACCCGCATTTGATGGATCTACATCGTATCAGGTATTTAAGATGCAATTTGAGATAGCAACAACTGGGGTAGATAACCAGCAAAAAGCAAATGCGCTTATATTGGCATTGAGGGGACCTGCTGCTGAAATTTTGCAGACACTATCAGCGACAGAGCGTGATTACAGCAAGCTAATGGAGGCCTTAGAAGTTAGATATGGGGAAAGTCATATGCAAGCTCTCCATCGCATGCAGCTCAGAACACGAAAACAGGGAGTCAGTGAAACTTTGCAAGAATTAGAGGCTGACATTGTCAGACTGGTTAATCTGTCATACCCGAACTATAATGCTGAACATCGAGATGAGCTGGCAGCTGATGCATTTATCAATGCTCTTCGAGATGTGCAAATGAGAAATCAGCTGTATCTAAGCGGGAAGAAACTACCTACGGAAGTCTTAGCATTGGCCATGCAAATGGAAGCTGGAAAGAGAGCGCTGGCCTTAGATAGAGTACGTAAGATGGAAGTTTCTGAAGAGCCACTAAAAGCAGCGCTTGATGAAGTGATCATGCATGTCAAAAAGTTGGAAGATAAGCCTGAACGAAATCAACGAAGAAGATCTAGCAGAGTAAGATGCTGGAATTGTGGGCAGTTAGGGCACATCAGACTGGAATGCAAAACACTAGTAGTAGCAAAAGAAGGAGTAGTTCCAGTCCAGACGATGAACCTCTCAAACAAGCAAGTGGATGTTAAAAAGGAAGGAGATTGCCGTGTTGAACACCGTAAGAAAAGGATGCAAAGGGAATGCAAAACACTAATAGCTGCAAAAGAAGGAGTAGTTCCAGTCCGGTTGATGAATCTTTCAAACAAGCAAGTGGATGTCAAAAAGGCAGGAGATTTCCACGTTGGACACCATAAGAAAGGGATACATTGTAACGCTGACGATCGTTCAAGAAAACCCTGTATTGGTGAGCGCAAGTCATGTAGCAGGACTGAGAGAAGTCAAGTAATGACAGTGAAGCAAATTAAGTTCCAAACTCCTGACGATTGGTGTACCGAGGCAATGAAAGGAGAGCAGCAAAAGGATCCAGCTATGGCACCGATATTGAAATGGAAAACCGAGGGAAGGCGACCGGAGTGGAAAGAGGTAGCACCTTTAAGTACGGAGGTGAAATGCTACTGGGCGCAATGGGACTCACTATTTATGGACAACGGGATACTTAAAAGAAAATGGGAGTCCGCTGATGGAAAGAAAGTGTTAGAACAACTGGTGTTGCCATCAAGTCGAGTGGAAGAGGTACTGGGAAAGCTGCATGGAAGTATTTCTGGAGGACACCTGGGAGTCAATAAAACCCTGGCTAAAGTAAGGGAGAGGTTTTATTGGGTAAGGTATCGCACAGACGTGGAGCAATGGTGTCGGCGATGCGATACTTGTGCAGCGAGCAAAGGACCAAAAACTAGAACTCGAGGAGAGATGCAACAGTACAATGTGGGTGCCCCAATGGAGAGAATTGCTATAGACATCGCGGGGCCTTTTCCGGAAACTACAAAAGGTAACAAATACATCATGGTGGTCATTGATTACTTTACAAAATGGCCGGAAGCTTATGCAATACCGAACCAGGAAGCAGTTACGGTCACGGAAACATTAGTCAATGAATGGGTTTGCAGATATGGAACACCGCTCGAGTTGCATACCGACCAGGGAAGGAATTTTGAATCTCAACTGATGGAAGAGCTGTGCAGAACACTCGGCATTAGAAAAACACGAACTACACCTATGAACCCACAATCGGATGGCATGGTAGAACGATTCAACCGAACCATGGAAGAACATTTGTCAAAGGTAGTAGAAGCCAACCAAAGAAATTGGGACAAGGATCTTCCGTTATTCTTGATGGCCTATCGTAGCGCAGTGCACGATACGACAAGTGAAACGCCAGCGAATATCATGTTCGGAAGAGAACTTCATCTTCCTAGTGACATCGAGTTTGGCATCCCTGGAGGTCTGGTATCCACGAAAACAGATTATGTGGGACAACTAAGGGAGAAGATGAATAAAATCCATCAGCAGGTTCGAGACCACATTAAGATTGCCAGTGTCAAAATGAAAACCAGGTACGACATAAATGCAAATAGTGGCGGTTTTCAAGAAGGAGAATTGGTATGGCTATACAACCCCAGAAGAACTAAGGGAAGATCACCCAAGCTGCAGCCAGATTGGGAAGGCCCCTATAAAATAATCAAACGAATTAATGATGTCATCTACCGCATACAAAAGGGACCCCGTACCAAGATGAAAGTGATACATCTGCAAAGGTTGGCACCGTACCAAGGTAACAGCACCAATGCGATCTCTGATATTGTTCGGGACGAACAAAACTAAATGGAGGGCAATGTAATAAACTTCGTCCAGAATGGGTTAATTTTATTTACTCATTCATTAATTAAAAGTTAACTCCTTTTTCAATCTTTTACTTGTATTGCAAATTGTATTGCATAAATTAATGTAAATTAAATTTGTTATACAAATGTTTACATTAATTAAAAGGAGTTACCTAATACATTTTGCATAAATTAAATTTGAGTTCGCTAATACAAATGCAAGTATGAATGAAAACAGGTGTGGCCTATTTCAGATGTACGGACTACGTAGTATTGATTTCTAGTGGATTATAGAAGTTTCGATTTATTTATTTTTCGATATAAATAAGCAAACAAAAATATCAGATAGTCAGTTTTAATTTTGCAATTAAAAGTGTTTTACAAATATTCGAAAGTATAAGGAATAATCGGAGGTACTTGAGCCTGGGTACTAATAGTGAAAGAATCTGAACTTTGGGAATAGTAAATACAGATTTTACGATTCCGAATATTATTGATTCAAATTGTGGAAAAGCGGCGAAGTTTATTGTACATAAATTGGAGACCCTGGAATTTATTGTAAGGAAAAACGGAAGCTGCTGTAATTTGGTTGATAAATAAAGTTTGGGATTTTGTTAACTAAAGATCTGTCTTTTTACTGTCGTGTTTGTTCAATAATCTAAAAGAACCAACGAAGAGTCGTTACAATATGTACGATAAGTAAACTAGAAAGGTGAATTCACTAGAATTATAATTTATTCAATGAATGAAAAATGGTTTTGAGAAGCGAAAGATCCGTAACAAAATCTTATCTCAATTCCAGTTCTGATCAGAGTCTATGGTTAACCATTTAATACCATCGACCAGCGGTGACATAAAATTTTGTTTTTGGAAGGTCGACTTAAAATCATAATTTTTTGCTTCAATTTTAACGTCTTTTTTTGTTATTTTTTTTACTCTACGAACACGATAGAATTCACTATTTTATAAATAACAAATAAAAATACTAATTTTCTAGAAAATTACGGTTAACCCTTAGTGGTCACATCTCCAAAAATAACGTAGTGGTTGCCATTTGCGTTCTTTTTGATGTATTGACTCAAATCTTTGAAGAAAATAAAATTTAAAGACTTCCTCTTTCTATGAGCCTGGAGCCAGTCATTTTCTCTCCACTTTAAATTTTTTTTCAATTTGAAAAAACACAAGAAAAATTTTTTTTAAAAATTTGACTTTTTGTACCTAAACAATTCCTTGAAAATTCAATTTTTGAGATAAAACAAAAACACTTTCTTCGTTAAACTTGGGCTTAAAAAACCTAATTTAAAGAAAAAAATATTATTCTATCGAGCAACTGCAAAACTATTTATTTTGATCATAAAGTTTTCAATTTGAATGAAAATCATGAAATAAGATGAATCAAATTCAAGTTTTTCAAATCAAAATACAATTTTTTCAAAAATAAAAAAAATATCAAAATAAAACTTTTTATATGTTGCCACACTATGGTCACACTGGCTCTAGTTGACTTCAGCAAAAAAAAAACGTCCGTACAAATCGATGTGCGACGACGCACTGATGCCACGCAGACTTTCGGAAACTATTGAAAGCCATAGTAGTATCTTCAAAAAATATCAGATGACGGCCGAGATTCCATTTTCAAAAACATCTTGGAAGCTATACCAACTCAAAAATTACCTGGGGTCATATGAACCCCGTGTGACCACGAGTTTTAATAAAACTATATGCATACTTCTTTAAAATTTAAATCGTGCTAAATCAAATTAAATCGTGCTAAATCAAATTAAATCGTGCTAAATCAAATTAAATCGTGCTAAATCAAATTAAATCGTGCTAAATCAAATCAAATCGTGTAAAAAAAAATCAATGTTTTTTACTAGACCGTGTTAAATCAAAACCGTTTAAAAAATACAGCGTAAATACAGAATTGGGTGATATTTATTTTCAAAAAAAGGGTCTGATTTAGGGTGACAATCCGTCCTCTTTTTTAGAGGATTTGTCCTCTTTTCGACCTCCACTCTTTTTGTCCTACCTCTTTTTGACACCATAATCTTTTTTGTCCTCTATTGGCAGTTTGTCTTCTATTGGCAGTTTGTCCTCTATTGGCAGTTTGTCCTCTAAATGTCATCTTTTTGTCCTCTAAATGTCCTCTTTTTAAACTTTTCTTGCATATCTTTTCAGTCATATCAATTGCCAACAAAGGCAAATTAGATTCACAACAGCATCTTTCATAAAATATACAGAATGATAATATCGCTTCAATAGAGATTTCCAGTCGCTGAAAGAATTTTTCGTGACATCAAAAGAAGAGGATACATCATCTGCTTGTGAAGCTATTTTAGCGTACCACATACAGCAATATCACTTCAGCTTTATATTTAATGATTGTTCTACAAAACTTTACACACTCCTTTTTCGAGATTTTAAAACTGCGTTTAAACCCTCATGTGCTAGAACAAAAACGCAAGCAACAGTGCGCAATGTTTTATTTCCGTTGGCCATACAAAACGTCAGAACAGCTATTGGAAAATGTAGTATAAATCACGTTGGAGTTTGCAGGGATGCTAGCAACCACGGGTCGACAAAAATTTTTCCAATATTGATTCAATATTTTACAGTTGCTTCTGAATTGAGTTTCAAACTGATTCATCTACATACTGTACCTAATAAAACAGCTGAAACAATTAAAAACATAACCGTCGACACGTTAAATAATTTCAATTTGATTGGAAAATGTGTTGCTTTCGGCGGTGATAACTGCAATACAAATTTTGGTGGTGTATTGACTTCCTACAAATTTCATTGATTGGCGTAAAAATTAATTTGTAATGCAAAAATAAGTTTTTAATATTATTAAAAATTCATATTTTTATATATATGTATATATATATATATACAACGACATCTGATTGTTTTATTTTGAATTTAGGACCAAAAATCTGTTATAATTTTGTAATAATTTGTTACAATATTGTAACAAATTATTACTAGTAACTCAGGTTTGTGTCTAAGGATACATAAATTTGGGTTATAGAATACCATTTTTGTACAAAGTTGATAAGCATTTTGGTGTAATTATTGGTGAAATATGTGTTCGGGAATAGGGACCCTGTATTAACTTTAAATTTTTTAAGGAAAAATGAAGAACTTGTTAACGAATGTACAGCTTTCAAGAAAAATGCAATAGAAATTTACAACAATTGTTTAAATTACATCAAACAATGGACAAAGCAGTTCAAAATTTTTACAACGTTTAAATGGATGGCTTCAACGAAGAAACACATACTCAAAAAGTTGACTGCCAGCTGCATGCTACGATGCGTACTATAAGTGGTACTATCAGATCCACCCCTTTACCTTGGCTCCCTGTGTTAAGCAATATCGCTCCACCTGCACTCAGACGCTCGCATGCTCTCATGCGTGAACATAAAAAGGTAACCAACAACACCACGTTACCCTTGCACGAATATTACGGTGACCACACTCGTTGTCGATTGAAGTCAAGAAAGCCTCCACATAAAACTGCCAGCAACCTGCTGGCAACTGATTTTAATATCTTGGATGCCTGGGACACCTCCTGGCAACATTACAACACAACTGGCCTTTCTATTACTAACCCGACTTCTACCCAACCTGGTTTTGATTTGCCACGTCATACCTGGACTACATTAAACCGAATAAGAACGAATCATGGACGTTGTGCTGATTCTTTCTACAAGTGGGGCATTTCAGAGTCCCCTGAGTGTGACTGCGGCGCTCAACAACAAACTATAAAACACATTGCAACTGTGTGTCCAATTCGACGTTACAATGGCAACATCTCAGACATCCATTTGGCAACGCCCGAGGTAGTAGCATGGATAGACTCGCTCGATGTAAACATCTAATGTTCAAATGTACTGCCCAATGTTCAAATATTTTACTTTTTAATTTACTTAAAAGACACGCAATCAAATCGATTGTAAGTTCATTTAATGTGTATCCATGTATTGTTTTAGGTAGATTTCATAGAAGAGTCTACCTATTTTTAAGTTTAATTTTTTAATGTGTCACAAAAAAAACCATACGCTAAATAAATAAAAACGAAGAAACCAGAATGGGCTGAAATATAAAAAACAGTTAAATATTTAATGGAAAAGCATATCGATATAAACGACTCAATACTTATTAGGCAGTTTAATAATTTAAAAAGTTTCTTCAAAGTCGTGTCTAAAGACAAACAATTTAATGAAAAGCTGTAACATGAAAAATGGTTGAATTTTTTTCTACAGTCAATATTTCTTTGCCATTCCAGCACATAATGCGCACATAGAACTAATATTCAGTTTGATGAATGATTAGTGGACTGATTGATGTTGAAACTATTAAGAGTATTGTGTGTATAAAATTTAATTTCAAAACCGTTTCATGCGATGAATTTTTCACTTTAATTTAAAAGGACGAGCAATACGATCCAACGAAGTATATTCAAAGCCTTAAACTCTGCTAGTCCTCTTATTCTTTTAATTATTTATTAATTAATTACCTTTCACAAAAACAAGAAGTTAAATCATATGAATTGTGGTGATAATAGCTAGTAAATTAAAAATTTTAAGTAAAAAAAGGGTGTCCTCTTTTTATTGGAATTGTCCTCTTTTTTTTTACTTGGATTTCCTCCTTTTGCTATCAGCAGTTCTGGTCACCCTAGTCTGATTGATTTCAAAAAATTATTACAAAATCAAAAATTGAAACTTTTTCCAAAATTCTAAAGATATTGCATAAATTATAACAATAATACATTTTTTTTTTTTTCAAAATTCCAAAACTTCCAAAAATTGTAATAAATTAATTTAAATTTTTGCAAAATTATTAAAATATTCCAAAACTTATTACAAAATCGAAACTGAAACTTTTATCAAAATTCTAAAAATATTGCAAAAATTATAACAAAATCAAAAATTCAAATTTCTTTCAAAATTCTTAAAATATTTCAAAAATTATAATAAATTAATTTAAAATTTTTTAAAAATATTCCAAAAATTATTACAAAATCGAAAACCTAGACTTTTATCAAAATTCTAAAAATATTGCAAAAATTATAATAAAATCAAAAATTCAAAATTCTTAAATATTGCAAAAATTATAAGAAAATTAATATACAAACTTCTTTCAAAATTCTAAAAATATTCCAAATATTTTTACAAAATCAAAAACTGAAACTTTTTGCAAAATTCTAAAAATATTACAACTATTATTAAAAAATAAATTGATTTAAAAAAATTACCACAAATTCAAGAATTCAAACTTTTTCCAAAAATATTACAGAAATTATAACAAAATCAAAAATACAAACATTTTTCAAAATTCTTGTAAAAATTATAAAAAAATCAAATATACAAATTTTTTTTCAAAATTCCAAAAATATTGCAAAAATTATAACAAAATCAAAAATTCAAACATTTCCAAAATTTTTAAAATATTGCAAAAATTATAACAAAATCAAACATTTCCAAAAATATTGCAAAAATTATAAAAAATACAAACTTTTTCATAAATACCAAAAATTATAAAAAATCAAAAATTTAAACTTTTTCAAAATTCTAAAAATATTGCAAAACTATTACAAAATCCAAAATTTAAACTTTTTTTCCAAAATTCTAAAAATATTGCAAAAATTATAACAAATCAAAAATACAAACTTTTTTCAAAATTTTTAAATGTTGCAAAAATTATAACAAAATCAAATATGCAAACTTTTTTCTAAATTCTTAAAATATTGCAAAAATTATATAATATAACAAGTTACAAGATACCACATTTTTTCAAAATTTCAAAAATTTTCTCCAAAAATTATAATAAATTAATGTTAAATTTTTTCAAAATTATAAAAATATTACAAAATCGAAAATTTAAACATTTTCAAGATTCTATCAAAAATTCAAACTTATTTTCCAACTATTCCTGTGCAGGATTCAGAAGTCGTGGAATCTGGAATGACACAATAAATTACTAAATAAACATCTACATCCTAATATAAGAACTGAATCTAAAAAATTATGGTGCAAATTATGAAACTTTTTGCAATCCATACAATTTTAGAGCGCTTTAGTTTCGAACCAATGAGAAAATTTTTTTATAATTTGCACCATAATATTTCAGATTCAGCATTATTTTATTATTCTTCTATATTATTCTTGATGGGAGATTTTCCATCGGGGTGATGTTATATCACAAATAATTTACTGAATTAATCTCCCTAATAATTACAATTTTTGTTCAAAAACAACATTTAAGCTGCCATAACTTGATATTTTCCAACTGTTGCTATATGTTGAGAGGAGTTGCAACTGGATATAACCATATTCCATGCCAAATTTCATGTTCAATTACATTTCATGTCATACAAATAACTAATTTTATTATTTAAAAAAAATTGGCTAGAAAAATAAATAAAAATCATTCTTTTGACACACTTGACAGTATTTTTTTGACACACTTATAGTACAATAATCAAGCTCCTGGTCCCACATACCACTGCCGGCCATCAAGAAATTTTCCACATTTAATGTTACTACTCGTTATCATTTAAAATTAACGTTTTTTATAAGCAAAAAATATGCAAATTTTCTTGTTTTGTCACACTTACCGTTTTTTTTGACACACTTCCGGTACAGTTATCGAACACATCGTCCTTTTGGCTCTTATCATTAAGTTATTCTATTTTTGGAAACAAAAATGTTTGAAATCGCTCTAGCGGTTTTCACTGTAAAGGCAGTTGTGGCAACCGGCCGGTCGGTAGACAGACGGACGTTTTTTGGTTTTTGTAGAGCAGTAGGTCGAGAAATACCAAAAAGTGGGGGAAGATTTTCACTTTTGGCTCGTGAATGTAATACTTCGGTTGTTCAAACCGAAGTAACTGGCAATCGCGATGCCTTAAATGATCAGTTTTTGTTTATTTAGTTTTTTTTTAGCCATGGGTATGACAACCCCGTATACTCCTGTCTCAACTATTAACTATTAACATATGAGTTAACGTGAAATATCAATGAAATAGCACAGCGATAAGATATCACTAGCCAAGGTGATACCTTAGGGATCAGATGACCTCTATTTAACCAACGGTATCACCCCTAATTTTACCAAGTTGAAAATAACCTTATTGAAAAACCAAGTTGAAAAAACTAAAAAGTCAAAATGGAGAAATTTTTAACACGAAATACATTGCACATGCATCGTTTAAAAATGTTCTACAATAATCAAAATAAGTACATGGAATAATTTCACTCTTCTCAGGGTAAATTAGTTAAATCCGGTTGAATTAAAAAATAGACCATTTGTATAATTTTCGATGCAGCGCAATACAAAAAATAATAATTGATAACAATCAGAATTAATAGTAGATTAATCAATGAGTGAATAATGAAGTAGTTTATTCTCAAGCAAAAGTTAAAAATTCGAGCGAGGCACGAGCGAGAATTTTAATTTGCGAGAGAATAAAATTCATTACTCACGAATCGATTACATTATGTGTTTTTGATCCATGCTTTGTTATTTGAACGTCACAACCCTTAAAGTGAAACGACTTAACCCTCAAAAGTTTGATTAACATTTAACAACCCTCAAAAGTTTGAAGATTTATTCGCACCTGCTACCTTTTCACCTTATATGGCTAGGGGACCTTTTCAGAATTTATATCCAAGACATTACATAAAAACCCATTGGCTTTCTATAAAAGAGCGTAAAGGCCAATTTCATTCATGTTTAATTTCTCAATTATTTTAGATAACTTGGATATTTTTAAGCAGCCTCTTTTTGTCCACTGGCTGTTTTACAAACAATACACATTAGCTTTCATGTCATTGACTTAGCTGCTTTCCAAACGACGACTAATTTGTGGAACGTAACTTATTCTAAACTTATTCGAATACTTATGCTGGTGAGGTGACTTATTTTGTACCTCTTTTTCCATGAAAATCTAATCTGATATGTCAAATATACTTTTTATTTAATTTAGTTAATATCTGTTACTAATTTGATCAAACGTTTTTATAAATCAGATTTAAACTGACATAATTATAGACATTATTGTCTTGAATGATTTTTTTGACATTTTTAATATGGCGGCAAATAAGTAATAAGTATCAAATAAGTCGTCGTTTGGAAAGCACCCTTAGTGCTTCGACATGAAAATCCATTTTACTAAGTGATGCAAGTGATTTAATCAGTCTTCAAGAGTAACTTGGAATAAAATCTACTAAATAAAGTAATTCGGTCATAAAATCTACTCAATGGTTAAAAATTAACACAAATCAGTTGAGTTGTATAAATATTTGATTTTTTTAAGAAAATCAAAACAATCTGATTTATTTGATTCAAATCGATTGTTTTGATTTAAATCGGCTTTTTTGGATTTTAAACTAAATTTAATTGGATTTATATAATTTCTGAAGAAGTGTTCCTGTATCCTTCAACGTTTCTCTTTGATATTTAAAAGCATTTTTTTTTTCAATTTGAAAATTGTAAAATTTTTTTAGAATGTTATTGAAGCTTCCAAAGCTACGTCCACGACTTTATAAATATTATAAAGCCCAGCATGGAGATTGAGCGTGGTAAAATTTTAACGTGATCTCCAAAATATCCAGTGAAAAAGTTGTGAACTAAATAAAAATGGAGAGAAGTTTGACACATTTGTAATTTTGAAACAAAAAAATTGTATTCACTGACATCAGTTTTTGCAACTATTTTAATTTTTCAACATCGAAAGTAAATATTTATGATTAAACGAAATCACCAAAATATTTGTAAATGAATTACCCGATCGGTGATAAATTTCCATAATTTTTTGGAAAACTCCTCAAGCAAGTGGCATTGATAATAGTCCTCGGCCTACGGCTTCGCGCTATTATCAATCAACTTGCTTTCGAAATTATCGCAAAACTTATTTCGAATTATCACCGTCCCTGGGAAATTGCTACTAAAAATTTCATTTCACTCAATCTCCATATTAAGCTTTAGGACATACAGAAATAAAGGAAGGTTATTAGCTAAATATATACTTGTGATTTCTAGCTTCTATAAAGTGACTATTGCACTGGTGGACTGATTTTTGTGAAAAACTCCTTGTCGATCTCCGTTTCCAAATCAAGACACTTTAATACTGTCCTAGAGTGTTGTCAGATGTGTCTATTTCTTCAAGAGAGTAAATTTCCTCGGATATGAATTTATTATGAATTTATTGTTTCTAGAATAAATTTCTTGAATTTTTTCATGCATTTTATTAGGAATTGTCAATGTTTCCAATTCTGCTTTAATCTGTGACTTTATTGTTAAGTTTTACGACATTGAGCTAACTTCTTAGTTGTTCTTAGTTTTTTCAGTCGCAAGAACTATGCAATTGTCGAATGGCGTGATTTTATGGCGTTATAGAGATTCCACTGGAAATTTATTTTAGAACATGAGGGTGTAACCTTGTCCGACAATAATTTGTGCGCCATTGTCGAGTCCGACCACACAAACATGCCAAAATGTCAACTGTCGGACTCAAAAATAGCAGACCAATTTTTGTCGGATAAGGTTACCCTAGTTTCTAAAACAAATTAAACTTTTAATTTCTGACCAATTATAATTATAAAATTAAATAAAACAGTAATAAATTATTAAATGTTGGTTTGAATATTATTATTGTTTATAATAAATATAAGCATACACACAACGCAATTAAGCAGTAAGATTTCAAAAACACGTTTACAACCAAAGATCTGTCAAAATTTCATGTTAATATTTTGACAGAAAAACAACAATGATGAATAAATTAGTTGACATTTACATTAAAATTTTGGTACTAAATGATGAAAAACAAATTTTTTCTCCTATAGCAGATGAAAAGTCTATTTTCATGCAGGCTTAATCGCCTGTGAAAATGGGTTTCTTTCCATAAGTTTAAAATCATTTTCGATAAGTAACAAATTTTTAATGTTATAAAGTTAATAAGTAACTTACTAGTAAAGTGTTTTGATAACAAAGCCAAGCCAAACCCTAGACAGCGCGAACAAAATGTTCCACCTTGTCTCTGTAAAGAGAGTTTGTCTTTAGTTTGTCTGGTCAGACATGTCTTTAGTTTGTCTGGTCGGACATGTCTTTAGTTTGGTTTGTCTTCCTAAACCTAAATCGCGAAATAACCTTGTTTTATAAATTGGTTTTTGTAAATAAGATACATTTTTAACAATTTTAAATTTTTTGTTGACTGTAAATAAATATATAAATATGTCAAAAACAAAAATTATTATATGTGTTATTATGGTTTTCCATATTATTCACTGTTTGTGTGCTTTTGTAACTTTTGAATTAAAATGCTTTTTTAAAAATATACTTTTTTAAATGTTTATTTTTAATTTTTTTAGTTTATTAATAATAATATAAACTTCCTTATAGTAACAATTTTGAATTTTATTTTTTATTTTATTGAATATCGATTTCGACTAACGTCACCGAAAAATCTTACAAAATCAAAAATTGAAACTTTTTTCAAAATTCTAAAAATATTGCAAAAATTATAATAAAATCAAAACTACAAACTTTTTTTAAAATTCCAAAAACATTTCAAAAATTATAACAAAATTAAAAAAACAAATTTTTTTTAAACTCAAAAAATATATCAAAACCAAGAATTGAAACTTTTTCCAATTCAAAGATTCAAAAAACATTTTCCAAAATTCTAAAAATATCGTAAAAATTATAACAAAATCAAAAACACAAACTTTCTTCAAAATTCCAAAAATTATAATAAAATCAAAAATTTAAACTTTTTCAAAACTCTTAAAATATTCCGAATATTTAATAATAATTACAAAATTTAAAATACAAACTTTTTTCAAAATTGCAAAAATTATAACAAAATCAAAAATTTCCATGTCCAATTTCATGTTCGATAACATTTCATGTCAAACAAATAACACTACTTTACAAATTTTCGACTTTTTTTTGTCTCCCTTAATAAAACCCAACTTTTGTTATGGATTTGGTTGGACCTCCTGAACACGAATATCATATTAATTTTTTTTGGTTAGCTCTTGTTTTTGAGATATTCACGAAAAACCAATTTTTTCGGTGATCAAAAATGTTGTTTCGGTTTTTGGGTCTCATATTTTACAAAACAAACAAATAAAATATATTAATGAAACAAGTGCATAGTAAATATGCCGACAAACATTTTGAGCTATATTTTGTAAAAATCCATTAAGGACTCTGAATGTTACAGTCGAAAAAATTTGAAAAAATACGGAAAATTCACGTTTTTTTCAAATTTTTCCATTTGCAACACCATAAATTGTGAACAAATAAAGACACTAATTTTTTTTAATTTCTTGGAGCCTATAGTAACTTCAATTTTCTTTCTTTCAAGCTATAATATACGAGTATTGGTGCAGTTTGCACCAAGTTATTCAAGTTTTCCCAAAGAAAGTCAATACTCAAAATTTGGAATAAAAAATCAACTTTACGAATAATTTCAATTCTGCAACATAATTGATTTATATATAAGTTGTTTTCGTAGTAGATCTAGCTCCTCCCACCTCGAACTTATTTAAGGAGTTGGAAAATATCAGTTAGTTGATTATGAAATGTCTTTTTTTGACAAAAGTTGTATTTTGCTTGTATATGATTTTTCTCGAAATTGAGATTTTTTTTGTGAAATTTTTTAACATGATCTAGCTCCTCCCACCTTGGACTTATTTTAGGAGTTGGAAAATATCAGTTAGTTGATTGTGTAATGTCTTTTTTTGACCAAAGTTGTATTTTATTTGTATATGATTTTTCTCGAAATTGAGATTTTTTTTGTGAAGTTTTTTGACATGATCTAGCTCCTCTCACCTCTGATTTATTTTAAGAGTTGGAAAATATCAGTTAGTTGATTATGAAATGTCCTTTTTTTGACAAAAGTTGTATTTTATTTGTATATGATTTTTCTCGAAATTGAGATTTTTTTTGTGAAGTTTTTGGACATGATCCAGCTCCTCCCACCTCGGATTTATTTTAAGAGTTGGAAAATATCAGTTAGTGGGGTGATTTAGCAGTATGTATTATGTAACTTCCACAAATAAAACAAAATGAATTTGTGCTATTTTTACACTTGAAATTTCTTGATGACGCCATTTAAATAAACTTGATTTTACACTTTACTAACAATTTATTTTGCTTTAAAAGGCACCTATCACTATCGATTTATTGATTTTTAAAAACAATACACAATTTAAAATTTATATTTCTAATATTTTTTCTTTTTTAATTAATATTTTCACTTGAATGTTTGGAATTAACTTTATCCTCAGATAGATTATATTTGCAACTAATCATACGACAATTATCTACTTAAAAAGAAACCTCTTTAAACTAATTAAACAAAAGTTGGGAAAACCGAAAAACTATTAAAAAGGAGAAGTAATTGCTTTCTTAAATTAAACTTAAAATGATCACAAACGTAAGGAGTAGGGTTTCTAATCCGGATATCGAATTATCCGGATTATTCGACCATATTTAGACTATTCGATTATCCGGATACTTTTTTGCAATTATCCGAATATTAAAAAACCCTTTATTTTGTAAAAAAAATAATCGAATTGCGTTGCAAAGTTCAAATAAATATTAAGTTGCGTTGCAAAGTTTGTTAGTGCAGTGAAGTGACTATAAGTTTTAAAAATTTCTTTACAACTTTATTGTTTTGAAAACTGTAATCATTGAATAAATTATGAAACACTTCGTGAATCTGCAATGTAAAGATATTTTACTATAATTTATTTTGTATATAAGGTTATTAGGCTTTAATATTATTTTATTTTTATAATAAAAAAAAAATTGTTTATTTGGTGTATAGCCTATTTTATTAACAAATATTTTAACAAAAATATTTTACATGAAAAAAAACCTTTGACCGGTTTCGACGCTTATCGCATCATTTTCAAAAAGTTGAATAAGAAACACAGAATTATAATAGAAAAAATTTTTAAAAACAAAGAAAAAATTGAAAAATAAAACTTAACCGAAAAAACTAAACGCTACTTTGATTTTTGCTGTCATATGATTTAATTTATAATTGAGTTATAAAAATTATGAATGTAGTTTGAATCTGTTTGTTTATTTAAGGAGTTAGGACTTTTTTTAATGTGAAGCATTTCCAACATTTGTAATTTGTTAAAATTATTCTCCCTCTCTAAAATTCTAACATTGTCCATAGTTATAATATGTTTAGCTGATCTTAAATGCATAGACAAAGCGCTAACATCACTATCGTTATTTAAAGAGGCATCTTTATTATGTTGATAAATCCGTTTGCTTAAAAGTTGAGTAGTACGACCAGTATAAGTTGCAGGACAATCACAAAAAGTTTGGTAAACAACATTACTTAAAAACTGTTTTTGAATTTTATCTTGTAGACTGGAAAAAAATTGATTTTGAAAATTTGAGCACGATAAACCAACAGTATTAATATCGTATTGTTTTAACAAGCAGCTAATTTTTTCAAATAAATTTTTGATATATGGAATCGAAACAAATTTCTTTTTTCTTTCTTCAGAATTATTTTCAAAAACTGGAACAAAAGTATTATCATGTGTTGTAGCTTCTTGAACAGCATTTTTAAAAATAGCATCTTTTATACCGCGTTTTATTAAAAACAAAGGGTAGCCATTTAAAAGAAGAATATCAGTTAACATTTTAAAATTTTTATGATGAAATTTCAAATCTGAAAGACGTATAACTTTTTCAGCTAAAAGAAACACAGTATTTTTCTTATCGTTCAAAGGAAGCCACGACGCAAAATTTAGATATCTGCCAGACCACGTTTGCTTATGATACCAATCAGTACTTAAAGAGCCATCACTATTATGGATAATAATAAGATCCAAAAAAGGCAATTGATTATCAGCTTCAATTTCCAAAGTAAATTTAATATTTTTATCATAATCATTAAACTCTTTAAGAAAAACATCAATTTTATCAGTCGGAACAGCTGTAAAAAAAAAAATTATTTGAAAAAATTAGCTGCTTGTTAAAACAATACGATATTAATACTGTTGGTTTATCGTGCTCAAATTTTCAAAATCAATTTTTTTCCAGTCTACAAGATAAAATTCAAAAACAGTTTTTAAGTAATGTTGTTTACCAAACTTTTTGTGATTGTCCTGCAACTTATACTGGCCGTACTACTCAACTTTTAAGCAAACGGATTTATCAACATAATAAAGATGCCTCTTTAAATAACGATAGTGATGTTAGCGCTTTGTCTATGCATTTAAGATCAGCTAAACATATTATAACTATGGACAATGTTAGAATTTTAGAGAGGGAGAATAATTTTAACCAATTACAAATGTTGGAAATGCTTCACATTAAAAAAAGTCCTAACTCCTTAAATAAACAAACAGATTCAAACTACATTCATAATTTTTATAACTCAATTATAAATTAAATCATATGACAGCAAAAATCAAAGTAGCGTTTAGTTTTTTCGGTTAAGTTTTATTTTTCAATTTTTTCTTTGTTTTTAAAAATTTTTTCTATTATAATTCTGTGTTTCTTATTCAACTTTTTGAAAATGATGCGATAAGCGTCGAAACCGGTCAAAGGTTTTTTTTCATGTAAAATATTTTTGTTAAAATATTTGTTAATAAAATAGGCTATACACCAAATAAACAATTTTTTTTTTTTTTTTTTTTTTTTTATTATAAAAATAAAATATAATTTATTTAATGCTATATTAATGTTAAAAAAATAATGTTTTATAAACAATAAAATCTGAAGTGTTGTCTATTTTTTTAAAGTTTATGAGAGCTGTACTTCTAAATTATGACTCTGAGGAAATCACTCACTAATGAAATTACTATTGAAAGTGAAGATGAAGAAAGTCTAAGTAGTGAAGTTTGTATAAGAAATCGTGACTGCAGAAAGTACTTGAGAATGCTATTGCTATAATTACTTATGTTGAGAAGCAGAATGGAGGAAGTTCCATATTGCTGAAAAAAGATTTCATTTATTTAAATAATTATAAAAAACGGACAGGCAGTTTAAATATTCTAAATCGCGCATTATTATTAATTAAACCGACACCGACTGCAACGGTGCGTGTATTTTCAATTGCTGGTCTTACCAGGATAAAAATTAAAACTCGACTCAATTTCGAGACATTATAATAATTTGTATCTCAACGAGAACAGACGTATACAATTTTTGGTTATCAATGATAAATTTTAATACAAAAGAAAATAAGAATAACTGTATTTCAATTTAATTTGTTTGTGAGTGAAATTACCGTGCAAAACCATATGTCCTAGTGAATTTTCATAAAACTATGATTTTTATAAGGTGAAAATTCAGAATTACAATACAAGCAAACTAGAACTAAAACTACCAAAAGACAATAATACAAACTGAGTATTGACTTTTTATTTAAAACAAAAAATTTTGAATATTTGTTGTGGTGTTTAAATTTATAAATAAATTATGTGGTTTTTGTGTAGGAAATTATAAATTAGTTAAAATTAATTATCCGTTTGTAATTCTGTAAAGTTTGTAATGCCTCATAAATGTGCTATTTGCTCTATTAATATTACATCGGTTAGAGCTCCAGGACTTCAATGTAGTGGTAATTGTAAGAAATTTTTTCATAGTAAATGTGTGACTTTGTCTAATGAACTTTTGGAACGAATAAGTCAAGGTAGTTTAAACTGGTGTTGTGCTTTTTGTAAAAAAAAAATCAAGAAAATCACTTGTTATTCCACTAAAGGTATTTGATTCGAAAAATAACCTTGAAGAAAACAACGACTCTAATACAGAACTTAATTCTATTGAGCAAACTCATTTAAACCGTTTGTCACAGGATCCTGAATTAAATCAAACTCAATGTTCAGATTCCATTGCAACACTCAGGTCTGATATTGACGCCTTAAAAATTCAAATATCTGAGCTCACTAAAAATATAAAAAATTTGTTCACACATTTCTCTAGCATCAACAACTTAATTGCTTCACAAAATTCGATATATAAGCCTAGTGTACCTCAACTTGAAAATCGGATAAATGAGCTAGAATTTTTCAGGCGATCCAGAAATATTGAAATTTGTGGAGTTCCTGAAGTAGAAAACGAAAACATAATTAACGTTGTCAAATCGATATCCTGCGTTCTAAATTGTCCATTAAACGATAATTGTATTGAAACTTGTACTCGTATCAAAACTTTCAGAAATACACAAAACGAGAAAATTCCAAAAAATATAATAATTAGATTCAATACAATTACTATACGGAACAACTTTTTGCAGTCTTATAAATTATATAAACAAAAAAACGGTCATCTAAATTTTGATACACTTGGATTCGCTTCATCGTCTTCATCCATAAATAATATATATGTTAACGAGCATCTGACACCATCCTCTAAAAAGTTATTGATTGATAGTAAAAAAATTTGTCTACGTAACGATATCAAATATATTTGGACAAACAACGGTTCTATCCTTACACGAAAAGAAGCAAATTCCAAAATATATCAAATCACTCATACAAACGATTTATATAAATTTTTTAACATCGATACTGTTAATTAAGCAAAAATTTAGCAGCAACACATACATATCAACAATCAAATCAAAATATGGCCTTCCGTAATATTAAACTGTATTATCAAAACGTAAGAGGATTGCGTAGCAAGACAAAACAATTTTATTTAAATGTTGTGAATCAAGATTTTGATGTTATTTGCTTAACTGAAACATGGCTCAATGAATCGATTTTTGATTCTGAATTGTTTGATCAACGTTATGTTACCTTCAGAAGAGATCGTGATTACAAAAATTTAAATATGATAAATGGTGGTTGAGTTTTGATTGCTGTGAAAACAACATCATTTAGTAAAATTTCTTTTAAAAGTGAATGGCAAACTGATGCAGAAGACATTTGGCTAACACTATACACCAAGAACACAAAATTTCATTTATGTGTGTCTTACTTAGATCATAATGCAAATCGTTCTCAAGCTGCCTCAACTAAACTTCAGAACTTTGAATCACTCCTCCGACAAATTGAACATGTGGTAAATTTAAACAATTCTGACGACGTCATGTCATTGGTGACTACAATCTACCACGTCTTTTCGATAACAACGGTGAAACGTGTCCATCACAGTGTACTCGTGATGATTTATTTTTGGAAATGTTCAACTTTTGCTGTTTTCAACAATTTAATTACATCGAGAATGATTCGTCCCGCATATTAGATTTAGTGATAAGTAATTTCAATGTTAATGTGTCAAAATCTTATAACTCTCTTGTATCTGAGGACAAACATCATCCAACATTAAGCATTGACCTTAATTTAAACTTCTACTGCTCATTGCATAACAATAATAATGTAAAAACTAAATCTAAATCTGATTCATTTTCTTACAATTTTAAATCAGTTGATTTTCAAGATATTTTTAATAGGTTTGAACACACAAATTGGTCTTCAATGCTTGGTGTTGTGGATGACACAAATGAAATAATTAATATTGACCTTGCAATTGATAACTTGTATACATTTATTTTTTCTATTCTAGATGAACATGTTCCAAAGACATCAGGGAATGTAAATAAACGCTTTCCGTTTTGGTACTCCAAATCATCGATAAATATTTACCACGATAAATTAAGGTACCACAAAAAATACAAAAAATGTCGCAATTTCTGTGATTTACTTATCTTCAAAAAATTAAGAGCTCAACTAAAAGTGCAAACTGAACTGGACTATGAAACCTACTTAAAAACGGTTCAGTCAAATATTACGAATAATCCTAAATATTTTTGGAAACACGTAAAAAACAAAAAAAAAGTCATTTCTCAATACCCATCTAATATGGAATATAACAATGTTGAAGCCAGTACTACAACTGCAATTACAAATCTATTCGCTGATTTTTTTCAACAAAGTTTTTCAAAACCACAAAGGTGCCATCCAAACATCGTAAAAGGGAATAATTTGAATAATTTAAATATTTCTTCACTGAAAATTTCTGCTGCTGAAGTTTTCAATTCTTTGAACGACTTAAACATGTATAAAAATGCTGGCCCTGATAGAATTCCTATTGTATTCTTAAAAAAATGTGCTGTTTATCTGGCTTACCCACTTTCCTTACTATTTAACGCATCGCTTAGTTTAGGTTCTTTTCCTACGATATGGAAAACATCATTTGTCACCCCAATTCACAAAGAGGGTGACAAATCAAAAATTGAAAACTATCGCCCCATTAGTATAATATCCCCAATTCCAAAACTATTCGAGCAAATAATTACCAATAAATTGAAGTTTCAAATTGTGAGTGTCTTGATAGATGAACATGGTTTTATAAAGGGTAGATCGGCAGAAACCAATCTCTTAATTCTAACTGAGTTTCTCAGAGAAAATTTAGATAAAAAACAACAAGTCGATGTTTTATATACCGACTTTAGAAAAGCGTTCGATCAAGTCTGCCATAACACCTTAATCCAGAAACTACAAAATATTGGTATTCATGGCAGTTTATTAAACTGGATAACATCGTATCTGCGATTTGATAGATCAGAGACTCAGACTGTTGTTATTGATAATTTTTTTTCAAAATCTTTTGCTGTTTCCTCTGGTGTTCCGCAAGGATCACACCTAGGTCCATTGCTTTTTATAATTTTTTTGAATGATGTCTCCTCTTGCTTCCAAAATAGTTCCTTTTTACTATATGCCGATGATTTAAAAATGTATAAGGTTGTGAATAATATTCATGATCAAACCTTATTTCAGGAAGATATTTCTCGTTTTGAGGATTACTGTGTTCATAATAACTTAAATCTCAATGTCAAAAAATGTCATAAGCTCTCATTTGTCGAAAAAAAGAAAAAGAACTATGATTCTAAATACTTTCTCAATAGTACTGTTATTACTAACGTGTCGACTGTAAAGGACCTAGGTGTCACCTTTGAATCAAATTTATCGTTTTCTACCCATATAAACAATACATTCAGTAAATCCTATCGCATGTTGGGTTTTGTTATGAGAACATGTAATGATTTCAATAAACTGCGTCCTATGATAACCTTATTTACGGCGTTAGTAAGATCTCATATTGAATACATGTCAATCGTTTGGTATCCTCATCAATCAACATATAAAATACTTTTAGAAAAAATTCAAAAAAAGTTTGTATATTACTTGTTTAGGAGAGGATTTTTTAGTTTTATGAATAGGAGCGACTTTTCGAATTCATATTTAGTTTTCCTAAAATTTTTAAACCTGGAGTTAATTGAAGTGAGACGAAATATCTCTGACTTACTTTTTATTTTCAAGATTTTTAATAATTTAATTTATTCGCCAGATGTGTTGTCACTTTTTAGTTTGTACGTTCCTGTAAAGTCAACGAGGTCGCGAAATTTGTTGTATGTAAGGTTTGGAAGAACAAATTTTTTAAATTTTTCAACGGTAAACAGAATGGTAAGATGTTTTAATAAGAAGTGTAATTTTTTTTGATGTCTTTGGTTTACATTTCACTACTGTCATTCAAAAGGTTGTTGGGACTGATAGATTTAGAATAAACTATAATATAGCAATTGGTGGTGTAAATAAATAATATTGTAAATATAAAATAAATAGTGAATTGAATGAACAAATCAAAACAAACTATAATAAATCAAAATAAATTGAAACAAATAAATTATAGAATAATTAAAATTATAAAAAACAAAAAAAAAAAAAAAAAAAAAAAAACAAATCAATTAGACTTCAAATCTTTAATCAATATTTTGTAAATTACTTTTAAAAAAAATGATGTTACTATTTTTGGGTTTATCCTGTTGTTACATCTTCTATTAATAAAATAAAATAAAATAAATTAATTAATTAATGCAATAATTTTTCTAAAATATGCATTTTTATAAATGCATCAATAACTTAAATTAATGAAGTTATTGATGCATTTATAAAAATGCACATTTTAGAAAAATTATTGCATTAATTAATTAATTATTACAATGTCTCGAAATTGAGTCGAGGTCTAATTTAAATCCTAATTAAATTTATCACTAATTTTATTTTTTATTATTTTTATGATTTGTTACTATTTTTGTTATTTTGTGACTATGTATAAAAATTAATTAATATAGATACACGAAAAATATACATAAATGATTTAAATACCGCAAAGTAAAAGACATGTTTTATTTATTTTTTAATTATCCGGATACCCGGATTATCCGGATAATGTATTGTTTATGTATTCGATATCCGGATAATCAAATAAGTCGGATATTTAGAAACCCTAGTAAGGAGTAACACAAGGTGGAAAGAAAAAAATTTACATTATCAAAAAACAAAAAAAAAGAGAAAACAGAAAATAAACAAACCTTACAGGTACTAATAGACATAAGTAGGGGCTTAACTTTATGGTGCTTGAACTTTATGGTGCTTGAACTAACTTAAATAGTTCTGCCTCTCCTCACAATTCATTATCTTTTGTTTATATTTTTCTATATACGTCTCATATCGATCCACTTCCCAACTTCGAAAATAAAAATTATACTTTACTATTTTAAAATAATTCATTACTGATGTTTGAGAACGACTGAACTTTTAAAATTATTATTTATGGCACAATAAATTAAGTAAAAAATTATTTTTTCCAAATTTTGAGTTTTGACTTTCTTTGGGAAAACTTGAATAACTTGGTGCAAACTGCACCAATACTCGTTTCAAGAAAATTGAAGTTACTATAGGCTCCAAGAAATTAAAAAAAATTAGTTTCTTTATTTGTTCAAAATTTATGGCGTTGAAAATGGAAAAATTTAAAAAAAACGTGAATTTTTCGTATTTTTTCAACTTTTTTCAACTGTAACTTCCAGAATCCTTAATGGATTTTTACAAAATATAGCTCAAAATGTTTGTTGGTATATTTACTATGCACAAGTTTCATTAATATTTTTAATTTGTTTGTTTTGTAAAATATGAGACCCAAAAACCGAAACAACATTTTCGATCTAAAAAAAAATTGGTTTTTCGCGAATATCTCAAAAACAAAGGCTAACCAAAATAAATGAATATGATATTCGTGTTCAGGAGGTCCAAATCTATAAGAAAAATCGGGTTTTATATCGGGAGATTTTTCTTGTAAACTAGTGTAATTAATTTCATTTTGTTCCAAAAAATTAAGTAAAATCAAAAGCATTCTTTTGACAACATTTTTTTGACAAACTTATAATGCACTAATCTTGATTTTGATCTCACATACCAATCCCAACCATCAAAATTTCTCCAAATTCAATGTTCCCATTCGTAATCACTTAAAATGAACGTTTTTTAAGCAAAAAATATGCTAATTTCCTTGTTTTGACACTATTTTTTTTTATTATGTCATATATTTTGTTAGTTTTGGTGTTTATTTTATCATTTAAAATGTTGTTATTATTTTTACTAGGAGGGCCCGGCGTGCTTCGCTACGCTTATAAATAAAGTTTTTGCGTAGACATTTTGTTGACGTAGAAGCAATGATTTCAAAAAGTGGTAATGAGAAATGCTAGCATATAATTTTTAATTTTTCTTTTTAAATATATGAATGAAAAATAATCAAAACTCTAGCTGATCAGTTCGGATATATGAAAAATTAGCGATCAAATAAGTTTTCAAGTAAGCTTATTTGATCACTAACAAAATGTCTACGCAAAAACTTTATTTATAAGCGTAGCGAAGAACGCCGGGCCCTCCTAGTTTAAATTATTCAGTTATTTTTCTTTTTACTTGCAAAAATATACTTAAGTCGGATGAAATTTGTGGCACCTATTCACAAAACATTGACACCAATACCAAAACTACGTGAAAAAGCCTCAAAAATTCAACCGCGCATAACTCCGATTCAGAGTACACAAAAAATAAAAGCAGAAATAACTTTTTTCCTTTCGTCAATACCAACAAAATATCAAAATTTCAGATTTTTTAAAAATCAAAAATTTAAAAATCAACAAAAAAATGTACGTTTTCAAAATAATAGCCCTCCTATAATAAAAGAACAAAGAAAAATATTACGTCTATCGACCCCTAAATCAATTCATAAACTAAATTCTCTAAACATCAAAGGAAATGTATAAACTAACTAAGAGAAAATAAATATAAAAAAAGAAAAACAAGTTTTAAGTTTTAAACCATTACCAAAACTACGTGAAAAAGCCTCAAAAATTCAACCGCGCATAACGCCGATTCAGAGTACACGAAAAATAAAAGCAGAAACAACTTTTTTCCTTTCGTCAATACCAACAAAATATCAAAATTTCAGATTTTTTAAAAATCAAAAATTTAAAAATCAACAAAAAAATGTACGTTTTCAAAATAATAGCCCTCCTATAATAAGAAAACAAAGAAAAATATTACGCAAATATCTTTATATCAATAAACAAAATAATCGAAATAATATCGAAAACCGTCCTTGTTCAAAGACAAAAGACGACTGAAATGAATGATTTAATTACGCATATAATCTCTTTTATTCCGACGACTCAAAAACCATCCTTTGTTCAAAGACAAAAGACGACTGAAATGAATGAGAAAAAAAAGTTTCGTTTTTGTTGTTCGTTGTTCGCTAATATATAAAAAAGAAAATATAAAAAAATAAAATAAATTTTTAATTTCGTTTTTATAATTCGTCGCTTTAATAATGAAACAACGTATTCGCAAAAGTGTAGTTTCGAGATAATTGAGTTTAAAGATTTTTCGATTTTCTGATTTTCCTAAACTCGGCAGCACTATTGAATGAATAAAGATATTGGAAAAAAAATTTCTACCAATTAATCTTGACTAATTTCCCCACAACATATTAAAATTTCACATTGGTACCTGCTGGCTTTTCTACCTAAAAAGAGGTGAAGAGTCATTCAGGTACCTTATACGTTATTTCATATTTCATATACGTTATTTCATTTTGCATGGAAGTACGATTAAGCCTAAAATAAATTATAATTGAACTAAAGCATGATATTCTTACAATTTTTTATTTATATGAACCGGTCTATCATGTAGTCATGAATGATGCTTATACAATATTTTAGATTTACCATTTCGTGTGGCGATCGTAATGTATGTAATATATACGACAATGATTTTACCCAAGTTATTATTCTGTAGGAATTGAAATATCGTATATGCATTTACGCTGTTTCAATATTTAACCAAATTCAAATTTGCATGTACGTTCATTATCAATATATTAATTTTCACTCCCAGTTATAAAATAATTGGAAAATGTTAAAATGCCACTCTATAGACATCCTTATGGGGAATGCAGCGCACCCATTATATAATAACAACGTATATATGGCATACGTTATTTCATTATTAAGGTGACGATATGTATGTAAACTTATAATGCATATGTATATAAAAAGTTTTCCGTATATAATAACTTTTTTATTTATGATCCGATTTGTGTAAATCCGAATCCGATTATAGGTTACACTAATATCAGTTAGCTGTGAAAATTTGAAATGAATCCATCTGCGAATAAAAAAGCCTTAGGCTCCACAAAATTTTGATCTAGCGTATTAATATATAAGAAGATGTTTATATATTTCTATTTCTTCCAATCTATCTAGATTTGGGTGCCCCAAGACATAGAGAACAAAAGTTTTTTTGCAAAATTTTATACCCATACCCGCTAAATTTTATCGAATCGACCTTAAAAACTTAAATTAAAAGTTTTACTGCGATTGGATGACGATAACCCGTTCCGACTTTAAGTTAAACTTTAACATACGAGCTTTTACTGGGATTACTGTGTAATTATTTGAGAAATTATTTTACTCTGATTAAATAAAACGCCAATGAATTAGAAAAAGATATTACTTTGGTCTGAAAGTCCTAAGTATTACATTCTCGAGCCAAAAATGAAATTCTTACCCCATTTCTCGGCATTTCTCGACGTTTTAGGACCCACTGATTTTAAAAAAGCAAAAAAAAACTGTATGTCTGTCTGCCGTCACAACCTACGAAATCTAGAAAACCGCTTGAAGTGATCTCAAAAATTTTTGTTTCTAAAAATAGGGTTACTCAATGGTAAGAGCCAAAAGGACGATGTGTTCGATAACTGCACGGGAAGTGTGTCAACAAAAATCGTCAATGTGTCAAAACAAGGAAATTTGCATATTTGTTGCTTAAAAAACTTTCATTTTAAGTGATTACGAGTAGGAACATTGAATTTGGAGAAATCTTGATGGTCGGGATTGGTATGTGAGACCAAAATCTAGATTATTGCATTATAAGCTTGTCAAAAAAATGTTGTCAAGTGTCTCAAAAGAAAGATTTTTATTTTTTTTTACCAAATTTTTTGGAAAAAAATAAAATAAATTATTTATTTGAAATGAAATTTTATTATTATTATTGTGGCATGTTAAATTATGGCATTATTAGTTTGTCAAAAAAAAAAATGTTGTCAAGTGTGTCAAAAGATTTTTATTAATTTTTTTGCCCATTTTTTTTGGAAAAAAATAAAATTTGAAATGAAATGAAATTTTATTATTATTATTGAGAATTATGGCATTATAAGTTTGTCAAAAAATGTTGTCAAGTGTGTCAAAAGAAAGGTTTTTATTTATTATGTTTTACCCAATTTTTTGGAAAAAAAAAATAAAATTAATAGTTTGTATGACATGATATTTTATTATTATTATTATAGAGAATTATGGCATTATAAGTTTGTCAAAAAATAATGTCAAGTGTGTCAAAAAATGATTTCATTTATTTTTTTAGCCAATTTTTTGGAAAAAAAAATGTAGCTGTTAGAATGAAATTGGAAATGGAAATTTTTGAATTTGTTATAGTTTTTGAAATATTTTTGGGATTTTGAAAAAGTTTGTATTTTTGATTTTGTAAATAATTTTTGCAATATTTTTAGAATTTCGGCAAAAGTTTTAATTTTTGATTTTGTAAGAATTTTTGGAATATTTTTAGAATTTTGAAAAATTTTTAATTTTGATTATATTATAAATTTTGGAATTTTGAAAAAATTTTCAATTTTTGATTTTGTAATAATTTTTGCAATATTTTTAGAATTTTGGAAAAAGTTTGAATTTTTAAGAATTTTTGAAATATTATTGGAATTTAGAAAAAATTTAAATATTTGATTTTATTCTAATTTTAGGAATATTTTTGGAATTTTGAAAAAGTTTGATTTTATTTAATTTAACAATATTTTTGGAATTTTGATTATAATCTTCCGGCAACGTATTGATGTTTCGTGTTAGTTTTGTAATAAATTTTTAAACAGAGATAAAAAAATACTTCTGTGCTTTAACAAAGAGTTATGTTTGATATACATCGCTGCCCAAAACTAAAAACCATGTCCTCATAAAAGTATTTTGCAGAAAACTATATACAAATCCTTAACCCAGACCGAAGTCTTGATATCTCAGAGCTGTGAGATTTCAGCCCCTCAATATTTTCTTTGTTTGAATTATAAACTGTTAAATTCGAAATGAGGTTGTATTATTGTATGAGGTTTTATTTACATGTATTTACATGTATTTAATATTGTATTTACAAATTGAAACTTTTTCCAAAATTCTAAAAATATTGCAAAAATTATAACAAAATCAAAAATACAAACTTGCTTCATAATTCCAGAAATATTTCACAAATTATAATAAAATCAAAAATTTAACTTTTTCAAAACTCTAAAAATATTTCGAAAATTCTTACAAAATCAAAAATACAAACTTTTTCAAAATTCCAAAAATTATAACAAAATCAATAATTTTCATGTCCGATAACATTCAATTCGTTCAAGTTCATGTTTGATAACATTTCTTGTCAAACAAATAATTAATTTCATTTTTTGCCAAGAAATTGGTTTAAAACAAAAATGAAAATCATTCTTTTGACACACTTGACAATATTTTTTTGATAAACTTATGATGCAATAATCTAGTTTTTGGCCTCACATACCAATCCCGACCATCAAAATTTCTCCAAATTCAATTTTCCTACTCGTAATCACTTAAAGTAGACGTTTTGTAAGCAAAAAATATGCAAATTTCTTTGTTTTGACTCACTTGACGATTGTTTTATACGCTTACGGTTTAGTTATCGAACACATCGTCCTTTCGGCGCTTACCATTGAACGTTCCTATTTTTAGAAAAAAAAGTTTTTAAAATCCCTCTAGCGTTTTTCTAGATTTCGTCGGTTGTGACGGCCAGTCGGCAGACAGACATAAATTTTTGAACATCCCGAGTTATTGTATTGTTTTGTACTTCCCGAGTTATAAGTTATTGTTTTTGGGTCGATTCTCGAAATCGGAATTTTTATGATATCTTTACGTTTCATGACCTCCTAAAGCTATTTAGACTATTTTTAGCTGGCAGTCTGTATGTGTGTATGTGTTATGTAATGCTGTATGAGGATTAAATTTTGTCCACAACTTATGGGTCGATTTTAACGAAAGTGGCTGCAATCGATGTATCTTGGCGTAACTTGCCCAGTCCTTTTCTAGCGAAATTAAATCATTTGTTTTTTTAGTGGTTTCCAGAAAACTGAAAATCATCTGTTGCAAATATCATGAGATTAAATAATGCTATCAAGGTCATGAAGCTTCCATATTGTTTGTCATCATGTCAGACATTTATAATGAGATTTGTATAAACAATTGCTGTTTTAGTTTATGAGATTTTTAACAAAATGTAAAAAAACTATGTGTTACTTTCTTTATGTAAACGCATGATATGTATCTGGATGAAACTTTGGTATGTAAATGAGCTGCAAACGCATCCGGGCTTACTTGAATATTTTGACAAAAAATGAGAGGTTCGAGAGTAGATTGCTTCTTGATCAACTGTTTATTAACTTCCGATATGAGAAATTATTGTTTTTGGATCAATTTTCGAAATCGGAATTTTTATAATATCTTTACCTTTCAAGACCTGAAGCTGTTAAGACTATTTTTAGCTTCCAGTATGTGTGTGAGTGGGTATGTGCGTGTGTATCATCGTATATAGACAAAAATTTGTCCAACGCTTTCTCAACAACGGATGATCCGTCTTCAACTTCAATTGTCACAACACAATCGATATATCTTGGCGTAACTTACAGCCCAGTCCTTTTCTAACGAAATCAGCTCATTTATTTTTTAGAGGTTTCCAAAAACTGAAAATCATCTCTTAAAAATATTACGAGAATAAATAATGCTATAAAGACCATTTACCTCCCATTTTGTTTGTCATCATGTCAGCCATTTATAATGACATTTGTATAAACAATTGCTATCTTACTTTTTGAGTTTTTTTTAAGAAAATTTGAAAAATAAGTGTTATTTTCGTTACGCAAACGCATGAGATCTTGATGAAACTTTTGAATTAAAATGAGCTGCAAACGCATCCGAGTTTATTTGAATATGGAAATATGCTATGTTGAATGAGCTATTTTTAAAATTTGGCAAAGGTGTCGAGATGGATGTCTATGGCTCGATGAACTACGGTTTTTTTTAAACTTCAATAACACTCAGTCCTGAGATTTAATTTTGTTGAAAATTAGAGCATAAGGTTTTTGTAATGTTAATAGTAGTTTTGCAACTTGTCTTTTTCGGTTAAATAGCTTTATCTTATTCTTTTAAATATATCACAACAACAGCCACAGTTATTAAGTGTTTTTGACGAATGTTTGGTAAAACTTTTTAGTTAACATTAGATAGAACAAATTTGCTTTTGAGGTGTCTTGTATTATAGTGGTCGGCGTTCATCAAACAAATGCTGAACTTTTATCTTACCGATAGGTTAAGTTGTTGTGTTGGATATCATTTTGATATTGATCATTTTATTGATATCTTCACCTTTCAATACCTTCTGAATCGGTCTAGACCACTAATTTTAGTTTGCAGTTTGAGTGTTAGTATGTTATTAAATTTAAATACACGTACACATTTAAATTCTATTTAAATTATTACAATTAATGTGTCGTATAATAAATAAATCTTAATTTTCCGTATTTTTTGGCTTTAAAATCCCTAATTGAGCTAATATTCACTTTTTGTTGACTTTTTTTTCAAATTTGTTTTAATATTGTTTTGTCATTTTTTTCGTTTTTTATTTGTATTTATGTTCTATGAAACATATTTTTGGACAATGCAGTTAAATTATATTGTATAATTTTTTTTATGTTTCGTATTTTAGTATACCTTATCCAGTAACTTAGTGTTAGTTTTTAATCTTACGGGAAGTTGTTGGCGTTGCCCCTATGGTCACACCCCCATCCCACTAGTTTTTTTTTTTGCTTTTTTAAGAATCAGTAGGTCCTAAAACATCGAAAAATGCCAAAAAAGTGGGGGCAAGAATTTCACTTTTGGCTCGAGAATGCAATACTTAGGTCTTTCAGACCGAAGTAATTCTATCACAAATGAAATATATGACATCACCGATGTTTGATGATAATTTAAATAAAATAAAAATAAAATAAGAAGTAAAAAGGCAAGTTTGTTTTTGACATGCGTAGGAACAAAACTAAAACGGGATTGCAATAATCCAGCTAGGGGACTATTCCTTGATCATGTGACACACTATCTTTCTCAGTGATTAAAGTCCACTCATAGTTATATAAAGGATCGTTTCTTCGAGCAACCAATAGCGTGCTATCATCGAGGAATATTCAACAACTAAGATTGAGGGTGCTACCGTTGACTGAATACAGTTCATAGTAAGTGATATCTCACATTAACTCGTATGTCAATATCAGAGACTGCAGTAAGCAGGATTGCCACACCCGTAAATAAAAAAATTTTGTTTTTTAAATTTACAAAATGAAGAATTTCAATGGACTTAGTGATTTGCTTGTACTAACAACAAAAACAAAATTATTTATTTAAAAGGTTATTGAAATATCATTCCAACAAATTAAACATATAGGATCCATATATAGAGCTAAATTTTATAAGGGGTACAATTTAAAATTTAGGCCCTGTCGTATATTCAACCATGTAGCAAGCATGTTTAGAGGCATTGGTCGTCTCATTGTGATATTTGCAAGAGCCTAAAAGATTCATAGTCTTGCCCTAACTGTTTGAACTTCAAATGTGTACGAGTGTTATCCAATTGAATTTACAAAGCGCGTCAGATTGAGTTTGTCAAACAAATCCTTAATAGTTGTGTATAGACATTTAAATTACAAAGACTTAATTTTCCCAATAAATTGTTACAAAGATTTAGTAATAATGTTTCTTATGATAACGAATATTTTGTTTCTTTGATAGAATTTATAATACACAATAATTGATTTTGAAACCGAACAATCAATCAAAGGTGAAATTCTTTTCGAATATAAATACCTACATACCTTTTGTATTTACCTAAAACAAGAAATAAGAACTTCTTTCTGATATCCGGGTGAGTGGTATTGAATATTTCATTCGGATTCAAACGACTTAATTTGTTGACAGTCCAGCCATAACAATTTGAAATCAATTCCATTATTCAGTTCTGAAAACCAGAATAGAATATGTGTTTGTAAATTTTTTATTTCGGTTTTTTTTAATACTTCCAAGAAAAAAAATCTTTATTGAATGCATTTCGGTTCACTTGGAATCTCGATACAATTTCATTTAATTTTTTTCCTTATTCTCATTTAATAATGAAATTATGTCTCTCGTTCGTTTTGTTTTCTTTTTCTAAAATAAGAAGAACAACAAACTGGTTAGGAAAATATAATCCTAAGTATAAGAAATCGCAAATAATTACAGTGCGGTGATTTTATTTTGTATTTTAGAATTAAATCTTTTCCATATGTTGTACCTTGCATTCTGTTTTTTTTTCTACTTCGAAGAAATGATGAAAATTTAAGAAAACAAAAGATTTACAATAGTTGTATAGGTATGTACTATACTCTTGTATAAAAATTTCATTCAGGTAAAAAATGATTTTTTGGCATTGATGAGGAACACACAAATAAAAAAAAGCTTAACAAATTTAGTTGGTTGCTTTGTTTTCTTTTAAATATTCATCTTCCCCCGCTTCATTGTGTTTTCAACAAATTTCTATCATCTCAAATTTCGAATCTCGCGTTGACAAAAGAAAATTAGTTTTAAAAAACAGGATGATGGTGTATCAAATTGCAACTCAATATTTGTTTTGGAATTATTTTTAGGCAGTTCGGTTCAATGCTTATTCTGAATTATATATTAATATAATATTGTATTTTAATATATAAGTACGAAGAAAATTATAAAACGAAATGTTTCCTACGTACATAATTAGTTCCAAAAGATGTTTGCGGAAAGTCTTTTATTTTTTCTCAAATATTGAAGACACTTGGATTTTTGGTCATGGGTAGATTTATTTCCATTGAAATCTGATTATATCAATGTTGCCAAAATTATCTATGTGAAAATCGTTGATAGCAAAGCGATAGATTTTTAAAGTATTAAATAAAAACAGATAACTCGACGTAATTTAAATAAATACCTAGGTATGTAGTTTTAATTTTTCAAGGCTAGTTTAAAAAATGTTTGTGTTTTACTACTTCCGATTAAAATATAACTTTGGTTTTTATTTCTGTTTTTTAATAAGAGATAAATCAACCGAATAATTATGTTGATTAAATTTATTTTTTTAAATATGCCGTATTTTTAAATACGTGAGGTATATAAATAAATTTTATTAATAAACGATTTTTTTTTCTTTTTTCAGAATTGGTCGGATGTTATTCAGTGTAAACTACTTTAAATTGTGTTACAGGAAGGACGGGATAGGGTCAATGTTGTAAATATACTTTAATTTTAAGGCAATATTGCACTTGTCCCGGCCTATTTGTGATATGATAAATACGACGGTTATAGAAATTATCTTTCAAATAAATTGTGAAGATTAGCAGGTTAGTTGGATTTTTGTTAGCTATCGTTTTAAACAAAAGAAAATTAAAATTTTCAAATATTTCTTAATATTGATATTTCAAAATTGTTTGAAGGAAATCAAACGTTGGGAGTTGGAATTTGAGAAACTCACTAGCACCTTATAAATAACCAAGATTTGTCAAAATAGAAACTCACAGTTTGAATTTTTTGCTCATACAGAAGCAGGTCATTTATCATATTTTCATTAAAATGCCATTATTACTGTAAACTATAGAGTAGATGCTTAAAAAAGTATTTTTCATCAACAACTCGGTTTTTCAGACCGAGAGTCAGTCAATAATGCTAATACATTGGATGAGGAACTCTGTGAAATAACAATTAAATCATGTAATCAAGTAGGGTTTCTGAAATGTTACGTTTGTTGTTAAAGTTAAGGTTAAGATCGAGAGTGTTGTTACTGACGTAGTCGTAGCATCCTTGTTTCTACCGTACGATGATACTTTGTAACCTAAGATCTCGTTAAAGCAGTGGCATTTTGCAGCAACAAAAACCTGCCCTTGATCCTGTGGTGCGGTGCGAGGGAAATGCGCATCATGGACTTTGGGGCAGTTCAGATGACAACAGAACAGAAACAAATCTCGTTGAGTTTCTTCGTGGTACAGATCTAGAAATTATAAATAAGGGGAATTCTCCCACTTTTTCAAATGCAATTAGCGAAGTAATTGACATCACCCTCACTAGCCTAGTTTTGGGGGAGAAGGGTTCGAAATTGGAGAGCATCGCAAGATATTCTCACGTCAGACCACAATTGCATAAATTTTGAAGTTATGGTCTACACTCTACACGATGGTAAAATAAAGTTTTAGAAATCCCAAATCAGCTGATTGGGATATGTACTAATTACTACTTAGCCAAATGTTTTTGGATGTTGATCCATCGACAAACAGTATACAAGACATTGGTAAAGTTGCGTATCGGATTCAAGAGTGTATGGTCAAGGCTATTGAAGAATCTTGTCCACTCATGCGTTCCATCATGAAGGAAATTCACCCTGATGGAACAGAAACCTGTACCCAACAAATAATACCGATGACTGGAAAATGTGGTATGGTATTAGTCGGAGGGAATATAAATACAGCAGCCGGGATGCTAGAGAGAGTGCTTGGAAGAAGTTTAGTGAGTCAACTAAGAGCTGTCTTGTAGCACCAAGGTTTAATTGAGCACTCAGAAAGAAACCCAAATACCAACCCAGGCTTACTGCTTATGGAAGAAACAACGCCATATCTGCTTTGTACATATTTCTCAGGTAGCAGTCCACTCCACTGAGAAGGGTCATAAATTACTTCAACCCGTTAAAATCTCCGGGTTCTGATGGAATCGTTCATGCATGCTGAATATATATATATATAAAAAGCCAGTGCCATCAAACTGTGTCAGAACAAAATCCGTTTTGCGCAATATGTCCCATTCCTTGCTAATCTACTCTAATCACTTGAAATTGTCTTGTTCGGGAGACTCTTGGTGATCTTTTTTCTAAACCAATACATCAAATTCTTCTTGTACAGTTAAAATTCACTCTTATGAATTATCGGTAGCTGTTCGAATAATTTCTATCATTTACACTCTACATCATCACTAAACTAAGAGTGTAATTAGTATTTCTTATTTTTAATTTACAATAATTAATTTTATTGAGACGAATTCAGCTTTTATATTTGTTTCGCCGAGGTTTGCTGTTTTGATTTTTGTTTAATTATAGGGTTCCCACTACATATACTCTCCCCAGCACGAAACGAGCCTGAATTTGTTTAGTCAAAAATAAGCCAAAAGAGACGAAACAGAAATCAGTGATGTATGTTTAAACAACAAGATTAAATTTGGTAAATGTTTGACAACCTCAGAAGAATTATTCGATCTATCAACCTGTTATCCTTGTAACAGGTTGATAGATCGAATAATTGCACCGTCAGAACATTTGAAATATGCAACGCAATATGTTGCATGTTGAACACCGGTCACGTTTACAGTGAACATGCAAATTTTCTTTCGATTTGAATATTTACTTCACCTCCAAAATGAACATGCGAAAGTTGTTGTGAGGTAAAAACAAGTATCCAAAAGTATCCATCCATCTGAAACCGTTAAAAGTTGAGCAGCTTTCTGATTGGATTGTGAAAACTAAGGGAAATATTTCTCCAATTCAAAACCCAACAATTTGCATGTGGAACATGGTTTGATTTTGCAAATATTTATAACCATTACGCGAAAGATAATTGTTTTACAACTGATTACGGGCTTAAAACGAAATATCGGTAAACGATTTATTAAAATGTTTGATGTGGAACAGTAAATTCTTGATAAAGGTACACATACATCATCACCTAGACATCCTAAAAGGACGTGAATGTGCCTAGCATCCAACAAGCTCGATGCGTTAATTTCCGTAAGACGATTTTCCCTAACTACATTTCAGTAAGTATGTGTGACGAACAAATAGATGAGTGTAAAAGTATTCGATTATTGAATGTCACAATTTGACGAACCCTAATTTTCAAAAGATTTAGTTCACGTAAATACAAAAACAGATACAAATAATATTCAGTTTCATACGTTACTAACATTTATTATATTTGACAAAAATGAACATAAATATTCACGACATTGAAATATATAAAATAAAATCAAAAGAAATTCTACGAACACTCACTTTTGACATTAATAACCTTAAGATTGAAACAACAAATAATGATACTGTATTCGCGCTTTATTCGTTTACCAATATTACCAATAATTTATCATCTTCACTAATTCAATTTATGATTCATAAATTTATAAAATTACAATTATTAAAAATTAAAAAAAAAAAAATATTTGAATATTTAATCTAAAAAAATGTTCATTCATCAAAACAAAACAAAAAAAATCATTCAATGGTTGTTAATTTTAACAATAATAATAAATCTGGCTACAAAATTAAAAATGCTTATTTCAAAAATGTATTTATTTAGTATTGATGGTGATATCGTATTTCTTTAAATAATTTCTGTTATTTATTTAAAATGATAACAGCATGAATTACAGTATGATTCAAAAGTGGTTTTGTAATGATACCTCAAAAAATCGACAGTTATTTCTGAGTTCAAAGTTAGGCAATCAATTTTCATTTAAGAAAAAAAAAAAACTCAAGACAAGCCGATTGAGATTTGACCAATAATAAACTAAAATTAAGATGTGGCTACTTTGAGTATCTTTTGTAAGTTATTTACCTTTTATTCGGCAGTTGAGATACAGAATTCGTATAATCCTTGCAAAAGTTTTGTATATCAAGTTTCATCAAAAGTGATTACATGAGTTCGAAGTCTATTATTTAGTTATAAAGTAAACAGTTTTGTATTGTCTCGATCCCACGTTTTTATAAACGTATAATTCAGATGGGATCAACAACACTTTTTACTATGGAAATTTGTTCCTTCTCATTCTAACTCAAATCACCCTTTGTTTTAAGTGGTTTAAAACTATAAGTTGTATTGTGAATACAGACACACCGGCAATTAAAGTGCTGCATTTTTGAGAACCTTAGAAAACCATATGTGCGAGATATCATTCAAATCGGATATCAGGATCTGAAATTAATGAGGTTTACGTTATCACATGATAAAAAGTGACTTAGGTCAATATTACATGAAAGGATGGCAAATCAAAACAAAAGTTAGTCACTTTATTTACAAGAGCCAAGCATAAATTGGTTTGCCAATAATCCAACTAGGAAAATATTCCTTGATCATGTGACGCATTGTCTTCCTGAATGATTAAAGCCCAAATACATATAGTTATATTCATTTCTTCGAACAGTCAATATTGCGACGTCTTCAAGAAATATATTCAATAAATAAGATTGGAGAAGCTGCCGTTGACTGAATAGAGTTCATTCACAATTATCTCGAAGATATCACATTAGTTAGTGATATATGGCAGTTGTCAGTGGTGTGTCTGACGTTAACTCATTTTTGACACCAGGTACTGGAGTACGCAGGGTTGCGATCTCCATAGATTTAAAATAAGAAATTACAAATTAACGAAAAGTGATCCCGCCATGCATTATTGAGAACCGAACTGTATGGCAAAAACTACATATTTAGTTTGTTTTCGTTTAGATCCAGAGTAGGTTGCAATGTATCGTTGGTTTCCGGTTTTTAATTATGGACTGTAGTAGGAGGTGTGGCAGACCGTGAAGGTTTAGCAGTTGGTCGTGCACGCAAACTGCATCTTGTCGCTAGCTCACTCGAGCGAAACTTTTTCCGACCAACCTCTATAAGAAATTCAAAAACACTTATATAACAAATTCGTGCTTGAATTCCCACCTTGGTTCTCCATTAGAGATGAGCCGCCATGTCACATCTCCCCACTACTCTTTAGTATGATTACTAAAATTAGCACAATGATATCAGATACTACTAAAAAATTTTTAACAATTTAAAAAAAATCTACTTCCTTGATGATTGTTGTATCCAATTGTACTAATCCTGAATTTGCATTTCTTCATGTAATCCCTTATGTTCCACCATATTTGTGCAATCATTATCCTTACTTTTCAACGGTTTAACTCTTCAAGTTTCTTTAGCTCTCCCAATTTAATTGCAAGTCCGAAACATAACTTCACTACACTATTTATTTTTGGAAATTTTCATTTAATTTATATTTTCGTTAAACTTACAATTACAATTCACGCACTTAGATTATTGATTAAATTTTCCATTAATGTTATGGAAAGCCCGAAAAGTAACTTAACAACACTTCAAACGCCATCCAATATAAAAAAAACAACAAAAATCTTTAAAATTCTCAGAATCAATAACTGCTAAACCAACTCAACTCCTCAAGAATTCATAACGAACTCCCTACTGGTCAACATTATTACCACACAGTTAAAAAAAAACTTGAATATGTAATGCAAATTGCTACACATCCAGGTCCTACGGAAGTTTCCTTTACAAAACAATACAAAACTTGCTATAAAGTTCAATTTAATCCTCTTTGCATTAATATTTAACTGAGTACTTGGAATAAAATATAAAGCGTGACTTTTTTTTGTATGACATTTTAATGCAAATTTCATTATAATTTAGAGTTACTTTGATTACGCACCTGTATTTAATACAAATATTATTTGCTGCAATTAGCTATATATATTGAAATAAATTAAATATAAAACAAAAATTTTATATGTATTTTAACTTAAATAAAATGTATATATCACTTCACTTATATATTTTCAATTATTATTGGAACAAAATCACTATAACAGAACACATTCTGTATTTTTAAAAGTTAGACAAACATTATAATTAACTTTTTATTTTTTGCACGCACAATTTAACCAATAATTTTAATTAAAACTTAATCTACTCAAATCGAACTCAGATATTATATATCTCTTCGAAATTTCAAAACATAAACTAGTTTCATTTCTAATTTCAATACATTTATCAAAAAAAATTAAATTTGAACAAAAAAATGATGTACAAAACAAACAATCGGTTGTTAACATTTGTACAGCTAACAAAAATTATGATTATTTATTTATTATTGTAGCAAGTTGCATTCACACTTCTAGTAGTTCTATAGGAAAAAATTATGGTGCAAGAGTTGTTTTAAGATATGCATTAAAATTAGCTTTAATGCAACATTTGCTTTGCAATTCAATAATAATTTGCTTTACATAACTCATATTGCAAAGCCTGCTTTAAAAAATCAGGTAGTTTTTCAACTGTGCACCAACAAACTAAAAATTCTATAAAAATTGAAAAACCGCACCTTAAAATACTTCATTCCCACGAAAAAAATTGTAGCATTAAGTGTACTTAAGAATGTATTAAGAATTTAACCGACGAGATGAGAAGTCTTTGAAAATAGAATAAACACATTTTCGAATATTGCGGATAGTATATCACAATCTACGAGGAAGAAAGTTTCAGTACATTTGTCATAATTTTTGAAGGCCATTACAGTACAGAACGAATGGAGGAGTGCCATCTACTGACTAGGGTTTCTCAAACGGGATTCCGTTTTCCTGGGATCCCGGTTGTTAATTTTCATCCAGTTATCCTGGGATCCCGGGTATCCCGCTAAGTTTTATTAACATTTTTTTTTTACTTTTTTCAAAGATATTAAATATTTTCTCACTCGAAAATCGAGTAGTTTTTAATTCTTTTCCCTCGGTAGTAATTAATTTCGTTCAAAATTAGGAAAATGTTTTTTTGACACATATGGTGTCATGTTTTTTTGTATGGTTTTTCTTTTGACACATATAAACACAACAAATTAAAACCAATAAAACTTAAAACAGGTAGATTTTTCTGTCTAGAATGTCCTGAATCTAGCTAAAACAAAATTTGCGCCTCATTTCTCTTAATTTATGTTTAATGGTTCTCTTATGAAGGCGATTAATAGAGGAAGAACGAGACATGTTTCCAATCTGATTTGCAATGTCCCCTGAATTTATTTCATTGTTAGCACGAGTAACTGAGTTTGAGCCATCTAGCTTCCAAAGAAGACTCCAAGCTGCCCTACTAGAATGGGAAAAATCAATGTTTTCAACAGCGTTAATCCACTTTTGTTTCTTTGCGGTGTCCATTGAGTATATTAAGTCATCAACCACGTCTGCCTCACCACTACTAAGGTGCTTCTCAAATAATAAATATATCGCTCTCTCTACTCCATCCAGGAATGTATTCTTCACCGGAAGTCTGTTGGGGTGCATTTCTTTGCAGCTGAAATGATGGCTCCTACGAACCTATCGTAATTTTTAGGAATGGGTTGGATTCAGCGAATCACTGCATCACTGCATTAAAAGTAATGGAAATTTAAAAATCAATAGCGCATTTTTTGTGCTGTTTTAATTTTACACATTTTTCTACCATCCAATTAGAAAGTTCTAGCTTTTTAGCGTTTCCAGGATCCCGGGAATTCAACATTTTTTGTCCCGGCTTCCCGGGATTTGAATTTTTACAGGAAATGAGAAACCCTACTACTGACTACATTCTTCCTGAGAATCTTAAAAAAAAGACTTGAGGAAGAAGCCAAATGGGAACTGGGTTCGAACCCAAACCCCAAAATATACTCTCAGGCTCTACTGACTGAACTAGTCGGCTCAGACAAAAACTTCACCAAGAGCAAATTAAAACATAAAAAAATAGAATAAAAATAAGGACAAACCAAAAAATATAAGGAGCCGAAAAATATACCGAAAAACAAATCTAAGAAAAACTTGAGGAGGAAACGACCATTGGAATAGGCAGCAGAATAATCGAGCTGATTCCAAAAAGACAACAAAATCAAATTCAAAAAACCCAATTTAACTACAACATATTAAAAAAGGAGTTTTGGAAGAGTGCTTCGGTGAAATCGATGGACGACCAGAGGACAGACGTGGTCTAACTATCGCTCAGAAAGCCAAGGATTAGCAATTTCCTTCTCTCTGTTCCCTGGCAAGCTAAAGATACCACCAGAACACCCTGTGTTGAGAATAAAGAGGTTGGTGTAGAGATAGAGAACGGTCACAGTCACAGCGGGCCGAACGACAGCCGATCTATTTCCCTGTTATCGTCCACTGGTCTGCGCTCTTGAAAGTTGAATACATAGCAGTTACTTAGTTACACTATTACTAATTTATATAAACCATAAAGTACCCCATATAATGAACATAGCCATGTATCGTTTTATTAGCATAATTTTGTAATTTTTTTTGACATCCAATAAAAATGTTGAGAAGTATGTAAGTTTAAGAATATGTCTATTAAAAATTTATGACACACGTAAAAGACCAATGAATCCTTTAAACAACTTTCTTTGATCAAATGAGCATCATTATAGTTTTTTAAATGAAGAAGGATAACTCATATACAACAGAGAATAACTACCGAACAGTTGTTTTTCCACAACTTTTCTGATTCGAGTTCATTGTGCTAGCTTCTTAGGTTTTCCCAACTATCTATCTTTTTTTCGCTAAATTAAATTATCATTCAAATGAAAAAATTGAAGTATAATGTCACAAACAAATACATTTACATATATCAAAATTATGTACATTCAACACATTTGATTGCAACAAATCTTTCTAATTTGCAACAATTCAAGAACATAGTTTTCCATTATATATAAAACATATTTCGAAAAATTAGCACCAACCAATACACTACAAATAAGCATTGCTTATGTATGATTAAACACAAGTCTTAAATCTACTTGCATTACCAGAACTGCCATCACATGTTCCAAAGCTACAGATATTGAGGCCTGAGGGAAATATGCTGCTCTATTACTTACATACAAAACAAACAAAGCACATGAATCATATACCCGGCTAGCATTGTGTAAGGGCTCAGATCTGGGCCGGATACCGATTTCCCTACCACTGATAGAGTCCGGATCAGGCACCCCTGATCAGTAATGTAACGCCCCAAACTATCCAAACCGGATCAGGCAGCCCTACTAGAAGGGGATCAGTTCAAATACTGTATTTATTAGTAAGTAAATGACAAAACGTACAATTTTCGTAAATGCGTTAATTTAAAAATGTCCAATAAATTCGTTTATAATATATTCTAACTTAATACTTACCTAATACGTCATCATAACAAAACACAAAGAAGCGATAACTAAAGTATAAATGAAGGTTCGCAAACCATATATTTAGCGTTTCGAGAAAATATTACAAAATCAAAAATTCATCTTTCTTTCAAAATTCCAAAAATATTGTAAAAATTTACTAAAATCAAACTTTTTTTCAAAATTCTAAAAATATTTCAAAAATTATTAATAAATCAAAGATTAAAAACTTTTTCCAAAAATTCTAAAAATATTGCAAAAATTATAACAAAATCAAGAATTAAAACTTTTTTCAAAATTCCAAAAATATTCCAAAAACTAGAATAAAATCAATTATTTAAACTTTTTCTGAATTCTAATAATATTCCAAAAATTCAAACCTTTTCCAAAATTCTAAAAATATTGCAAAAATTATAACAATATCAAAAATTGAAACTTTTTTCCAAAATTCCAAAAATTTTTTTTTTTTTTTTTTTTTTAATAAAATGTGTTGTGTAATAGGGTTTAGAATATGTGTCACAACAACACATAAATACCTTTTAAGACCTAGGTCTAGACCTGGGTCTTACAACAACTGGCGTTCTGAGGTGTAGATTAACGCTTTTTTTAAACATCTGTGGGTTGAAGCCACCTGAGACTAAGTGTTCCGGCAAACTATTCCATTTGTACGCAGTTCGGACAAAGAAGTCTCTCTGCGATCTGCCAGTATGACAGCGCGGGATCTTTACCGTTTCACTGGTTGCGGCAGCCGATTGCCGAGTGGAACGGGGGTAAGAATAAGTCTGAGGCATGATGCCGCTGATTTCATCTGAGCACTGCTGATGACGATATTTGTAAAAAACAACGAGGTCAGCAACAGTGCGACGATGTTGTACGACGATAATAAAATCAAAAATTTAAAACTTTTCAAAATTCTAAAAATATTCCAAAAATTCTTAAAAAATCAAAATTGAAACATTTTTCAAAATTCTTAAAATATGTATATAAAATTCAAAAATTCTATTTTTTTTTTCAAAATTCTAAAAATATTGCAAAAATCCGAAGTCTTGATATCTCAGAGCTGTGAGATTTCAGAATCTCCATATTTTCATGTTCAATTACATTTACGTCATACAAACAGCTAAATCTTTTTTTTTTTTTTCAAAAAAATTGGCTAAAAAAATAAATGAAATCATTTTTTTGACACACTTGACAATATTTTTTTGACAATCTTATAATACAATAAAATTCTCAATAATAATATTAATATCATGTTCATTACATTTCATTTCATACAAATAATTAATCTTATTTTTTTCTAAAAAAATAAATGAAAATCATTCTTTTGGCGCACTTGGCATTATTTTTTTGACAAAATTATATTGCCTTAATTCTCTATAATAATAATAACATTTCATGTCATGCAAATAATTAATTTTATTTTCTCCAAAAAATTGGGTAAAAAAATAAAAAACCGAAGTAAAATCTTTCTTTTGACACACTTGACAACATTTTTTTGACAAACTTCTAATGCAATAATCTAGTTTTTGATCTCACATACCAAACAAGATCCCTCCACATTCTTTGTTGCTACTCATTATCACTTAAAAAGAATTTTTTTTAAGCCAAAAATATGAAAATTTGCTATTTTTGACACACTTAATGATTTTTTGACACACTTCCGGTACAGTTATCAAACACATCGTCCTTTCGGACCTGCCCATTGAGTATACCTATTTTTAGAAAAAATTTTGAAATCCCTCTAGCGGTTTTCTAGATTTTGTAGACAATAACGGACGGCCAGCCGGCCGGCAGACAGACACATTTTTTTCTTGCTTCTTTAGAATCAGGAGCTCCTAAAACGGCGAGAAATGCCAAAAAAGTGGGGGTAAGAATTTCACTTTTGGCTTATGAATTCAATACTTTGGCTTTTTCAAAACCGAAGTATGTAATAGTAAATAAAAAATACATTTCTTTTGTGGCGTTTAGCTCTATTAGGTGCGATGCCAAGCTGATCAGCTTCTACTATTCACCACGTTCATCCGCAACAGCGACATATAATTACCATGGCTGCCGACATTTTTAAGGTTGTGCATGTTTTTTTTAAGGTCGTCAAATTATTTGATAATGTAATGCAAACTCAGTCTTCTTTCACCATTATCATTCGAATTCAAATGCAGGCCAACCGCCCAAACCACATTTCCATAAGAGATATCTATTCTAAGCTGCCCATTTCATGTCACCAATAACCATTCTGAAGTCGCGTGCTGGTGTTTGTTTCATAACCTCTTCCTGTGCTATGTTGAAAGTATCCTTCTCGTCGACGGTCTTAGCTTCAGTAAGTGCATGCCCGGGAATAAGAAAAATGTCTATGCACACTCATTGACTGGGATGAATTTCATCACGGTTTCTTGTATGCGTGCACCTACAAGGAAGCCAGTACCAAACTCTTCGAGAAGGATGACCACTACAGTATAAAGGGTGGCTATCCAAATCTTGTTTCCCTTCCCAATCTCGTTTAGCGTTGAATTCCATCACTCATTAGCGTTGAATATCCCTCCCGATACTAGGGCTGGGCGATATTGAAAAATATTGAAAATATCAATCACACAATTATCGATAGAAACGATATATCGTTATAACGACATACCGATAAATCGATATATCGATATTTTATCACTCCGATATCGTTATTCAAAATATCAATAAATATCGATATTTTTGCGGCGCTAGCACCGAATCCTAGGAAGTTGTTATCTCATACATAATAGGAAAAAAATTACGTTAAAAGTAGTAATTTGTACATGAAATTGTAAACCGACCCATTTTCGCTGGTGGTGATTTTAAGTGCTAAAAACACTAAATTACCACATTTAGTAAGTTGAAACTTTTTGGCCTAAAGCGTAAATATTTTTAATGCCTAAATAAATATAATATGTATACTATACTCTCAAAGAATGGTAGTTGCAATGAGGATGTGAATCATAGAATAAGTGTGGCTTGGTTGAAGTGGCAGCAAAATTCTTCAGTGCTTTGCGATAAAAAAATACCTAAACTAAAAGGAAAAATACACACTACCGTTGTCAGCACTTACATATGGTGCAAAATGTTGGACTATGTACGACAAGTTCATACAAGATCTTACAACTGCTGAAATGAAAATGTGTAGAATGTCTCTAGGTGTGCAGATGAACGAATCAATTGCTGAAAAAGTAAGGCAGGAATGCAGATAATCGAATCAATTGCTGAAAAAGTAAAACTTGAAAGATCTATATAATTGGTTTGAAGAAATCTATAATCGAAATGAGCAACATGTTACCAAGAAAGTAATGAGCATCAATATTCCGCATATTAGAAAACGAGGTAGACCAAAACATGATTGGTTAGGACAAATGAATGTCGAATGAGCAACAAAGAAAGTATGGATTAACTCAAACTGAACGTGAAAAACGACAAAATTCAAGACTGACACTGCGATTCAAGACCATTCATCATGCAACTTTGGGAAGTTGTTGTGTACACTAGCGAAAAGGTAACTGGCAAATTTTTCAAAAACGGAACCCCTGGGGCCTTATAATTATCTTAAGGGGTTTTGCCTAAATGTTAATACATGCGTTCCTTTGGAACAGAATAGCTGCTCAAAGCAGCTTTTTAGTAGATCACCAATGGAACGCCAAAAATTTGAACATTTTTCAAAAAAAAATCGCACAATTTTATTATTATTAAAATTTTTTATTTTGGGCTGATATTTATATCTGAGTGGTCCATTTGATTATTAAAAATACCAAAACAAGTTTATAACCGATCTAAACAAAATCGAAAAATAAACTGCTCTAAAACTACACAACTTGTTCGGGGTAGAGTAGATCAAAGCAAATTTGAGTAAGTTTGATTTTGACTGAATAATTATTTTAATTGGGTTTGTATTTAAATATCGTTATATACACTTAGGTTGCTTTTTTAGGTTGCAAATTTTTTCATCAACACCAAATATGTTGTTGGTTTGCAATTGTATGTAATACATTTCTAAAACTAAGTGAAGATAGTTGATAATATCGATTATATCGATTTAAAGCTCAGAGTTACGAAATGGAATTCGCACAAATACTATACAAAAAAGCATAGCTTATGTATAATTAAACACGGATGGCAATCATCATGAACAAACTAATTAAAAATGGTGGTACTTAGCCGGCAAGACGTTTTGCAATAGTGATTTGCAAACGGAAACATTGCATTAACACCAATTTAATAAATCTTTCCGCCCGCAGGAACATATGTAAAATTTAAAATTTTGGATCTATGGATGTGACAACGCCGCGTATTTTAGTACCTGCTATTGGTAAATCAGTTAAAATGAGATATCGTATACCACTGGCAATGGCAGTAAGATGTCACTGATATAAGGCGATAAGTGATATTTTAGGGGTGCTGGCGGATGAACGTTTTTCAATCCACGATAGCACCCTTAGTCTTAGTTATGGAATATTCTTTGACATCCTTCTAAGGTGTTGATGCACGCAATTTTTTTATATTTTTGTTAAAGAATGAACTTTTTTGCTTGCTCGAAGAAATGAGCTTTCATATAACTATTATATATGCTGAATGGAGGAAAACAATGCGTTACGTTGTCTTGGTATATGCTTCTAGCACTAGGATAATTAGTAACCCAATTTTACCTTTGTTCCTGCAAATTTAAAAAAAAAATATTTTGTTTTTATTTCCTCCATCCTATCATGAAATATTGTCCATGTTGTACATTATTATATTAAAGGATTTATTATTTAGTTTTCCATTCTTTAAGAAGAATAGAAAAAACCAAAAAAAAGAAATGTGCGTCTATTAACGTCTTAAAATGCATTATGTTGTAGAACATAGGTCTTAAAAGGTTATTATGTGTTGTTGTGACACATATTGTAATTCCAAATATGTCAAATATTTTGAAATTGCACAAATTTTTGTTTTAATTTTCGGTGAAAAAGATGATGAACAATGCCATTGAAGCTACAATTTCAAATGGAAAATTCGAAGAGGAAGATGAAGTGTTGCCACGTATTCCAATGATCCCAACAGATATAGCATTTGAATTCAAACGTTTAGTTTCCAGTGCAACTCGCTTTTGCAATGACCATCAACAAAGCACAAGGACAGTTACTGCAAGTATGTGGACTAGATTTGGAGAATCCGTGCTTCTCACATGGAAAACTGTATGTGGCTGACGCGTTAGGAAAACCTTCTGATTTATTCGTGTACGCACTAGACGGAAAAACAAAAAATATAGCGTACTCAAAAATATTTGAATAAATAAATAGAATTAAAATGACATTTTGAAATATTTTCCATGTTAAAATAAATAAGTTGCAATAAAAATGAGACAATGTAAATTGAATATTTTCATAACGAGTTTTCCTGAATTCCCTTTATTATGAGATAGCGGCAATATGCGACGGGCATAATGTTAAATACACAAAACTTTTACACTGTTTGGCGTAAAAAATAAAATTTTGTGATTAAGATCAAAGTAATTATTGTAAATCACTTGAATTTTGCAATTTGAAAGCATTTTTCATTTTCTCTCAGAAAAACTTCATTAGAACAGTTTTTGTGTGTTTCGTGTCGGGAACAAATACAATGCATGAGCACTATGAACATTTGTGAATTTTTGTTCTGTATAATGTTTTATATAGAGATGACACACCTCTACTAATTCAACAAGTTATTTAAATTTTTTTTATTACTTACTTGAAAACTTATTTGATCGCTAATTTTTCATATATCCGAACTATGTAGGGCCGGGAAAAATATCGATAATTATCGATATATCGATAATTATCAATAATCTCGATATTATTGATAATATCGGTGTTATCGATAAATTCGATAATATCGATATTATCGATAATATCGATATGAACCGTTTTTTTAAAGTGGTATGAGTCCATTTTTTCATATATTGAGATATTTAAGGATTTGCGTTTGCATTAATATAAAAATATAGGCAAATGCTACTAAAATTTTGTGATATTTTTCACACTTTAAACCTAATTAATTTTATTATGTAATAATCCTGTTTAATGCCGGAAAAAAATATCCATATTTATATCAATAGTTATTGATCTATCGATATATCGATAATATTGATAATATCGATATACATCAATATTTTTCGATATTTATCGATAAATCGATATATCTAATTATCGATAAATATCGATAGTATAGATATATCGATATTTACCGATATATCGGTTTTATCGATTTTTTTTATATCGATACTATCGATAATTTTTTAAATATCCCCCAGCCCTAATCCGAACTGATCAGCTAGGTTACTGATTATTTTTCATTCATATTTTTAAAAAGAAAAATTAAAAATTATATGCTATCATTTCTCATTACCACTTTTTGAAATCATTGCTCCTACGTCAACAAAATGTTTGCGCAAAACCTTTATTTATAAACGTAGCAAACAGTGATGCCAGATTTTCAAAAATGAATTTCCCGTTGACGTATCGAAAATTCCCGATTTTTCCCGTTTTTTTAAGGAAAAAACCCCTCAGAAATTCCCATCAAGTTTTCAATAAAAATATACATATAAATTCAATTATTTATTAAAAAAACTTCAAAAACCACCACAATTATAACAATATTTATCCTTCCAACAACTATAAATATAGGTTTATCTCTGTTTTTTACGACTATATTTGTGTACGTTATTAGTCTTAATATATAGAATGAAACAAACAGCTGTTAACTTTATTCTGTACCATGAATGTGGCGGAACACAATAAAACAATTTATTTGATTGTATTGAATGCTGAAATAAATTTTATTTTATTTTATAAAAATTTGATTGCATGTTATAAAAAATCAAAAGCAAACATTTTCGACCTGTAGCCTATTCCGGTACATCGTGAAATAGGAATTGGGAAATAAATTGTAGCAATTTTTCATAACTAGTATTCCGTGCCGCGGGAAATAACTAATTCGTATTAGAAAGTATTTCGTTATTTCATTTATTGCACTTTTTTCTCAATTCACAATTCCCAGATAAATGCCGGAATAGACGTACTGATTATATAAAAAACAGTCAATTCAAACTGAAGCGCATGTTCCTCTCTCGAATATTAAAAAAGGCAAAGACTGCTATGATTAAATTGAATTAAATTTCCAAAAGATTTTTGGTTTCTCATTAGTATAAAATTTGATGTCTTTCATCAGGTAGGGCTTTCATTAGGCTTTTTATAGACTTTTCATTTTAAAAATACCAAATAATTAAATAGATATCAAAATTGAATCAAATTTATTTAATTGTTTGGAATTAATTATTCAAAAAATACAATAAAATTCATTGTTTTTCTTTTTTCGTTTTACTTGTTTTCTAAACAAATTTTAAAATAATTCAATTTAAATTACTAAATGTTACTCTATCGGAAGGATAAAACGTTGTATTGGGTTCGTTTTTAATGAATTTTATTCTCTCCAAAATTTTTTAATGCTCGCTTGTGCCTCGCGCACATCGTAAACTTTTCCTTGAAAAATAAAATATTGCATTAACACTTGCACAATATATTACTATTGTTTCGATTCTCCATACAACTTGTGGAATAAGAAAGAACTGATATAAAATGGAGCGTTAAATCTATTAAAATTGAGAAGGACATTTTTTAAAAGAAATAAATATGTCTTGATTTCATGATTTTCAAAAAATTTTAAAATTGTAATAGCACTTTTTCGATACGTAAACAACTGCTCAGAAATAAAATAGTGATGCTAAACATCCCATTTTTTTAATATGTTTAAAAAGGATGGATGCATAGAGAGCCAACTTGTAGTTCCATGTGATTTCATTTCTCGTTTCGCAGCATCAAAATATTCCTGAAATTCAGATAACATGGTGGTCCGTTGGGGTTTTCAAAACGTACCTATCTCCCTAAGAAATATTTAAAACGCAGAAGGTTTAAATTCTATCGCGGATTTGACAATACTAAAGCCGATGGATGGAATATGCATTTAAGTAAAATTATCGGGTGATCGACATCTTTCTGAAGCCTGGTAAAAAATTGGTTGGTACAACCATTTCAAAATAAGTTTTAATTTAAAACGATTCTATTATTAAATGTGAAAAATCCCGCACTTTCTAAGTTTTTTCCCGCTTTCCCGTTTTATATGAAATATCCCGCAAACGGTAAAAAATCCCGCGATCTGGCAACACTGGTAGCAAAGCACGCCGGATCCTGCTAGTAGTATATAAAATAAATTGTAATGTTTTTTTTATGTATGTTTTTGCTAACCCTGGAGGTGTATAAACCAACACAGCAGGAATTTCTTTTGTAATATTATTCATTATAAAAAAATGAAGCGTGAAAGAAGAGATATAATATGTATATTAATATGTTTGAAATTAATTACACAAAATCCATCAAAAAAAATATCAATGTCAAAATGCTTTGCTTGCCTAGAAGTCACAACCCCTGAAGATTTAAAAATTGTAATTCAACATCCATCAATAATTTAGCATTTATTTTGTTACTGCTACTATGGGTGATATTAAAAAAGTTATAGAAAATATCAATATAAACAGATATATCGATATATCGATTTATCAATATATCGATATATCGACTTATCGATATATTGAAATTTTATCGTTTTAATATCTATATTCGACTATTTTTCTTCTCAGCGCGCTACCCTATACAATGTTGGTGTTCTTTTACTATACATTTAAAATGATTAATTAAAGACAAGGTCTGAAAACACATTCTGGACAATGTGTAGGCAAAATGGTCACTGTCGGAAATCGAACCTGGCTTCCTTGAACTACAAGGCTAGACTTTAACAACTCAGGTAGAGTGGCGTCAATGGTGATGACATGTAAACATTGCCGTGAACCAGTTTGTTTCACCGTAATCTTTACTCATAGATTCAAGCTAGAGATTTCTTTCTCTATATACTACTATAATCGATTAATATTCAGTGTAAATTTAATTTCGTGACACACATATTTTTACTTCGATACTTTTTGTAAAGTTAAGGTCTCTGTTGTGATAAAACTATAATTTAGGCTTTAATAGTTAACGTGGTATCGATTAAATTGTGATCGGATGTGAAAAAATTCTTCTGCTTCCTAAGTTACGTATGTAACCTGTAATTGAACCTTTAAACGTGAACGCAACGCGAATTTCATTACCCATTAATTATTATGCTTGAATTACAAATAAATTTAATATTCAATGCATTAAAAAATAAGAACTCTGTGAAGGTCTTTGATTTTTAGTTGAACGCCATTTTTAAGAATCTACATTTTTTTTAAATTTTATGATAAAACAATTGGACCTTTATTAATACTGAAAATTAAAATCATATCAATATCATATTCTAAATTTTTTCTACCCATGATCGAATATTATCGTAGTAAAAGCAAATTAAATAACACATATTTACTCTGAAAACTAAATTTATCAGTATATATTTTTATATTTAAACTTTCCAATTTAATTGTTTAAACTTTAAAACACATATTTCAATAAAAATATAAATGCATACATAAAAAAAATATATATATATAAACTATGAATAAATGCGCACAACAATCTTTATTCACATATAAAATAATCGTTTTTAAAAAATCCGAAGTGAAACGACATATGTAATTTTTCGATCTCGTTATATTTCGTCATTTTTAAATACATTAATTTGTTGGTTTTTATATACGTTAGTACATTATTTTTTAAGACTTCATTGAATTCATTCTTCATTTTGTTTTATTTATTGGTTAAGCAGATGCATGTTTTTTATTCTTGTTTTTAATACAAATATATAACAATAAAAATATGTTTTAACAAAAAAAAATTAATTTTAATATATGTGAATGTGTTTCAAAAAAAAAAAATAAAACTATACAGTTTCTTAAACTTATAAAATTAATTTAAAAAAAGTGGAATAAATATATTTTTATAATATAATTTTGATATGTAAAACAGAGATAAAAGTCTATTTTTATATATTTTTTATTTTTATTTTATATGTGTAGTCGTGGCGTTGTTTTTAATTTATTTTATTTAACAAAGTAGGGGAATAAAGTAAAACAAATTTTATTTTACTTAAAAATTTTTAAGTTTTTAATATACAAGAAAATTTCAATAGTTTCACACATAAAAATAATTGATAAAAAATTCAAGAAATACATATTGTGGTAAATATAATTATTTATGTCATATGAATTTTTAAAGTTTCTAATTTATTTTTAATTTTTTATAGTTTGATGGTTTTTTAAGTAAAGCTTTATACTGATATGTATATAAAAAACAGTAAGCATTAGCAGAATTTCAATATTAATAAAAATTTGTTACAAAAAAACAGAGAAAAGTCAAACAAAGAAGAAACGAAACTTAAAAAATATATTTTGTTTATAAGAATAGCACAATCAAATAAAAATGAAAGATATCGATATACTACTTGCAAAGGAATATTCGAAACGTCATGGGTTATATGATAAAAAGTCGCCACATTTTAAAGACAAACATTATAATGAAACAGCATGGAGAGAAATATCAAATCTGCTCGGTTACAGTGGTATGTATTAATTGTAATTAAAATTACATATATGTTTTATATTTTAGAAATATTATTTTAAAATTTTGTTCTTTAATTTTTGTTTATTGTTTTAGAATTTTTTACATATTTTTTTGATCGTAGATTACTAGAAATTGTTTACGCAAAGTTGAAATAGTGTAAATATTGGTAATGAGTGGTTAAAATTGGTTTAGGGTTTGGAGTTGTATTTAACGTTTTTTTATTTCTTTGAGAGATTATCTGTAATAAATATGTTGATTGAATTTTTGACACTTGTGACAATTTCTTATGTAATTTTCGAAGGTAGTCACCAGTCACCACACATATGTATTTTAGATAACATTATTTAGTGATTAAGATTTTGAGAGTCCAAAACTCATGGGTCCAAAAATTTAAACCCAGCATAGGAGCTTTTATTTTATTAATTTCTTAAATTGTATTCAAGTTCCATTGAATGTTTTAAAAATTCTTTGTACCCAACGTATTGTGAAAAGTACTCCTAACCAGCGCTGCCGAAAGGGGCACTATAGTGCCTTTCGGGCACTTTAATAGAAAGCAGGGCACTTTGTAATTCAAAGGCACCAAGGGGCACCGAAAAAAAAATATAAATTAAAACACTAAAAACATAAGAATATAATTTTGTTAATGTTGGATTTTTTGTTTTTATAGATGTTTTTTTTTTCTTAATTTTGAAAAAATTGTCAAAATCTGTTACGGGTTTTCACTTTTTAGTATGGAAAATTTGTGGCGAATTTTTTCATCAACAAACGTCAAAAAAAATTATATTCAATTCGCTTACAGCTAATTTGTTCCATGGGCGTTTATACCTCAACCGTTCTAGGGGTTTTTGTGGCTGTTAAAAGCTGTTTTACTTTTTTTTCTAATGTTTTATGAAAGTTTAAGTTAAATTTTAATATATATTTTATTTTTTACAGTAATATGTTAAAAATACAAGCGCTGATAACGACTTAGTTAAAAAACGTGACCTTTACAGAAGTTGGCACACACTGAAAATGCTCTTTCCACATCCAAAGATATTGGTTTAATTGTAATTTTCTGACTGAATGGAGGGATAGAAAACAGAGAAAATACCGAAAATTTAGCCTTTCATCACTTGAAATTGTCTTGTCCAGGGGTCTCTTGGTGATTCATTTTTCTGAAGCAATACATTAAATTCATATTGTACAGTTAAAATTCACTTGTATAAATTATTGGTAGGTGTTTTAATAATTTCATCATCATTGACGTCAAAAACAGATGCCAACGCCAACGTACCTGCAAAAATTAGTGTAGCTCTGGATGGCGTGATCGTAGAGTTTTAATGGCAACCTAATAAATGATTAACCTCTGCGTTCCAAAGTTCATCAATTTGAATCTTCAAATTGTCCATCAACTTCTTACTTATTTCATTATTCTTAAAAAGAATGAATTCTAATATTGTGTCAGTGCTCATCAGTGTTGAATCTTCTCTGGTAAGAACCTACACAACACTGTGTAGCAACACTGTGTCACATAATATGTTATCGTTATCGTTTTTGTGCAAAGATTCCTTGAAAATAATATTTCTTTGTACGGTTGCAATAACACACGTCGATATCTTAAGGATACTAATCCAATACGTTGTTAATTGGATTAAATTGCAATAAAGTCTTGTCTTCATCAATTAAGCAATGTTGAGATTCAGTTCCAGCGACTTTTTACATCAAGGTGAATTACACTTTCTCTGACTCTTCTCACTTCCACATTTTATCTTTAGTATAGCGAACAAATATAAATAAGCGTTTTGTGCAATATATAATTGCTTTGTTGAAACGCATTACAATGTTCAAATAAAATTTAATCGTTACGTTGAACGCATGGAAAAGAATATCGCGTTTTCAAATTTGTTTGCGAGACTTCAAATTTAAATTTAAAAACAGCCTTTCAAAAACAGCTTTATGTTTTTGATTTTTTTCATAAAAACAGCTGTTTTACTGCTACTGTTAAAGGCTGAAAATCACTTAAAACAAAAACAGAATTCCATACAAATTTTACAGCAACAGAATTTTTTGCTATCAAATTTGTATGAAATTCTGTTTTTGTTGTATGTGAATGCCCGGCTTAAGCAGTAACCAGAAACCCTAGCATCATGTAAGCAATAACAGCTGAATGCTGAAAAAATCGAGGATATCTATCTTTCTTAACTAGAATTTTAGTATATTTAATTGGGGCACCGAAAGGCACTCAGCAAGAACCTCTGAGGCACGGAAAATTATTGCATCGCGACAGCGCTGCTCCTAACCAGGATGGGTAATTAAAATATTCAAATAACATAATCTGAAATGAAGTATTTCTTAATGTTAACTCGAATTCGAATCAATTTGTATTTTTCTTAGATTTATGTGATTATCGGCAAAAGTTCGGCATGAAAAATTTTATGAAGAAGCTCTGTAGCTTATCATAAAATCATACTTAATTTAACGAAAAATGCCAATCAGCAATATCGTTTTTAATTCCTGAAATTGTGCATACCTTGTTCCTTGTTCAAAGATTTTAATTTTTGCATTTCATTTTACTTAGTATGGTAGGTTTGTTCCATCCAAACAATTTAAATAGAGATCCAAAAGAACGATATATATGATAGAATGGAAGAAATATATGATAGGATGGAAGAAATCAAAATACTTTTATTTTAAAAATCAATTTTTTTAAAAAAATTTGCAGGAACCAAACTAAAATTTGACTGCCAATAGTCTAGCTATAGTGCAATATTCCTCGATCATGTACACTGTCTTCTTTAATGATTAATGTTCACGTTCAGAGTTATATATAGACTCGTTTCTTTAAGGAGGAATAGCGTGTCATAACTGTCTGAGTAGACTTCATCCGCCAAAATCCGGAAGATTTCACCTTGGCTAGTATTGGATTGATGAAACGTAAGATTGTCATATATTACATTTCTCTGTCATACTTAATGAAATTAACGTTTCTGTTTTGTACGAAAATCGGAATTTTTACTTTTAATCGGTGCTAGCTGTCTAGAAATTTGTACATATATATTACAGCATCAAGTCGACAGGCGCATTATTTTAGAAATAATTTCCTTCAAATACGTAGTTTAGCTTTCACATTTGGTAAATAGAGTTCAAATTGAGTTAAACAGGAAACGATGTGGTTCAAAACTCGAAACCTTTGTCTAAAAGATCACCTTTTTCTTTTTTGAGTCCGTAACAAATTTGTCATTTCGATGCAAAGTTGGTTGTGTATTTCTATTTTGTATTGAGAGATGTTTCTAGTTTCTTACAAGCATAATCACGAAGTTATTTTTAGCCTCATTTAAATGATAAGCTATACGGTTCTAAGTCTTAGGAGTGATTAGTTGATTGAGGCTTAACAAACCCATTTCATTTTATATTCACTAATTGAATTCCTACAATTGTATTAACTAAAAATAGTTTCTTCATCTCTCCATCAGTGTGTTAATAGTTTGTTACATGATTGTTAATTGATAATCAGATAAGCCAAGAGGTGATGATCATGTAAAACGAAATCGTTCTGTTACCTATATAAAATAAAATTATACTAATAAAACTTATTTTATTTGTTTTCAGTCTCTGTCTTAAAAGATCGTATGCTTCAACTAAGGAATCGATATAACGTTGAAAAAAGAAAATTCGATCACTACAAGAGCCGTGATCCTGATGCTGTAGCAGTATGGCCTTTATTTTATCATTTAGATTTTCTGGATGGTCACATACGTCCTCGCCGCAAATATCGTAATGCTGGAAGAAGAAGTTACCACAACACATTAGTGGTTAGTTCAATAAATCCATTGGCAAATAGAAGACGCGGTCGTCCACCAAAAAAATTTATTTATACTCCAGAATATGATGTCAATGATGCCAATCTTCCGCAACAATCGTTGATGATCGAAAAAGACGTATCTATGGCTAGTAACTTTACACAAAACTCTACGAATGTTAAAACTGATGAAGGCATCGACACAAGTAATGTTACAGTGAAAGCCGAAATTGTTACAAACAGTGAAGAAGAAGAGGAGGAAGATGAAGATGAATCAGCAGATCAATTTATAAATCCAGTTAATTTGCTAGCACAACCAACTTCCACTGATCCAGAAGCAAATCACGCACCTTTTAATCATGTAACCAATGTTGATGAGTATGAACAACCAACACAATCAGTTCAAGTTCTCAACAATCAACCAACCTCATCATCATCTAATTCACCGTTACTTGTAAACGGACAACCACGAAAACGTAAACATGATGATTTAATATTAAAATTACATCGATCCCCATGCAAATACCAAGCATTTGGACAATTTGTAACTGCTACTCTGGCTGAATTACCAGAAGACAAAGCGTTAAGCTTAATTGAGAATTTTACAGTTCAAATTGTTTCAACTATGAAAAATTAGTAATTATATAAAATTAACTCAAAACTCATGTAATTTATTAATTTAATAGACTAGTGTTAGCTTATAAAAATAATATGAATATACATAAACATAAATTTTTAATATTAGTTTTACTTGGTTTGAAATCGTTAAAATTTTAAATTATTTTTTTAAACTAATTGTTTGTTTAATTTGAAATAATAGCTTCTATTGAAATTAATTTTAATAAAATCCATCTTCAAATTTATTATAAACTTTGGAAGTTGTAATTTGCCAAATTCTCGGTTTTCGTTTATATTTCTTAAATGATATGAACTGATATTTAGATTCTTAGGAATCTACAGTTTTGGACAAAAAAAAGCAGACTACCAAATCGGAACGTGGCAAGCGCACAGTTCTTGATGCTTTCAAAAGTCTAGATACAGAGGCTGCTGAGGGATATACAATTGATATCATTGCTCTGCAAGAAATTATGCTCGGGACTGGGATAGTCACTCTACACCGCAGTGGTCATCCTTCTCGAAGAGACTGAAGCCATGCACAGTAGTTTCAGCTATTAAGCGAGTACTTTATTTATGGGTTGTTACCAACCCATAGATAAAATACTCGCCTATTATGTGTAAAGATAAGGAAATCGCTCTTTGCACATCTTATACGATCGTTTCGTACATTTTACTAACCACCGATGCAGTTTTCTCGATAATGCTGACAATATTCGATCAATAAATGCAGTACAGATGATCGCGTACGCTGATGATGTTGTCATCCTCGACCGATAAAAGCAAAACGATTTGATGTTAGGCGAAGAACGAATTGAGTGGTTGAATTTTTTAAATATTTCAGATCAATGATTGACTAAAACATTAGCATATACAATAATGCGCGGGTTTTTACTGCGCGAGATGAGTTTTTAATACTAATTTTTCTACTCCTATCACAGTAAATTATAAATTACATGACATGTAAATTGATTATTTTAAAAAGTGTGCGGTAAGTAAAAAAAGTGTGCGGTAATGGATTTTCATATATATATTACGAAACTCTTTTAATAAAAAGAAAAATTTTTATTTAAAGAAAAATTTGATTTTTAAAAATTAAATATTTCAATTATTTTGACACAGAATAATGCAAAGCCTATCACAATTTGTAAACTATTTGCATTTAATTTATAATTAGTAGTTCATTTTTTCAAATAATTATATGCGCTTGGGCATTAAAACAAAGTCGTAGAAAAAGTATATAACAAACCTCGAGCTGCAAACCATTTTCCATGCTCGTGAAGGTACTGCACTCGCCGCTACGCGTCTCGTGTGCAATATTTTCATTCGCATGTACAGCGCTAGGTATGTAATATACTATTTCGCACTGCGCGATTGAAATTTCACATTGCGCTTTATTTTTACATTTTTTTAGAATATGTAGGTGAATTTCGTAAAATTAAAATGAAAAAAAAAATGGAATTTACCATATGGGTCATATTCTTTTACCAATCGAACAGATTTGAACAAAATCTGACCGATGCATTTGTGATTTGGCTTAAAAAAATTTTTAGGGATATGATATCAAAAAAAAATAAACGTGTTCGAGGATTTTTTTTTTTGGAAAATAGTGGCGATCTAAATTTGGAGAATTTCGTGATTTTTGGCTTGACGACTTATTTTCAAAAATTCATAACTTCGTTTTTATTAAAGATAGAAGCTTATGTTTTATTTTATTTTAAAGCTAAGAGATGGAATTTTAATAAAAAAGTATAGTCAATAAAAATTATTAACAAATCCATATTATTAGAAACAAATCAAATGTAAAATCAATTTTTAGTGATTGCCCTAAAAAAAATAAGAGTATTTGATAACCATCGTATTCTTCGTTCAATTTTTAAGAAACACGTATTTATAATTAATGAAAAATTATTTTGACTGTTAGAAATAAATTTTATCCAGCGCGGGACAACAAACATGTATGGAGTTTTTTTTTTGTCCTTCCGCGCTCGATAAATTAATTTATTTCTAATGCTACTCGTATACGAAAGAGCAAAATTGCAGGTGTCAGAGAGAAAGTGTCTAACACTTATTGCTAAACTGTTAACACATATGAATTTGACACATATGATATTGAAATAATTTTTGTAGATAACAAATTTTTTTTTAAAGTTCATCTTTTAGCTTAAAAATAAAACAGAAATAAATGTCTATCATTACCAGAACTGAAGTTATGAATCTTTGAAAATAAGGGTTCAAGCCAAAATCACGAAATTCTCGAAATTTAGATCCGCTCTATTTGTAATTTGATAGAAGCTTGATTCAGGGATGAGAAATGTTGTGCATTTCCACCAAAACGTTTTGGCGAATCTGTTTTGGAATAAATGGACTTTGTTTCCTCGTTGAAACGTCACAGTAAATGAATTTGTCAGTATGGAATGATAAAGGAATCTTTTGCAATTTAAGAGTCGTGCTCTTTTCCGAAAGTAGTTCCTTCAACTCTGAATCATTTGTTTGAGTATCAGCAATTGCCGAATAATCGATGCTCTCAGGTAGCTGGATTTGATCAAAGCGTCAGCAACAACTTTGTCAATTACAGACACATGTCGTAGGCTGATAAAATCCAGATGACAAAACAGTCTAGGACTAGCTTTGTCTATTTTGTGACGATGCACAAATTAAAGGTTTATGATCCCTGAATAGAATAAAATTTCGTCCTTCTCTAGAAGATAACGAAAGTGTTAAATGGCTAAATAAACTACCAAAAGTTCACAATGATAAGCGCTGTAGCTAGGGATTGCAATCCCGGGATATTTTGCTCCACAAATCCCGGGATTCGTGAAGTAAAAAATCCCGAGATTGCAATCCCTAGCTGTAGCGCTGCTGAGTTTCGGTTTGTCTAGCCGAAAAGAAACTGAGAGACTGCCATGAATCGGTGACCAGTTGTTGAACGAATGAACCAACTGCTTTGTCGGAAGCATAGACCACAATAGCGAGTTGAGCATCTAGAGAAGGATAAGGATCCCGGAGTTGCTTTTTACAATTTGAAAAAGCTTAAAGAGAAGATTTCGAACAGTTAACAAGTCATTTGTCGTTCTTTTTAGAGCCTTTTTAGAAATCATTTAAAATGGTTTGATCACTGGCAGCGTGAGGAATGAAACGACGATAGAAATAGATCATTCCATTGACTATTTGAGGTGTGGGGAAATCGGAAATACTCACAATACATCGGAAATACTCACATGTTGTGTAAAATGGTATTTGTTGAAGTTGATGATCATACTAGCATCTTGCAATTTTTGAAAGATGAGTGTAAGATATTCTAAGTATTCGTCATAGAAATTAGATGCGACTAGGAGATTAAGTAGATGAAGCAGAAATCTAAACCACGTAAAATGGTGTGCATATATCGCTGAAACATTTGACCAGCGTTTCTTAAACGAAACGAAACGAAACGCGTCTCGAAATGTCCGAATGGTGTAGAGATGCTGTCTTAGGAATATCTTACGGCTTAGTAGGAATTTGGTGGTAAGATCGCAAGAGGTCATTTTTGTATTTTTCTGGGACTGTGAATTTATTTACGCCACAAAAAGTCAACATCAGTCTTTGCAGCTTTAAGTTTGTCAGCTGCGAGTTTTGCAGTAGTTATTATCGCTAGTAGTTATTATCGCATGTGTCTCATTGTGTTTCACAGTTCAAGAGAATACCGAGCAAAAGTTAATTCTTTGAACTCGTGTAATAGCTCGTTAATTTCACGAGAAAATTTATCATTGATAAGAACGGACAATGAAAGGACAGAATACCGTATTTGTCCAAAAATTCAGTGCCAATTATCGGAACAAAGCCAGTGGCGTTGATAAAAAATGAACGAATGACTGTCGAAGACCTAAACTCAACGCAAAGTTGTTCCATAAGTAGACACGACAGTAGAATTTGCTGTTTGTAAAATATTTACATTTCTTAATTTTCGTGATATGTAGCTGGCGGCTATAATACCTGTTGCGAAAATCAAGGGTAATGTTGATCTCATTAAAAAGATTTAAAAAATTTACATTACAACCTAATTTTTTTTGAAAATCTGAAAACTGCTCTTATTTGCTTGATATTTATTCAATGTATGCATGCTTTATGCTTTTTTCTTAGGCAATGTATTTGTGGCGACTTTTTTATATTCTTTAACCGGAATTGTTTTTCGATAAATATTATTTATTAGAATTAAATTATTTTCCCGGTGAATTTTCCCTTTCCCGATGAATTTTCCCCTCAGGCATTTTAAGCAAATGTCCATCATCATTTAAAAAAATTAGTATAGTTATCCCTATATCCCCATTCCTTCCATTTTCCTCATCTCCTTCCTTTATAGTTGACATGGTATCTTCGGATATTCAAAGAGTCTAAATAATGAATATTTCATATTTAGTGTGCTAAACATGTCTAACTAATTAATAAAAAAAAAAAAATTGAAATTAAATTGAATTTGTGTTATCGCCACGACACTCCGCCCAGAGTATCATCGATGATGAGACGATATAGGGACTACCACACACAACACAACAATTTTCTCGGTAACTTGTGGCGACTTTTTTATATTCTTTAACCGAAATTGTTTTTGATAAATATTATTTATTAGAAATAAATTATTGAAATTATATTAAATTGTAGTTATCGCTACAACACTCCCCCCATAGTATGTAATTGGCAATATTACATGTCAGTTGTGCTTCCATTTTCCATCCTCCTTATCTATAGTAATATACTATAGAGATCTTCATATTTAATCAACTTCTTACCTACTTGTTCATAAGAACACATTCCTTTAAAATATTTCTTAAATATGAAACTTCCGGAAGCCGTATTAAGTTCTTTGATATTTTTTACTACTTTTTTTTTTGCTTAATTATGAAAACTAAAAAAATAATTAAAATAAAAAATGACGAAATAAATAATTTTGTGCAAAAGAATTTATGCTGACAATGTTCTTTTTGGCTAGTACTATGAGGATTTTATGCAATTGTTTTTTTTTTAAGTTAGACAGTTGGTGGTTGGTAGTTGAGCTGACAGTGAGTGAGTTTGAGAATTTCGGGGAGTTGAGTCGCCATTGAATTTGGTTGAAGCTCTTGAGGACGTTTGAGTTGGAAGTTTTGTTTTTTGTCGGGTAGTGAGTTTGGTGATTTTGAGTTGGTGGGTTGGTTTTTAACAGTAGAATCGAACAGTCGAGTTCCGTTGAGATTAGTATGTTTTGTTTTGTTATGTTCTTTTTGGGGAGTTAAGATGAGAGTACCTTTCGAAATTTTGTTAAGTGATTGACGTAATATACAGATGAATTAAGAATAATTTTCGAAGTGAATCTTAAATTAATGTTAAGTCTAACTACAAAAGTTGTTTAGTGATTAGCTAGTATAAGAATGGACCATAAAGTTTAAAATTAAATGTGAAATAAAGTTTGATATAAAATACAAGATTGGTTTTATTATTTAAATTAGATAAATCAAGATCAGGCAGGCTCTTATAATTCGTAGATAGGAGCTAATACTAAAGTGTGATCAACGATGATCAGAGAGTGAATGAATAAGTTCATAACAGTAGAAACAAAAACAGAACAAAACTAAATTTTAAAAGAAAGTGAATTGTAATGCAATTAATTAATGTCTAAAGATATGTTTGATAATGGTGCCCAGATGAAACAGCAAGTTTTGGAGAAAATAAATGTAATATATCGAGCTTAGTAACTTTAAAACCTAGGGCGAGGAGATTTATTATCATCGGATAATTACCTACTAGAAGCCATAGGACACAAACATCAAGAAGGAAAGTATTTGTTTTTGTTCAATTTTAGATAGATAAATGTATGTGATATTCTTTTTCATTATTGTCTGAAAGGTATAACTTATTTAGCAATGGTGGGCTAACTTAAATAATTGGGGGAGAGTTGTAACATAGCAGATCTCCCATCTGGAGATTCTGGGTGGTGGTGATGTAGGCACGCTTTTTTTTGGTTATTTTAAATTTTCTTGTGTGTAGATGAGGTTGGTCACCGGAATTCACGACAGTTTTGAGCGAGCAGCGGGTGAATGGATTGCGTGCAAGACCAACTGGTAGACCAGCACGGTCCAGACATTACAAGTATCATCGAGAATGAAATGATATAGAGATCGACACACATAACAATTTGTTGGATAACTAATGGCGACTTTTTTTTATATTCTTTAATCGGAATTGGTTTTCGATAAATGTTATTTATTTCTTATAATTGAATTATTGAATGTTTAAATGAATTTCCAAATATTATTTATCTGTGCAGTAATGCGGATATTCAAGGCAACCGCACACACCAAGGTTGGTCGCCGCATAGAATTGCATATCCCATCTTAATTCAATGGCGATTTTGCACGAAAAAAGGGTTATGGTAGGTTTCCTCAGAACTTCACTTCAGAATGAAGGCAAATAAATGTTTGTCTTTGACACTCGGTGTCTCTTCGTTGAGATTTTCAATCTCAACAGAGTAACACTGATTTGATGGTTGTATTTTAGTCGTTCATGTTTTCCAGAGAAGAGAATCTATTCCGATTTTCTGAATTGACACTGAGTTCACAGTTATCGGTCGATAAGGCGCGGAGGCAAACATCACTTTACTTTAAATTGCTAAGAGTACATGATTTCCAGTTTAAAAACAACTACGCTAATAGAAGTCTAAAAGGGAATTTGCTTCAAACGTTCTTGGAAAGATTCAGTGTAAATGCCGGTAAGACAGATGAAGAGAAGAAATCAGCTATAATCATAAGCTGCGTCTAATAAATTGAGAGTTCGCTCATTTGAATATTAAGGATCAGTTAAAAGAAAGAATTTCTGTATAGGTGGTAGAACTTTTATGCCGTTGTGATATTTAAGAAGGGATTTTGCATATGTGTGATCAATTATAACAGAGTGCTTTTCGAGGTTCAATAGAAGCGGTTAAATTTGGTTAGAAAACTGCTGTATGAGTGAGATTATTAGAATTTTTTCTTTTTTTTTTTTTATTGGAAGTTAGGCATGTTTAGTGTTAATATAATTAATTATACATTAACGTCTCTGAATATCCGAAGATACCATGCCAACTAGGGATTATAATCAATTGAGAATTAACTTTTGAGGGTTAAAGTTATCAGGGAAAACCCACGAAGGTAATGAATTCCAGAGATGAGAGACTCTGTTGAAAAAGTCGCGCTGGAAGGCTACATTTCTACATCTAATTATTTGAACCGTAAAAGGATGGGCCGCTACCGATGCTCTGGTATGACGCGATAGGTTTGCAGATTTAGTTAAAATCGATTTGATCTCTTCAGAAACCCGTTCATCCATGAAATATTTGTAGAAAATCGTCAAATCAGCAACATTTCTTCTATGCTGCAAGGAATTAAGGTCATTAGTAAGATTTGAGTTACCAATCAATTTAACTGCTCTCCGCTGTACAGAATCAAGACACTTCAAACTACATAAGTATGCTCCTCCCCATATGTGAGAACAATATTCCATGCAGGGACGTATAAAAGATTTGTATATTAAAAGAAGTTGTTCGCTACTGAAAAACTTACGACATCGTCCCAAAAACCCCAATTTTTGAACAGCGCTTTTTGCTAGGGTAAAAATATGAGAATTCCATTTCATATTATTTTCAACCTCAACTCCTAGAAGTTTCACGGACTCTTTCTCTATCAAAACGTTGGAATCAAACTTTGGAAAAGGGTTAGGTGTTGATAATCTTGAAAAATGGCAAACTTGTGTTTTGGACGTATTGAATTCACACTGTTAGTAACACCCCAATCAAAGATAGTTTTAAGATCAACGTTTAATGAATCTATCAAATTTGATCTACAGTTATTAAGCGCTAAAGGTGAATACGATCTAGGTGCAACATGAGATGCATGAAGAGTGCTATCATCAGCAAAACTATGGATAGGATTAATTGTTGAAACCAACAAGTCATTAATATAGATAAGAAAAAGAGTTGGGGACAAAGCGGAACCTTGAGGAACTCCTGCATTAGTCGAAAATACAGCCGATGAAATACCGTCAACATTGACTCGAAATTTTCGCTCAGATATAAAGCTTTGTATCCAGGAAATTAGTGGCTCATCTAAACCATAACACCTCAACTTGCATATAAGATTTTTGTGCCAAACTTTGTCAAATGCTTTGGAAATATCAAGAGCAACACCGAAAGTCTCATCAAAGTTTTCAAGGGATCTGTTCCAAAGATGAGTAACAAACGAAAGCAAATCTCCTGTTGCTCTTCCTTTTCGGAAGCCGTATTGTCTTTCATTAAGTAATTTGGAAGACTCTAAGAAGCTCATTAAATTAAAATTTATATATTTCTTAAAAACTTTAGACACTACTGACAAAATTGAAATGGGTCTGTAATTGGATGGGTCAGTTTTACTACCCTTTTTTGCAACTGGCTGTACACTAGCAATTTTCCATATTACAGGAAAAAATCCCTTTCTTATAAGACAAATAAAATATTTCAGTGAGGATAGGTGCTAGCTCCCTAGCAAACGTTTTAAGTATGATTGGAGGAATATTATCAGGCCCAGATGCCTTGTTGGTATTAATTTGTAAAAGCATTTTTCGAATAATGTTTTTACGAAAAATTATTCGCTTCATTTTGAGCGATGCTTTAGGAATAGGTCTAGGTTGGAAATTGGGTTCGACTAAGGTAGAATTTATAGAAAAAATATGTCCTAGCAAATTAGCCTTTTCTTTTGGGTCAATAATAGGTATATCTCTATCAATAAGAGGAGAAAGAGAAGATTTACAGAAATTGCCTTGGATAGTCTTAGCGGCTTTAAAGAAGTTACGCGATCCAGTTGGGTGCTCAGCAAATTTAGAAGCTTTTTTCAAATTAAATAGATTATTCTCTCCATCTATTAGTTTCCTACATAAATTCCTCTCTTTTCGATACTCTCTAAGGTTTTCAAGAACTTCCTTCAATAAAAATTGTTTAAATAATTTAAGAAATATTCAAAGACATGAACCAACCATAGCATTTCAATTTGCATACAAGGTCGTCAAATAGTACCCATAACATCGATAAAAGTACGTACAAGATTTTGTGTATCTGTAATTTTTTTATTTTTAAAAAACTTGTTTTCGAGCTGTTTCTTAAATGTTACAACAAAAAATCATTTGAGACAAATTAACAACAAGTGCATTGACCATTTTTGCCCTCGTCATCACAACAATCTATCGTCATCATTCATGATCATTAAAAAAGTAAGTGAGCTTAAGAAAAGAAAACAAATTACGATAGTTTATTTATTTCTTCACATAAATTTATATGTTTTTTTTCGTTTAAAACATTAGCTGGCATTTTATATTATTATTTAAATTTTTATATAAGAAAGAAAAATAGTAATGATAATATGTAATAGTATAATAATTTCTTGAAATTAAAATAAATGTAAATTCTTTAGAAATAAGATGAATTATTTTTATGATAATTGAGAAGAATAAAATTGATTGATTTTTTCTTCTTAATTTATAAAATCATGTTAATATTGTGTAATTTTAATTATTATATTTGTTTAAATTATATTTTACAACCAGTTATGGGTTATTATTTTATAATCCAGGGTTTATATTTATATAAAACCAAATCAACTTTTTGAAAGAAAAGATAAATTATATTTTACATTATTTGGCTTACTGTTGTAGGTTGTGTCCGGTGCCTTTTGCTGTATTTGAATTTGACAAATTGCACTTGTCCCGGCCTGCAAACGTATGGCTATCATAAAACAACAATTTATTTTAAATTTTACTTTATAAATAATTTAATATATTGTGGAAAGAAGAGTTGTACTTTGGAAGTTTCAGGAACAAGTACTAGGGACTATAGGATGGACCAGAACTAGGACTATAGAAACATCTAAACATCTGAATATAAAATCTCGATATTATTTTACATTTTTCTTTATTCAACGTGAATGCAGTAACCTTTTCGATAAATGAATAAAGTATCAAAGGTCTCCACGAATAAGAATAACACAGTGTAATTTAGAACGCGATATAGTGTAAAGTGATAAAATAGATAACTAGTATATACAACTAGTAAAGCAAATTGCCACAAATATGGCTCCACTAAAAACTAATTTTGGTTCTAAAACTATAAGAATAACAATATGTGTCTCTTCCATCAACTTGATTTAAACATAAATATTTGCCATCGATAAACAACCTTAGGGAGTGCCTGCCAGCTGATGGTTTTGTTAAAAAAGCAACCGTTGATTTTTTACTAAAACTGTCAAAACGAGGCCAAAACTTAAACAAATATAGTTCTCGTTACGTTTTGTCGAACAATTACAATAAAATAAGAACTTGTTTTGTTTATTCTTGTGCATATGTATTCAATATAAAATATTTTATGTAATCGATGGTAGAGAGGAAATAAGCGATCTCAGAAATAAAATTCAAGAGGATTAAATAAAAAATTAAATTTACCGCTACAGATTTTTCGATTAACTTGAGTATTATTGTTGGTTATATATTATTATTACATATTATGATATTACAGACGTAAAGAATAAATTATATTTTTATATGAAATGATATAAAGAGAAAAGTTAGATATATTTTAATAAGTTTTTATATCGATAAGAAAAGAAATTCGTTTTGCACATAATTTGTATCATTTCACAAACAGCAAACATACTGAATGGGTGGTTAAATATCTGAGCTAAGATTGCTGATAGCGAAGAAGTTGAATTATTATTTGGAGAGGCTGAATTCAATTTTCAGTAAGGCAAAAGAATTTATCGGCTTAAATCAAAGATAGATTCTCAAAAAATATTGTTGTCACTAATTCTATAAATCTTGGTTAGATTAATCTATTTGGATATACATCGTCTCGGAACGACAATAAAGTGGCTATACGAATGAACGGTACAATGATTACCGTTGTAGGCTTCTTAAGATGGATGGGCTATCGCACAGAAGTATTCGGCACCCAGTTCCAACCAAGGACCATTTCAACAATTACGACAATATGTGCAACTTCGTGCCGTCGTTTTTTGCGTAAAAAAGAAGCTTTCACTGGACTCATTGCTTCAAATTCTCTTCATAATGGCTAGTATTGAGAGAAAGCCTGGACCTTTGGCCAAGTTTTTGGCATTGTGCAATAAGTAAAAAAATTTAACGGCAAACACACCATCCGTCTAATCTAACATCTATAATGAATGGTATTACTTCAAGAACTGCTCTGGATTTACCACAAATAAGAAATGGATTCAAAACTTCATAGCGCCATGTTGTCAAATATCCAGCCGATATAACACGAGCATCCGAACATCCCTAGTGATTTGAAAATAATGCGATTAAACTGCAACGGTCTCAGACATCATCGGTGATATAATAGAGTACAGTAGATATACGTTTTTGGTTGGAAATTATTCCTACAAAGACGGGGTTTAAGTTTTTTAGTTCGTTGTTGGTATCTGTATGATACACTCGAAGTCTGGAAAAATCTGAGTGTGCAAAATACGATTTTTTGGCCACCATCTTGAAAAAAACATCAAAAATTAAAAAAAGTCATGTTTGGTAACAAATTACGCGGTATTTCACGCTGGAAAATAGTATGACAACAGTTGTCAGAAGAAAATGTTTACAAAGATGAAGCAGGTGGCAGGGGTGTAGCCAGGGGGTGGGATATGGCGATATATTCCCTTCCGAAATTACCCAAAGTACTTTAAATTTACCGCAGTAATCACAATTTAATGTATGTTAGTTGAAATTTGATTCAAATCCCCTCCGAATTTTATATCCCCGCCCGAAAAAAATCCTAGCTATAGATATATATATCTAAGTGTGATATAAATCTAAGTGTGTAAAATTATTTAAATTCCACTTTTTTTAGGTGACTTCTTCACGTATTGACGTCTTCTAAGAAATTGAAAATGGTAGAAAAGAACTATCTTGTGCTCTGAAAGTAAAAGCGAAACTTCAAAGTGCGTTAAGTTGTTTACTAAAGGTATACAATTGCTATTATCAGTGCAAGTAAAATTCGAAAAGACAATATTTATGGAGTATGGAGTTTATGGAGTGAAGTTATTTGAACCATTTCCTGATCTTCCTGTGAGTGTACATGTCGAATGCCGCCGTCTGTACACAAATCCCAATAATATCCAGAGTGATACAACATTGAAGTTGCATACTCAGGATGAAGCACTAGCCAGCTGTTAGTAAATTATAGCGGTCGGATATACCAACATTTAAATTTAAAGAACGCTGTTTGTTTTGTGATCGCTTTATTACTGACAGTGAGAAACGGGTTAAATCTGGCCTTATACAAGTACGACAGTAATGTTTCAAAATTCTGGTATGAAGGCGTGTAACACTAGAAATGATTTATGGTCAATGTTCAATCACGATTGCTATCAGTTAATGATTTACCAGCAGCAGATGCCATTTATGACCAAGCATGCAGCGTAAATTTTCGAAAAAGTGACCCGATTCCAAAGAATTACCGAGATGATTCCCAAGATGCATTACATTGCAAGCCTCTTGGTCGTCCTGCAGATAAAGAAAAACATGATGCTTTTTTGGAAATATGTAGGAGTTTTCAAGGAAATAATGAGCCGGTTTATGTCCAGCAACTGGCTACTAAAATGAAAGACTTCCTACCACTTACTAATGAACCATATAGTCATTGTTACATGCTGTAAAGGCTTTAAGAAAATTTTTTTGGTAACAGGCTCCAAAAAAGATGGGATGCCTAATTTGGTAACTATGGGTCAAACGATGACTAATATTCTCTTAGATTACCAGAAACAAAAGAAATTAGAAGACCCTGAATTAGAAAAATATCGTTGAATTGAAGCAACAATATAATTGATCAAAAAGAAAATCCCACTATTGTCTAATTCAATAGAGTGCTTTTACTCGTCATCAGAAATTGCATCTAAATAGGAAAATAAAAAGTTCTTGTCATCTGATTTGCAACATTTTGAGGATATCATCATTGGTACTAAAGCGTGATTTTAAGCGTGATTTAAAGACGATTTCCATTGGACAGGCTTTGGGGTAAGCGTCGAGACCTAGATCACTTACAAGCCCGATCCTCCTTGGTGGTGGTACTGCAGCTTCATCGAGACTTCAGTTCTCGTTTACTTGTAGATGAGTGAGCTTCACAGACTTGGGTTTTTCGTATCGTATGATGAAATAAAAAGTACTTGCAGTTTGCAGTAATTTACAGGACACCAAATTTTGAAGTTCCACCAGGTCATTTCTGGCAGTGGACAGCCGATAATGTAAACTACATTATTGCTACCATCGATGGTCACAACACATTCCATGGAATGGGGATTGTAATGTACGAATCCAGACCACGTGGTGAAAAGTCGTATTTATAGTCAGAAAATATATCGTAATCAGTGGTGAGCATACATACAGGAGTAGTAGCTACGACATGTCTACCTTTGATTGAGATGAATCCAGCAACTCACAGCTGTGTTTATACGACAATGAAGTTTATATGTTCGGAAGCAGAAAAACTCAACATACCTTAACGAGTTGTAATATTTGATCAGTGCCTATGAGTTAAGCACATGGAAGATGTTTGCAGTAAACCCGAAGAATTCCCAAACATACTAATTTTTTTTGGTGGCTTCCATACACTGATGTCATATCTAAGTACTATTTTTCAACTGTTATGTGGATCTGGAATAGAAGAGACCTTAAAGATGCAACTTGTGCTTGGCGAAAAGGGATGCAAAATTATTCTCTTTTCCCATGCTTTAACCGGATGGTGTGGTATCGCTCCTTGTTTGGTAAAAGTAAATCGGCCGCATATCGTCATTTTTGGAAATGTGAGGAATTTAGTAGTTGTGCAACTCTGTTTAAGCGTTAGTAAGCGTTAGTATCACCACCAAGCTTAGTACCACTGTATGGTGGAAATCCAAAGACAGCGACTCTGAACCTACTGCGGTATAACCTCTACTTTAAACAAATCACAACTGCCAAAAGTGAATTCAATATTGCAAGATTGTCCCCTACAGAAGATGCTTCTGTTCATAATTTACTCCACGTACAATTACAATGTCTTTGTTGAATGTTGGAGCACTATGAACACAAATATTGCCAATCCCACTAATTCAACAGAAGCTGTTTCAACAGAAGAAAATGTTTCACTGACTACAAATGCACTACACTGTACAAATCGGTTGGAACAAAATTACAACAATGGAGATATTTTTCTAAGAAAATCCACTCGTTGACTTTAACTGCTAACTGTTATATATCGTTAAAGCAGTCTTAAATTAAAGGCATATATGTATATATAACTGTCGTTGATATCGATATAGGCTGATACGAACGTCATACATATGTGATGTAGTTGTTACGTAAATTTGACATAAAACTGACAATCGTCATAACCATAATATGGTATCTATGGTATGGTATGGTATTTATATGATGCTTTCATGACATCATGCTGATCTCTTATATTTGACTTTGATATGATGTCATAATTTGGAATTAAATATGATTTATTTAAATTTCGCTAGAGGTATATCCATTTTAAATATACATATACAGTTTGAAAAATTCTGCGCATAGTTAGTGCTTTCTATCTTAAAGCATATGGAATAGTGGGTAAGTAATGAGTAATGAATGGCTAACAGGTAAGGGTCACTTTTGTACTATTGATATTTTCTTGGAAACAAAATGAGGCATGTTTAAAATGTAAAGGCCAAAATCCAATCCAATAACTGTAGTTGAATAAAGCTAATAACTATATGTCGTAGTCACCTCGTGGCGAGGTTGAGACAACCGCATTTCGATTGGAAATATAACATTTTTTTCAGTGTAGTAACGCATCACACGACAGTTTGACAGGACAAGGATCTGTAGAGTACATTTAAATATAAATAATTAATCTCTATACAAACATAAACGATTACTTAGCTAACTCGTGACATGAACTGACGGTTTAATTAATCTCTGCATGGAGGGATCATTTTTTTTATTTGTACATTTTTTTATTTTTGATTTACGGGTGTGACAACCCCGCGTAATCTTGCTATTGACATACGAGCTAACGTGAGATATCACATACCACTGGCAATAGCAGTGAGATATCACTAGCCAATGTAATATCTTAGGGGTGATGGCGGATGAACTCTATTCAGTCAACGGTAGCACCCTCAATCTTAGCTATGGAGTATTCCTTGATGATGCCACGTTAATGCTTATTCGGAGAATCGAACCTTCATATAACTCTATGTTTAGGCTTTAATAATTGCGGAAGGAAGTACGTCGCATGGTCAAGTAATATGCCACTTACTAACTGGATTATTGGCAACCACATTTTAGTTTTGTTCTTGCAAATTGTTAATAAAATTTGCTGTTTACCTTTTATTTTACTTTTATTTTTTCCATCCTATCATGAAATATTGGCCTATGTCATATTTTATATGTGATAGGATTTATTGTTTAAATACCCCTTCTATAAAAAATATAAAAAAAACAAAACAAAAAAAAAAATTGCGTCCATGAACACCTTAGAACGTAATGTTGTTGTGGGACCTTGGTCTTAAAAGGTTTTTATGTGTTGTTGTGACCCATATTGTAATTCCTACTACACAACACATTTTATTTAAAAAAAAAATTGTTTAATGACAGCTTATTTTCATCTGGCTTTGTGAACCGTCAAGATTCGGCAAATCTACGAGTGCTTGTTGAGAAACAAATGCTGTTCAACGTATTACTTTTTTTTTGGATTTTTGGCTAGGGCAATTAGCTTCTAAAATGCGGATTACTAACCAATAATCGGTATCGCGACATGATAATCCAGTTTTTTGTGCTAAATTACAAAATTACTTTTAAAACTCCATATAAAAAAAGTTTAAAATCGAAAAACACTAATACATTTGTTTGCATATGTCAATATACATTGTTTGTTGCATATGGCGTCAATCAAACGGGTTATGAATATTGGGGGTTTTGGGACAGTTATAAGGTACATTAGGAAGCGACAACCATACATTGGAGGTGCTGCTTAGCAGATATTTAAATTGGGTATATGAATAAAAACCTAAGAGTATCTAATCAAGAAATTATACTTACTCTATTTACGTCCCTTTATATTACAATTCTATTCATAACTCTGAAAAATTTAAAAAACTGTTTTTTTAAAAAATTTTCTATTCAGTTAAAATATATTTTATCCTTTCGACAACATTTTCCGGTTTCTTTTTTTACAACCATAATTGGATGCGTTGTTATGCTTAATAGAATAAAATAAACAGCTGTTAATTTTATTCTATTGCACAAAGATTTTTGAATCAGCTCTAAAACAATTTATTTAATTGTATTAATTCTTAGATAAATTTTTTGATTGTATTTTATAAAAACCTTGGTTGTATTTTACAAACAAATCAACAACATTTTCGCTTTCAATTAAAGTTACCTACATAAAATTCAAACTAATGCGCATGTTTCTCTCTCGAATAATAAAAAAGACAAACTCATGATTTCATTTAAATTAAATTTCCAACGTAAAAAAATTAATTTTTTTTATGATTGTTTTTGGTATCTCATTATACTACAAACTTATATAGGTCATTTGATTTTCTTTAAATTAATCGTACAAAAAATCAAAAAAAAATCTTTGTCTTTTCTTTTGTAACGATTGACTATTTCGAATATTTCAAGTAGGAATATTCATATATAAAGAAATTACTTAATAATTTGCCAATTTGCTTTAACTCAGGCTTTATTTGTAGAAGGAAAGGATATAAAAGATTTTATGTATGTAATTTTAGTTCATTGCCCTCGAACAACACAACTGTTCAAATTTATTGAGTTTTTAGAAAAGTTGTTTGATCAGATGATATATGTAGATCGTAAAAGTTTAAATGTATAATTTTTATTACGATGAAAGCGACAATAAAGAAAAAAACAAAAACATAGAAAATGCTATTTATCTCATATAGGATCATCATATACAATTTATAATGTAAGCTTTATATTTATTTTCTATAATTTTTTGTTCTTGCATAGTTCGTCCTAAATTATTATTAAATTATTATTTCTTGTTAGCTAAATTTTTGGTTAGTGATTTCTTTGTATTGAAAAATTAGTGTAAATAAGAGATTTTCCAGGGTAAGGGCTTGCGATATTATTTTTAAATAGTTCAATTTCTCTACACTTTTATTCGCTTAATTTTTTTATCTATAAATTCTACAAGAATTCAATTTGAATTAATAAACATGTTATTCTGGGAGAAGGTTAAAATGTATAGTTTATGGTTCGTGTTTAATGGATTTTATTCTATTGCAAATTTGTGAAATTAAACTCTCGCTCAAATCTAAAATATATCATTAAATACTAACCCAATACTACTTTTTTACAATACTCTATTCTTTCCGATTTCGAACTTTTTTTTTGATTAAAATAAGATAATAAATTTGAATTAATCTATATTCGGTTTTGTGATAAGTTAAATATTCGAATCTAGAATGGCTAAGGGATGTAAAACTATTATTATTTTAACTGAAAAAAATAAATCTTTGGTAAACTTTTTTACTATATATGTGTTATTACGTTATGTTAAAGGAACGAATAGACAGTTTAATCTATTACACCAATACATAAATAGCATAGAACCTTCCATTAAATTCACGTTAGAAAATGAAGAAAATAACACAATAAACTTTTTGGATTTATCAATCAAAAATGTAGAAAAAATACGTAGGCGTAACATACAATAAAACAACATTCAAAATAATGCAAAAAACTTTAAAAAAATACAAAAACAAAATTTACAAAAACAAAAATAAAATAGAAAACTACCTAAAAACTAAAAAAACCCATACCTTAGACACAGGTGTTTATAAGCTTACCTGTGACGACTGCAGTAAATTTTATATAGGCCAGACGGGGCGGTCCTTCAAAAAAAGATTTATCGAGCACACCAATGAAATTAACAGAAGCGATCCAAAATCCAGATATGCCCAACATTTAAAAATAGAAAAACACAAATACACCAATATCAACATAAATTTAACCATATTACATAAAAAAAGAAAAGGACAACATCTAGATAGATTGGAAGAAATATATAAACATAAAAACAATAACAACATTTAAAATGATAAAATCAACACTAAAACTAACAAAATATATGACATAATAATAAAAAACAGCAGTTGAAATAGTATATAGGTAATAGTTTAAGCAAAAATTGTAATAATAATTTAAGAACTGAGGATGACCTAAGTCGAAATCGATATTCTATAAAATAAAAAATAAAATCCAAATTGTTACTATAAGGAAGTTTATATTGTTAATAAAATAAAATTAAAAATAAACAGTAAAAAGTATATTTTTAAATATTGCATTTTAAACTTTTTTAATACATCTTCTGGTTGTTTGCCTGTAACTTTGTCGATGTTACTTACAACCTGGAAATTGCGAAAACCTTTAAATGCAAATAAAATGAAAGTGCCTACTGTGATGTGAGTAATTATCATAAAATTAGCTTTTGTTTAAGACATATATTAACAGAGTCGAAAAGATGAAGAACAAGCTTTTTAATTCCTTAACTGCTTATTCAATTGATTTAAGAGTTATTTTCACGACAGCTGTGATGAACCAAAGTACGCACAGCACGTTTGAGCTGAATCAATCCAGCATTTTTCGTTTTATTCGCGGTTGAAAATTTTTGACACTTTTAAATCACAAAAAAATACAATCTTTGTAATAGACATCTCCAAGGCATTCGATCGAGTCTGGCATGCCAACTTAATCAACAAGCTCGTTGCGTACGGTTTTCATCCCAATGTTGTGAAGCTGATTCAAAATTTTCTATCCAACCGATACATTTCGGTAACCTTAGACGGATTTTCTTCTGAGTCTAAACTAATTAACTCTGGTGTACCCCAAGGCTCAGTATTGTCCAAAACCCTATTTTTGATTTATATCAACGAATTGTTGAAAATCACCAGTAACCCAATAAATAGTTTTGCAGATGATAGTACTCTGCACAAGTCGTTCGAGCCCCTTTCTTCAAAAGGTAAAATGCACGAACGAATTAATCCTGCCCGGAGAGACGCCGCCATAAGCGTGAACAAAGACCTGAATAAAGTCGCCGACTGGGGTGACCAAAACCTTGTCAAATTCAACTCTACCAAAACACAGCGGTTGATTGTCTCCAGATTAAAGACCGAGTTCCCCAAAGATATTTTATTTAGTATGTGTGATGAACCAATAGGTGAATGTAAAAACATTCGTTTATTGGGTGTCACAGTTTCAAATGACCTACTCTGGAACGATCATGTAATGGCGATGGCAAAAAGCGCGTCTAAAAAACTTGGCCTCCTAAATAGATGCAAAAAAATTTTTCACTCCATACCAATTGCTCCATGTTTATAAGTCCTATATTCGTCCCTGTATGAAGTACTGCTGTCAAGTTTGGGGTGCTGCCTCTGTTTCCATCTTGGCCCTCTTGGACTCTGTTCAAAAGCGAGCAGCTATACGAATTGTGGGTGATCGAACTTTGACATCAAAACTTGATTCCCTACAACATCGTCGCACTGTTGCTGACCTCGTTGTTTTTTACAAATATCATCATCAGCAGTGCTCAGATGAAATCAGCGGCATCATGCCTCAAACTTATTCAAACCCCCGTTCCACTCGGCAATCAGCTGCCGCAACCGGTGAAACGGTAAAGATCCCGCGCTGTCATACTGGCAGATCGCAGAGAGACTTCTTTGTCCGAACTGCGTACAAATGGAATAGTTTGCCGGAACACTTAGTCTCAGGTGGCTTCAACCCACAGATGTTTAAAAAAAGCGTTAATCTACACCTTAGAACGCCAGTTGTTGTGGGACCCAGGTCTAGACCTAGGTCTTAAAAGGTGTTTATGTGTTGTTGTGACACATATTCTAAACCGTATTACACAGCACATTTTATTGAAAAAAAAAAAAAAAAATAAGAAAACAAAAACCGGAAGATGTATTATAAAGTGCAAAATAGTTTTGAACCCTGATAAAACATATTGCACCTCGGCTAAATTGAAATAATTGTACTCTGTCTAAACTAAATTATTTCAATTTTTTCATTTTCTGTGCGAATCTTAAGTTTATTTTCAATTACCGACATTTTGCTTAATAAATTCAAGAACATTTTTTTGGCGAATCCTAATGTTACAATTAAGTCACCTCAACTACTACAATTTAATTATTTTTTCAACATTGGATATACCGATACCTTACACAAGATACCGATACCTTATACGGAACCCTAATTCCGTTCTTTGAAAAACTAAAAACGGAGCTCTTATGGTGAGACGTCGGTGTCCGTCCCAAATTTTACATAATCGGTTTTCTCACAAACTATAACAGTGCATGCACCATGAAATTACTTTTACTCATGAGATCCAAGTCTGTATGAAGATTTATGGAAATTTAGTTTGTATTAAAATTTTAATTTATTTATATAATCATTCATATAAACAACGTCACTTGACAAGGAAACGAACAAATTTTAAATGTTTAAATAGGAATTTTATGAAATATTGCCAGCTAATAGAAATTATGTAGTCAATTTTTATTAGTGTGAAATCAGTTTTAAATTGTGTTCCGGTGTTCGCCTACAGGTGGTGGCTAAAACCAAATATTTAAAATAATATTTTAACAAATATTTATAACATTACACGTAACAGCTAACGTATTTTAAATTTGAATATAAAATCTTATCAATCAAAAAGTATTTCAACAAAAAATTATAAAACTAATATTAATTTAAAATTAAAACTAAATTTTCAGTGATTTTGATATTGCACATTTTTACAATCGCATGAAATTGCCTTTTACATTTAACGTTTTGACCCTTACAATTTTTTTGAATATACTATTATACTATAGATCAAAAGCAAAATATCAAATAACTATCTGTCAAAGTAAAAAGGTATTATTCTATCCGTTTACACCATAATAGTTTAATAGCTACTAGGAAGGCCCGGCGTGCTTCGCTACGCTTATAAATAAAGTTTTTGCGTAGACATTTTGTTGACGTAGAAGCAATGATTTCAAAAAGTGGTAATGAGAAATGCTAGCATATAATTTTTAATTTTTCTTTTTAAATATATGAATGAAAAATAATCAGAACTCTAGCTGATCAGTTCGGATATATGAAAAATTAGCGATCAAATAAGTTTTCAAGTAAGCTTATTTTATCTCTAACTTATTTGATCGCTAATTTTTCATATATCCGAACTGATCAGCTAGAGTTCTGATTATTTTTCATTCATATATTTAAAAAGAAAAATTAAAAATTATATGCTAGCATTTCTCGTTACCACTTTTTGAAATCATTGCTTCTACGTCAACAAAATGTCTACACAAAAACTTTATTTATAAGCGTAGCGAAGCACGCCGGGCCTTCCTAGTTAATTTTAAAGCATGAATAGAACACATTGAAATTTCATCTATAATAATGATTGATGCATTATTAATATATGTGCCATGTACACTGTTTGGAGTTATATTTGGCATTGAATTCTCTAATAATGGAATTGGTAATTTGAAAACATTATGCAAAGTTCGCCCCCCAATCAAAAGAGTTGATGCAATACCACTGAAGGCAGTTACAATACACGAAAGATTTAGTGAATTAAATTTATGAATGATTGCCGTTTGAACAAAAGTTTTGCCACAACCTGCATGAGCTGCCAAGAAAAAAAGCTAAAGCATTCGGAGGAACATTCAAACCACAGATAAATGCAAATAATTGACGAAACTGTTTTGGTGATTGAATTTCTGAAGCTTCAAGTAAACATTCACGCTATTCATTATCATTTGTTGCAATACCTCGAGCTTCACATGCTGCAACAAAAGTAGGGTAGGGTACACCTTCATACATACGTAGATCAAAAAAAGATTTTGGACCACGAACATGCAACAGAAGTAAACGCATATGAAACAATTCTATATCTTTTGGAGTAACCATATATAATCGAGCAACAACTTTATCAGCCCCACGTTGTCTTCTTTTCCACGATTTACTTTGGTCATACCAAACATAATTAATTCTGTATACAAAAACTCATTAGCTAAATTATCAATGGAATTCAAATGGAAAAATGCTAACAATTTTGTTCTTGATACATTTGCGACTGTGCCAGCCACATTACCATTCCTGATATAAACATTTTGTTTATTAGGCAAATGACAATCAAGTCGAATAATTGTATGAGATTGAAAATGCATTGGAAATTCAAATATGCGCCAAGCAGCTTCAGTCGAACCAACATACCGTCCATTCAAAAAATCTTGAATTTCATTTCCCACAATCGCATCATCATTATTCACTGCATTCTCTCCATTCACTCTCAATTCAACATTGGCAGAATCATACTCTTTATATACATACTTGTAAACATATTTCACACTTTTAACAGTCGTACATATTTCCACGTTAATATGACAATTGAATTTTGCAAGAAGATAAATATTATACGGAACAACATATCTATTATCAAGAGATGCACCACGTACATCAACACTCATACCATTATCAGGTCGACGGTACAAAGGATAACCATTCACATATTCTTTAATATTTTCAGAAAAAGGTTTTGGAAAATTATTACTACATTTACCACTCTCATACAAACAGAATTGGGATTTAGAGCACCACATGGTTCATGCATCATATGACGTTTCACATATTCATGTAATTTAGGAAAAAGAATGGGATCAGGGATTTCAGTACATACCAACCATTCAGTACATACCAACCATTCTATCTTCATCTGACAAATTTAACAAAATTCATCATTTTTAAAAATAGCAACCACATCAGTTTGAACAGCATCATTAAAACGACGAATATCACATTCTCTGTTAACTTTTATAACCATTGACACATCAGCAGTAACATTCTCAGGTCTTTCACAAAATTCATGCATTGATTTAAAAGAACGAACAAAAGGATTCACACGATCTAACTCAAAACCTATCTTACGCATAAGAAAAAATTCGAAATGAAATTTAAAACATAGAAAAACAATATGTACGTTTATTCACATTCAAAGAAATAAATATACTAACAGCTGAGAAAAAATTAAATATAAAAAAGAATAACAAAATAAAGTTTTAAGTTTCGTTTTTGTTGTTCGTTGTTCGATAGCAAATATATTTTTATATGTATGTAAACTTATAATGCATATGTATAGAAAAAGTTTTCCGTATATAATAACTTTTTTATTTATGATCCGATTTGTTTGAATCCGGATCCCAATATAGGTTACACTAATATCAGTTAGCTGTGAAAATTTGAATTGAATCCATCTGCGAATAAAAAAGCCTTATGCTCCACAAAGTTTTAATCTAGCGTATTAATATATAAGATTTGCTATTATTCTATTATACAACCATGGTGTAAACTTAGTGGTTTAATATATACGCGTTAATACTTCATAAATTATTACCTTAGTTCTAAATGACATTCCCGTGAGCGACTCGAAAGAGAACGCGAATCTTTTGGGTCGTATTTTCGCAGAAAACTTAAACAGTTGAACCTCCCCATTCTCCTACACATCTGGGGAAATGATGTAACGAAAGTGAAACCAATTATTTTTCGTTGTAATATTGTGCGGAAAATGCTTTTTTCTATCAATATCAACAAATCTGCTGGGCCCCGACGGTATCCCACCCCTCATTCTTAAAAATTTGGCTAGCTCCAGTTTTAACAAAAATTTTCTATTTATCTTATAAAACCGGAATATTTCCCGATTCTTGAAAGCTGGCCAGCGTTCAACCCATATCAAAGAAAGGCAGTAAAATACACCCTAACAATTAAAGACCATTTGAAATTCTGTCGGTTTTGGCTAAAATATTTGAATAATATGTTAACTACAATCTAATAGATTATTTGAAAATGTCGCGAATTATTGATGATAAGCAGTATGGTTTTCGTAGAAGTCATGCAACAGGTGATCTGTTAGCCTACGTATCCCATCTCTGGAACAAATCGCTGGAAAACCATGGTGAAACATTCAGTATTTCACTTGACATTTGTAAAGCATTTGATAAAGTGTGGCATAAAAATCTCATAGTTAAATTAAAATCTTATGGCATAGACCATCTGACTGTCTCATGTGTCAAGTAGCTGAATTAATGGTAAAAGTTATATGTCTTGAACAATAGATGGCACTAGCGCTGCGGTGTGCATTTTTATTAAATTAGTACAGTACAGTTTCGATGTTTAGTTTTTTTCTTGATAATTTAATAAAATTCTGACAGCTGAAAAAGAAGAAGTAAAAATTGATTTTGAATTTTCTAGAACGATACAAATTAAAATTTGTTTTGTAATTGAGTCTAACATTTTGTATTTTGAAATTAATAAAGCATTTTTATAAAGTGAAGGATCGCATTTCGGTTAATAAACTATTTAATCTTACACATGGATTCATAGTTTTCTTACAGGTTGCCAATTTCATGTTAATTTAGATGGTATCACATCCAATATTTTCACAACCAATGCTGGGGTTCCCCGAGGTTCTGCACTCTCACCAACCTTGTTTCTTCTATACATTAATGATTTACTTATTTCCACAGTGCACCCAATCCATAGTTTCGCTGATGACAGCACATGCATCTCCTAAATTTTGATCTCATACTACAGTTACCACTGATAGAGAGCTGCTAATTGATTCTATCAACAAAAACCTGGATTGTATAATGGAATGGGGTGATCGTAATCTTGTTTCATTTAATTCAACCAAAACCAAACTATGCCGTCTTGCACGAATAGAGCGACATAAAAGTTTCCCTATTAAGACAAACCATGAGGAATTACGTGAAATTGAATCACTTAGACTTCTTGGAGTGGATATTCAAAATAACCTTAAATGGTATAAACTTGTGTTCAACCTCGCTAAATCTGCAATGCAAAAATTAGGATTCTTGAGTCGATGTAAAAAGCATTTCAATCCAGATCAAATTTTGGTAATCTTCAAGTCCTTTATTCGTCCATGTATGGAATACTGCTGTCATGTTTGGGGAGGTACTTGTAAGTCAACAATAAAATGTCTAGACTCTGTACAGAGAAAAGCAATACGGTTGATTGGTAATACCGAACTAACGAACCAGCTTGATTCACTCCAGCACAGAAGAAATGTGGCTGAATTGTCAATCTACTATAAATATAACTTTAGCGAATTCTCCTCTAAGGAAATTCAAAATATCCTTCCATCGTGTGCGCAATATAATCGACAAACAAGAGCTGCCGAGGTATCCCATCCATTTGTTGTACAAATACCTCGTTGTAGAACTGTGTCCTTCCAGAACGACTATTTTAATAGAGTGGCCAAATTGTGGAACTCAATGCCCTCCTCTGTATTTCCCGATGAATTTTCCCCTCAGGCATTTAAAGAAAATGTCCATCGTCATTTAAAACAATTAGTATAGTATCCCTATATCCTCATTCCTTCCATTTTCCTCATCTCCTTCCTTTATAGTTGACATAGGTTTCGTTCGGAAACACCAAATCGCTTGCTTATTTTTAAAATAGGCAACTGTCATTCTAAGGGGCGTGGCTATCAGTTCTTCAATAAGAACAAGAATTGGCATTTTGTATCTGAACGACCAGTTGCCTAAATATATATGAAGTATTAAAAATTAATAATTATGTATTAAAACTTATCACAATAATTATAATAATTTAACAACAGAAAAAACAAACTAAACACAACACAAAACATGTTTGGTTTGTGTTAAAAAATTATTATTTGCAGATTTCAAATTATGAAAAATAAAAACAAATGATTTAAGTTTTGAATTTTTATTTGATTAATTTTAAAAAAAAAACAATTTTCATATTTCTAGTAAATAAATGAGACACACAAAATAAAATATAATATTTATATTTTTATTTTAATAATATTATTGTATTTGTTTTGATTAAAATCAAATAAAAACCGCAAATGTCACTTTTAGATCTCAGTTCTTAGGCCCGCTATACACCTGAGCTAAGCTATGCGAAATATGCGAACTATGTTTTTAAAAAAGTAATGTTTTAAGCGAATAAAGCTTTTTAAAAAAAATGTAATGGTTCCGTTTTTCTTTTCTTTTTTAAATGTTTTGTTTCCGTAATGTTTTTTTCTATAATTACGTTATATACATTATTTTTTAAAAACATAGTTCGCATATTTCGCATAGCTTAGCTCAGGTGTATAGCGGGCCTTATCCTCAGTTCGCCTATTTTGGAATAGAAATGGAATTTCCGAACAACTTTATCTGTCAAATCGCTTGCTTAAATAGGCAATAAATAGTTAAAGAACGACCATTTCCAGCCACAAACGTCAAAATAGGAAAATAAGCTAGCGATTTGGTGTTTACGAACGAAGCCATGGTATCTTCGGATATTCAAAAAGTCTGAATAATGAATATTTCATATTTAGTGTGCTAAACATGTCTAACTAATTAATAAAAAAAAATGTGAAATTTTATAGATAACTTTTAAAATTATAATTTTTAAATATTTGGTTTTAACCATCACCTGTAGGCGACCACCGAAACTTATTTATTTTCACTCACTAGTGATAAAAAATTTTCAGTCACTAGTTAGAAAAAAGTTTCACTTTCACATAGATTTTACTCTATATTAAAATGGCATTTTCGTAGATTGAACTTGAAAAAAGTTTTTTTCCTGTCCTCTCACCCTATCGCCGAACATAACAAAACAAAATTATTAAACAAATTCACGGTTATAGGTAATGTTTTAAATTGAACGAAAACTATAGCTGTCGGCACATCATTTCAAATGCCGTTTGGAGGGGTATGAGTAGAAATTTTGAAAAAAAAAATATTTCTGACCTCGTCATACGAAAGGTAGTTTTTTATCGCATAGAAATTAATTTTTGTTACTTTCGACTACACAGGGACCCTATTCCCGAACACATAAATGTGAATATGGGCCATATTGTGAAATTCGTTTAAAAAAAAGTTGGTCAAGTGCGAACACAACTCGCTCGACGAGAGTTCCGTGTATAAAATATATAACAACAGTTTTTGTTTATCTAGCTTAATGTAATTGCAAATATGTATTTGCAATTTGTTTGTTTTCAGTAGGCATGGACAGACACATTTTACAACTGTAGAAAATTTTAAATTGATAGCACTTATAGTTTGTGAAAAAATCGATTATGTTGAAATACGAACGGACACCGAAGTCTCATCATAAGGATTTCGTTTTTACTTTTTTAAAGTAGAAATAAAAAAAATACATTTATTAAAATCTATGGAAAATTCTTGATAATTTTAATCAAATTAAAAAATTAAACAGAAAATTGGACGTGACATGAAATTTGTATCCCCTCCCACTCTTAACAAAATGTCAACAAGCTAGAAAGTTCCCTCTGCCCATAATGTGTTGCGTAATTTAGGTACAACTAAAGGGCTATATTAAAAGAATCAAACCACAAACTTATAGTTACGACAGTCACATCACATCCGAGCATTGGATCATCCCATCCGAGCACAAACTCACTTGTGATGAATTCAATAAAAGTTGTCCTTAACTTAACGAAGCGACAAGCAACAGTTTGTGGACTGGGATTTGGTAGTGGAAATTTCACACACTTGTCTAATCTAATTTGTGACGCAATCCATATCACTTTCAAAAACAGGATGTAAATATTATTCGGGATCTTGTGAGTTGTGAGCAATGGAACTCAAGTAATTAAGGCAGTTATTTGAATTCAAAGGTATGGTTGGATTTAGTGTTTCGGTTGGGATTTCAACTCGTAAGCTTATCAATACCAGTAAGTTCGGATTCTTTCGCAGGCACACTAGCCACCAAGGCGATGTAATATCGAAGTTGAAACATCATCATTAGATATCTTAAGTTGAATCTTTCAACCGTCATTTGTGACATCATTTCTCGTGGAAATGTTATTCATTTTTGAATGAAGATTTTGTTTTTGCGTAAAAGACGTAAATATCGTCGCTTTAATAATGAAATAACGTATGCTATTTATACGTTATTATTATATAATGGGTGTACTGCATTCCCCATACGGGTATCTTTGAAGTGGCGTTTTTACATTTTCGAATTATTTTATGACTGGTGGTAAAAATTAATATATTGCTAATTAACGTCCATGAAAATGCATGCGCACATCCATCTTTAAACTCAAATATCTCGAAACTACACTTTGGCGTATACGTTATATCATTATTAAAGCGACGAATATTTACAAACATTGCTTGAAGTGTGAAACTGTTTTGTACTTCAATAAGATTTGAATAATAAAAAGTATTGTCATGGTCATCATTCATTCATTCAACTATATCACACTTTGTTATGTGATTTAATTCAATTAAATAGATAAAGTTGTTGATTATTGATAAAACAAATTTTCGTATTGCTTAGTTTTTCTGCTAGAAAACAATTTATTACGAGCTGTACATTCGAATAATCGTGACCACTTGAATTATGACGGTAAGACAGGTAAAATTATGTTCCTTTAGCTTATTAGAAATACTTGCAAAAAGTATTGTCTAAATCAGATTGAAGCGTTTTTTACCTTTTAACGGTTTGGTATTCCAATCATTTTATCATGTATATCTTGTAGCTAATTTTAAAGAGTAAAGTGTTCGAAACGTCCGAAAATACAGCCATTATAACTACTCTTTCAGTAGTATTATTTGAGCTTATATATGATTTTTTTATAGACATGTTTTTCGGTGTGTATGAGCCCATAGAAGATGAAGACATGTGAACAGATGAACATTGCATGAATTATTTTAGAATTTATTTTTGACTACGCCAAAGAAGTGACATTTACAACCTAATGCTTTGAAGTTGGACAAATGACCAGAATAGAGTACCAGCGGTTTATAGCTATTAATACTTGAAATCGTTGAAAATATCAAGAATTAATGCCATTTGTGTTGTAAAATATTTGACAAAATGTTGGTATCTACGGTCTCCCTGCTATGTTTTATTTTTAATCAAATTGGTCGACCTACTTTCTGTGTCGGGGATCATAAAGGTAATTAAGATTTAAAGGCTGCTTATAAAGATGGTAAGGATGATGCATATATTTAATACATAAATAACTTCATATGAAATAGTTTTTTTTTATTATATAATACTATATACATGGGCACATGGTTGTGTTTTTAGTTGGTGTTTTTTTACTTTTTTATTATACATACTTTAATAAAAAAGAAAAATTAGTGTTCCTCGGATATAAGTTAAATATATCCATAATGTTATAAATTTGTAGTTTCATTCTCAACATAGCTAGAGTTTACATTTCCACGATGAATTTTCTTATTCTTCTTCAAGCCCATTGGTTTATGACCATTTAATTTTGATTCATCGTTTATCCTTATCAGATTGCTTTGTGTTTCCTCTAAATGTTTTTGAAATTTTAAATTACTTTCCCAGTTACTCACATCAAAATTCGGTAATGGTGAAATTTTTCTTCCTTTTTTATTTTCATATGCACGTTTATGTATCCTATCATGATGATTCAATAATTTTGACTGTTTTTTGTTCGTGTTCAATTTTTGGCCACCGGATACAAAATGAGATTCGATTTCTCGTAATTTTTTCCCTTCAGTTTCAGGCAATGTAAAATAAAATATAATTATTCCAATGAAACTAATGCATGAATATATTACAAATGTTCCAGGAAGCGTAAATTCTGAGACCATAGACAGAAATAATTTATTTGCCAGAAATTGAAAAAAATAGCCAACACCACTGGCAAGACCAGCAGATACTCCTCGTACTGATGGTGGAAATAATTCACCAATTAGCATCCATGGTATGATACGAATACCAGCATGTGAAACAAGAGCACTTGTTAAAAGTAATGTTAATGGTATCCATAAAAACTTGTTTTCTTCCACGTCTGGTAATGGGAGAAGAAAATTTTTTGGAATCACGGATATAACTGTTTCGGCAGATGATCGACCGGCTGTTTGATCGTCATTATCGATTTCAGTATAAGTATCATTATCAGCTACGGTAAAATAGTTTATATCTAAGTTATCAAAATTTAATAAGTCGTAATCTGTTTCGTTGAGAATGTTGGTAAAATTTGTGCTATCATTTGCCGCTGTTACGTTTTCCATTACTAAATAGTTTGTCAATTCTGTTGTAGTTTGAACTAATTGCTCTTCACTATGAATAAAACTTTCCATATTTGTACGATTTAAAGGAATAATGTTATAGTAATTATTTAAATTTAGAGACGATACATTGGAAACCACATTAGATACAGCAACGCCGGGAATTACATCTAGAAAATAAGTATACATAGCTGTCCCCAGGAAACAAACCCATAATCCAATTAAAGACATAAAAACAAGCGGTCGTTTACCCGTCAAATGAACTAACAAAACACAAAGGATTGATCCTATCAACTGAATACATCCCAATAATGATGTTGCATAATATTTATCAATAGGTGCCTTAAGCGTATGGAATATTTGAACTGCATATGTTTGTAGAGTTGTCATTCCAGAAAAACTTCCAACGAAAAATGTTAGTGATATTAATAAAAATGGATATATAAAATTTCGTTTCATAAACAATTTAGTTGTTTCTGAGCATTCAATAATTTTTGAATGATGTTGAATAACACTTGCATTTATTTCATCATATTCGTGTTCAATGCTTTTTATAGATACCCAACCACGCAGCCATGCCAATGATTTTTTGGCTCGATCATGGTGATTATGCCTCACCAGCCAATATGGACTTTCCGGAACAAAAAACAGTAAGATGGTTGAAATAATCGGTACGATTGCACTAAAAATTGCAACCGTTCGCCATTTTAAAAATGTTCCCATTATAAATTGAGAAGATACACCTATTAAAATGAATGTCGTTCCTGTTGCAGCTAACATTCCTCGAAAACGTGGCTCTGTAATTTCTGCTACGTAGGTTAACACTGGTGCTTCCATTAGTCCACCACTAATACCCATTAGCGAAAGTCCCACATATAAATAAATTGTATTTGTTGAAAAATGAAATAATAACCAACTAATTAAAATTGGTATGTTTACAAGCTGCATAGCACGTCTCAGTCCAAATGGTTGCGTGAACGATCCCGAAAAAATACATCCTAGTGGCACACAAAATAAGTTAATTGAACCTAAAATTAAAAAGAAATTAAATGATATACGTACAAAAGCCGTGCTCGATTTGACTGAAGCAACTGATATAACTGAAAACTTAAATGCATTGTTGTTTTTAAAGTTGTTTCAGTCAAATCGAACGCACCTACAGTTAACCAGAAGTTTACACATATGTGAATCTTTTTTATGAATAATTTATATGAGCAAAATTGCAACTTACTTAGCCATGAGATTTCTTCCCTACTCAATAAAAATTCTCCATGAGTACTAGCATCCCGCCCATCTCCACCTTGAATTGCAGGAATTAATATAGTTGGAAAACCTAGTGACATTCCATATCCAAGAAGTAGAACATTTTTAACTCCTATAGCTAAAAATTGTGGTAATCCTTGTCGAAAAATAGAGATTTGTGGGGTATCAGAGCTAGAATAGAATAATTTATATAATCAAACTTTATTTTAATCATGTCAAACTTTTTAAATTTTTTGAAGGGTTTCGGTTCTGATCACTGATCACAAAAAATAAATTAACTGAAATCTCTCAACAAACAGCCGCCCAAACAACCAAAAGAAAAAAAATTGATTTATACGTCAATTGTATTACAAATAATTTTATTACAAAGATAAATTTATCCCGAAAGACGATTGCTCAAATGCTTCTGGCCTAATACAATCAATAACGAAAAACTTCTACGAAAAACAGAACAGATAGACATTAAAGCCGACATAAGAAAAAGGAAATAAAGATGAATAGGACGCACCCTGAGAAAACCAGCTGAAGATGTTACAAGGATGTCCCTAGAGTGGAACCAACAAGGCAAAAGAAGAGTGGGAAGACCAGCAAAGAGTTGGAAGGAAACGGCGCTAGTAGAAGCGAAACAAATTGGCAAGACATAGGGAGAGTTAAAAGCGACTGCCCCAAATAGAGTTAGATGGTCCAGGCTAGTAGACGCCCTATACTCCTAAATTGGACATAAAGAAAAAATTATCTGTGCCATCATTTGATGATTACCACATATTTTATACTTCGTGAGGCGTCTCTCCTTGACAATTCCGTCAATTTTTGTATCTCCCATTTTTTCGATTTGTCTGCTTTTTCGTTCGGCAAACACCGAAACAATACGATTCCCCGAGGATCTTGTAAATTTACTACCACAATTATGTTTTTTTTAATTGGGGGTGAAAATTTGTTTTAGTAAACGAGGGTAACCTTGTCCGACAAAAATTTTGCTCCTATTGTCGAGTCTGACAAGCCAAACATACCAAAATGTCAATTGTCGAACTCGAAAATAAGAGCAAAATTTTCGAGCAAAATTGCTAGAATAATTTTGATTAGATGGATATCCAGACCTTCCTTTTAGCATATTTAAAAAAAAAATTTGGACAAAACTATCGATAAAAACATGCAAAAAAGTCAATGGGTTAACTATGCTTTTGAAAAATGTTTTCGTTTTAATTTTTCGAAACTTTAATTTTCAAAGATGGCGCAACCCAAAAGTACCTCTTTTCTGTTTTTTGGGGTTTTCGTTTTCGATTTAGGTTTTCACCAAAATCACACAAAAATTATAGACATGTGTTTTGTTTTGTAGACAAGAAAAACCCAATTGAATATTTACTAACATAAAATATATCAGGGTAATAGTCTACATTTTAAATTTTTTATTCCCATTTATGGCAATCAATATCTTTGTTTGTGTTTGTGAATTGTTCACTTAAATACAAAACAAGGATCGACTTGTGTAGTGTATCTGTACTTGCTGCACACCATCTATCTACGCTAACTATAAGGGTTTTCATCAGTTCGTTAACTTCAATTAAAAAAAAGTCAGACAAGTGCGAATAAAATTCGCTCGCCAAGGGTTCCGTGAATGTAAAAGAACACAATATCAAAAATAATTGACAAAAAGTTGTGTTGTAATGTCAATAATATTGCCAGACCCATAGACGCATAACAAAATAAATGTTTAATCGTAAATGTCAATAGTAAAATATCAAGACTTCGGTTTTGGTCAAGGATTTTGATATAGTTTTCGGTATAAAACTTTTATGAGGACATTGTTTTTAGTTTTGGGCAGCGGTTTATATCAAACATAACTAACTCTTTGTTAAAGTACATGTATTTTTTTATCTCTGTTTAGAAATTTATTACAAAACTAACACGAAACATCAATACGTTGCCGGAAAATCATAACATATCATAAATTAACATAATTTAGTGAAAAGATGATACAATCAGCAAACCACTCAAAAACCTCTCCATTTAGCGTTTCGAGAAAATATTACAAAATCAGAAATTCATATTTCTTTCAAAATTCCAAAAATATTTTAAAAATGAAATTAAATAAAATTTTTTTCAAAATTCTAAAAATATTCCAAAAATTATTACGAAATCAAGATTATACTTTTTTCAAAAATTCGGAAAATATTGCAAAAATTATAACAATATCAAAAATTAAAACTTTTTTCAAAATTCCAAAAATTAGAATAAAATCAAATATTTAAACTTTTTCTAAATTCTAATAATATTCCAAAAATTCTTAAAAATTCAAAAATTCAAACTTTTTCCAAAATTCTAAAAATATTGCAAAAATTGAAACTTTCTTCAAAATTCCAAAAGTTATAATAAAATCAAAAATTTAAAATTTTTCAAAACTTTTAGAGAAGAAAAATTCTTACAAAATCAAAAATATAAACTTTTTTCAAAATTCAAAAAATATTTCAAAAACTATAACAAATTCAAAAATACATAATTGGGTAAAAAAATAAATCAAAATCCTTTTTTTGACACACTGACATTTTTTTGACAAACTTATAATGCAATAATCTATAGTTTTTGGTCTCACATACCAATCCCGACCATCAAAATTTCTTCAAATTCAATGTTTCTATTCATAATCACTTAAAATGAACGTTTTTTAAGCAAAAAATATGAAAATTTCCTTATTTTGACACACTTGACGATTTTTTTGACACACTTCCGGTATAGGTATCGAACACATCGTCTTTTCGGCTCTTCCTATTGAGTAAACCTATTTTTAGAAAAAAAATTTGAAATCCGTCCAGCGGTTTTCTAGATTTCGTCGGTTGTGACGGCCGGCAGACAGAAATGCTAAAAAAAGTGGGGGTAAGAATTTCACTTTTGGCTCATGAATGCAATACTTAGGTTTTTTCAAAACCGAAGTAATTACAATCACATCTACATTGATAAAAAATGACACGAAAAATGTTGCTTCAGGTTAAATCTTACAATATCCATAGCTGGTTTTGGTAGCTCAAGAAAGATTCAATTACACCAGCTTGTAAATGATTTAAATTTGATTATTTTTTCGGTCAATCAAGTGTCGTCGAAATTTATCTGGGTTTAGAGGCTACATACTAAAAATATATTTTTACAATTACACAAAAACTGTGCATTGCAAACATCTAAAAAATATTGTAATGTTTCTTAATTAGGTGCTCTTTCAAATGACTCCCCACTCGCTTGGGTCAAACAAGTTTTTTTTACTCTCCCCACACCCACCCCCAAACACACAGAAATATAATTATTTGAAACTTCGCTATGATTTTCGTTCAAAATTTAACAAACTTCCTAACTCTGTGAACTTTTACAAATTTTTCTACCAATCAGTGTCGGAACGTAGGGGGAGGGGGGGGCTTAAACGGCACCGCAAAATTCTAACTTTCAAATGACACCCCACTTGGCCACGTTTTAAATAGTGTTTTTCCCCCTTCTCATTTCCACCCCCTTAATAAATATAATTATGAGTATGTGACACTTTTATATATTTTTTAAGAACTTATATTACTTATTTTTCTATCATTCCAAATACATTTGAAGATTTTCGAGTTTGGTTCGGAGCTAATCGAGGTAAGAAAACATGGAGAAAACGCCATTATTCAAAATTATACAAAAAATGGTGAGGTGTAAAATTCCAAAATAAATTTTTAAGGACTGAAATAAAATCCTTTCATATGATACCGTACTTGAATCTATAAAAAAATGTATTTTCTCAAAGGTCTCACTTCGCACCCCTGTAAACCAAACGAAAACCACTTTAGTTTCATTTGTATCCGTCATTTAATCTGGACAGATTAGTTTTATACGCACCTCAAATTTCAAGTCCATAGCATTTATAGTTTACGAGATAATCGATATAATGTGAAAAGCTCGTTTTACTCTCACCAATAGGGTTCGTTATAAAAAACGGAACCCTAAAAACGGTTTATAAATTCTGAGGTGTACGAGGACAGCGGACAATAATAATCAATTTAAGCACTTGTTATATACTACAAATGAGCACTCCTTCCTCGTTATTATATTACAGAAATTTGTGATCTCGACGACCGATGCTGTCAGCTGAACCCGACCATTTTTGGTCGACTTAATATGCATACAAGTAGTATAGTGAAAATAAAAAAATCGTGTTTTTTAGAAAAACTTTAAAATGTTTACTTTGGGAACAGAGTGATCGGAAATATTTCTAGAAATTAAAATACAGGGTAACTTTGAAATCAAATTCTAAGAGAACAGATTACCGTGTATTAACAGTTTTGTGTGTGTTGAAAAGGTGACTGATCGTTCTATCTAAAATATCCAAAGGCAAATTTTTACTTGCAATGTTAAAAATATTAAGAAATAAAATTTTTAAAGATAGAGCTGATTCCGTAGTTCAAGCACTTGTTTAGTTGTTTTTTCATAACATGAAAGTTCCAACCTCATCTTAAAACATACCAAAATTTAAAGATAACATTTTATTGTTAGATATTATAATTATAAAAAATGTGTGATCTGGACAGGAAACGTGTTTTTTTTTTAAATCGAAGAGTTTAATTTGAGAACAGTGTGGTCCAAAAGATTTCTTCGAAATTCAAATAAGGGATAACTATCAAATCAGATTGTAAGACAACAGATCGCCCTATATCAACGATTTTATGTATGTCGGTCTATGAAAAAATACACAAGAACATTTTTGGTTACGCTGTTAAAAATATTATGAAATAAAATGTTTAAAGGTGGCGCTGATTCTGTAGGGCAACTATTTTTAGGGTTCCGTTTTTTATAACGAACCCTATTGGTGAGAGTAAAACGAGTTTTCACATTATATCGATTAGCTCGTAAACTATAAATGCTATGGCCTGAAATTTGAGGTGCGTATAAAACTAACATGTCCACATAAGATGACGGATACAAATAAAACTAAAGTTATTTCCGTTTGGTTTACAGGGATACGATGTGCGACCTTTAAGAAAATAAATTTTTTTAAGATTCAACTAGCATATCATATGAAAGGGCTTCATTTCAGTGTTCCTTAAAAATACATTTTGGAATTTCACACTTCACCATTTTTTGTATAATTTTGAATAATGACGTTTTCTTCATGTTTTCTTACCTCGATTAACTCCGAACCTAACTGATCGAAAATCTTCAAATGTATTTGGAATGATAGAAAAATTAGTAAGTTCTCAATAAAAAATATACAAAAGTGTCCACATACTCATAATTATATATTTATTAATGGGGTGGGAATGAGAAGGGGTAAAAACACCATTTAAAACGTGGTTAAGTGGGGGTGTCATTTGAAAGAGCACCTAATTTAGAAAATATTGCAATTTTTTAGAATTATGCGGTGCACAGTTTTTGAGTAAGTGTCAAAAAAGTGCGACTTTCAGACCGTCCCCCGGCCCCCCTACGTTGTGACGCTGATTGACAGAAAAATTTGTAAAAATTCACATAGAGCGGAAGTTTTGTAAATTTTGAACGAAAATCATAGCGAAGTCTCAAATAATTATGTTTCTGTGTGTCTAGGGGGCGGATGTGCAGAGGGTAAAAAAACCATTTTTGACCCAAATGAGTGGGGTGTCATATGGAAGAGCACCGAATTTAAGAAACATTACAACTTTTTTTAGAATTTTGAAATGCACAGTTTTTGTGTTATTGTAAAAAAATATTTTTAGTATGTAGCCCCTCCACCCCCCTAAATTTCGTCATTGATTGACAGAAAAAATCCAATTTACAAGCTGGTGTAATTGAATCTTTCTTCAGTTACCATAAACAGCAATGGATAAGATTTAACCTAAAGTTACATTTTTTGTGTCATTTTTGATCAATATAGATGTGTAATTTACTATTGACAGTTACCATTAAACTTTTATTTTGTTATGCGTCTATGGTCTGGCAATATAAAGACATTACAACATAAAAACTTTACAATATAAAGACTTTACAATGTTTGATATTGTGTTCTTTTACATTCACGGAACCCTTGGCAAGCGAATTTTATTTGCTCTTGTCAGACTTTTTTATTTGAGAATCGGTATGAATCAGAACGATGTATGGATGTTTAAGTAATAAACTGTCGGATGTAATAAACTGTCTGGATGCATAAATGTAAAACAACGAAGGACACTATAGAAAAATATTCTAGTGCCGAAAGACGACGTATGGCACACACGGATGAAAATATTAAGCATTTTATGAGTTTTCAGACAGAGCATCAATCAAAGATGTTTGACATAACTGAGATAAAAAAAATTAGTACATAGGTTGCTATAGAATTTTTAGTATATTATGGATGCATTAAAATGTTCAGCTTGCACAAGTTTTAAGTTGTATGACCCGATAACTAAAACCTTAGTATCAGATCTTCGATTTTTGGCATTCAAAGAAACCAAAAATTCGTTACTTACAATTGCCGGTGTTTGCTATAATGGAGCCACAAAACATTGAAAAAACCTAAAGTTGTAAGCAACAGCTTTTTGGGTTCTTCCACTGCCAGAAAAAATCAAAAAATCTGGTTAAAACTGGATCTACAAAAAATTATTTTTTCAAAGACTTTATTACTGGAAGGCTATATTTACTGCCAAACTTCGCTAAAGTATATTGGTATGATAATTCAAAAAAATAAGCTAAAGTTAAGTTTAAACAAGTTTAAATAATTAAAAAGGTTTAAGCAAAGTAGTTTTTTAACTCCAATATCTATTACATTTATCTTAATAACCACATATTTATATATACATATATATTTTTTTGCAGTTGACTAAAAACGAAGCAATATGAAATACAAAAAGTCTAAGCGGCACGTATATCCGCTAGAAAAAGGTAGATTTCTGGACCAAACAGCTTTGTGTACAAATAGAATTGGATATGTCAGATTAGTTTAAATAAAAAATTTAAGTAGAAACAGAATAATCCCGAAAATTTATCAAACCAACCAAACTAAATACATAAACGAAAACTACTTTATCAATGCAATTTCGAATAGTATTGTTTAATTTTGTTAAAACTTCTTAATAACAAATTAAATCCTTTGGTGGATTAACGTTCTAACTGCGTCACAACTGCAATAATACCACACATATAGTATATAATCAACAACAACATCAAAAAACTTTTACACCTCAAATATAATACAAATATCTATCAATTTAGGAAAACTTTTGTATATGTGTAATTAATATTTATTTCAACTAAACCACTTCCAAATATTCCAAATTTCCAGAAACTATTCCCTAATTCAAAACAATAATGAATTTTCAAAACAACAACAACAAACATTCAAAACATCATGTTTTAAATTTTTGCGAAAAAAAAATAAAAACTCAAAAAAAGAAACAAAAGAAAATTTATTTAATATTTTTATGGGATATTTTTGGGATTTGTTGTTGTAATTATATAGCGTAAGAGTGGCTTTCATTAGGTTAGTATAATGCTAATTGCATTAGAACTTCTTGGGTTAGAAGGCTGAAAATTTCTGAGGTTATAGTGGAAAAGCTTAATTAAAAGCTAGTTTTAGTTTAAACAAAATAGACTAAAAAATGATGAAAGCATGGCCGTTTTTGTTTGTTTTTGTTTTAACAGCTCCAGGGTCTCAACCTCTGAACTTAAACAATTTGTTTTTTAAGTTTTGGATAGATTTATCAACGTATCTGCGTGTACAACAGTTTTCAAATGTGAGGTTGGCCATTTTCAGCAAGATCGAGGACAAGTTTATTAAATTTTTAAAACACCTGATTTTTCAGGAACCTGGAACGCCAAGATTGTTATTTGGAAAAAAATGATAGAAATATGTTCAAATATTCAATATTTATAAATTTTATTAAGATATTATGATTCAAACAGAAGTTATAACGTCCTAGATTATTCGACTTTTTAAGCTCTAGCCACTTAACCTGTACCCGGATATGGCCAGTTCGCGAACTTGTCCAAGAGATTATTTGCCGTAACGTATCCAGAAAAAAATTTTCGGCGAACAATTTTTCCGAAATTCCGAGATGAAGCACATTGCAATAGGTAGATTTTTATATGAAATCTACCTAATAAATACAGATGCATTTTTAATGTTGTCTTAAATAACTTTCAAACATGTTTATAGTTTAACAGTTGTATTTTAAATAATGTTGTACTCCATCTTTTAAGATAATTTTCAATTCAAAGTTGTATGACAAAATTATGAATTTCAAATTAAAATTTATAGCTATTTCCCGTTTTCTAGCAAATACAAACGCGGGTTTTATCAATCAACTTCAAAAGTTGTATAATCGTTAATATTTTTGTTGATATTGTTTTAAACTGGATCTACTTCAGTAATTTGGCTTTTTTGAATTTTGAGTGAAAGGAAAGAAATCAAAGAATTTAATGTACCCTAGATTTTAACACTGTTTATATACTGGCAGCATTAATATATTTTCGTTAACATTAACTTATTTTTATGGTTAAAGTTTGTGTATTACTTTTTAATCCACATAGTTAAAAAAAATAAATTTCTTATTTACGAAATTATACATTTATACCTGTCAATCAATAATGTTGGATATTAGTCCCTAAGAGACTAAAATTTTTTTTAATAAAAAGTATTGTGTTATAGGAATTACAATATGTGTCACAACAACATATAGATACCTTTTAAGACCTAGGTCAACAACACAACAACAAGCGTTCTGAGGTGTTGATGAACGTTTTTTTAAACTTTGTAGATTGAACGACCCCGAGACTATTGATTCGGGCAAACCATTCCATTTGTACAATGCACAAACAAAGAAATCCCTCTGCACTCTGTCACTATGACAGTGAGTGATCTCAACAATTTGACTATTTGCACAAACCGATTGAAGAGTAAAACGGGGAAAAGAATATGGTTGAGGCGTGATGGATCCGATTTCATCCGAGCACTGCTGGTGACGATATTTATAAAAAAGCAACGGGATCAGCAACAGTGCGACGGTGTTCTAGAGAATCAAGATTTGATGTTAAATTTCGATCACCCACAATTCGAATAGCACGCATTCGTATAGTTCAGCTTTTGAACTGCTGAGCCAAGTCGTAATAACAAGCAATGCAACATCGATTTTAGAAAAATCAATAACATTTCCAATCTTTTGTCAATCCGAGATAACTTTGAAATTAAATATATACCACTTTACCGATTTCAACAATAGTACATTATTTAATTAGGACTCAGTTAGGAGCTAAAGTGCTACTTCTTGTGTTGAGTCTATAGTTTGATAATTATAGACGATACACAAAAAGTCACTTTAGCTCCGAATTAACTTATTTTTCGTCAAACGTTTAAATTTTTTATAAACATGAAATTATAATACATCAAAAATTTATAAATATGATTTATTACCATCATAATAACGTCCCAAAAGTAAAAAACATTTAAATTTGTATAAATGAGGAAAACTTAGAATTGTACTCGGACTTAAAAATCTTTAAAATTAAATGGCGCCATGAAATACCTCCCAATGAAATAAGTCCCAAAAAAAAAATGAAATAAGTCCCAAAAAAATTCCATACGATTTGGGAGTTACTTCATAATGAAATAACTCCCAAATCGTTGGAACTTAATTCATTTATTTTGGGAATTATTTCATTTATGTATTTGGGACTTATTTCATTATGAAATAAATCCCAAATTAACAAGAATGAAATAACTCCCAACAAATTTTTAATTGGGACTTATTTCATTTTTTTGGCACTTGGGAGTTATTTCATTTTACTTGGGAGTTATTTCATTATAGTAAAAAAGTAATTTTTAAGATTTTTACGTATTTTTTTACGAATATCAATTGCAGTTTCTAATTGAAGTTTGAAGTATTTACATCGGTATATTGTGTGAGAAATGGCAAGTGTTGATTTTGAGATTATTGGTGGAAAACGTAGAAATAGCAAAGTGCTATACATAATATCTGAAAAACAATTATATATAAAAAAGTCAGAATTTAAAGCAAAAAAATATTATGTTTGCTATAAACCTGATCAGTTCGGATATATGACAAATTAGCGTTAAAATAAGTTAGAGATCAAATAAGCTTACTTGAAAACTTATTTGATCGCTAATTTTTCATATATCCGAACTGATCAGCTAGAGTTCTGATTATTTTTCATTCATATATTTAAAAAGAAAAATTAAAAATTATATGCTAGCATTTCTCATTACCACTTTTTCAAATCATTGCTTCTACGTCAACAAAATGTCTACGCAAAAACTTTATTTATAAGCGTAGCGAAGCACGCCGGGCCCTCCTAGTTCGAATAAAAAAGCCTTAGGCGCTTCAAAATGTTTCGTTAGCGTATTAATATATAAGAAGATACACAGATAGAAATCGAGGTTTTTTTTATGCCTAATAAGTTATATTCCATGCTTAAATTACGTTAATTCTCAACCGTGAATAAGCCAGGTGTATTATATACTTATAAGGTATACTTTTTCAAAAAATCACTAAGAAGCTTATTATGAATATTATTCATAGAATTTTATGAGTATCGGGTACGTAGTATGACCAATTAGGAACAACGAAATAACTTTGTTGTAAAAATTTTATATACTTACTAGGGAACAAAATATAACTATTTTTAATAAAATAATGTGCCTATAATTCATAAATTTATGGCGCTTAGTAACAAATAAATTACGAACTAGGCATTTGCATTCCTAGCATTTGAATTTTGATGAAGTGTCGCGGGATGTCGAAAACCTCATAGTCATATAATTTGTCATACTCGTAAGTTATATTATGATCATATATGTACTAAACCTTATGTTCATATTACATATTTTTATATTTATCTATCATATTAAAATTTCACAAAGTTTGTATATATACAACTCACCTAACACAAAAATTTTATAGTGAATTATAAAAAATATTTTTTTTTGTTTATTAATTTTTTAATTATATTTACTGTCGAAAAACTAATATTAAAATTTCGCACTAATAAAGAATACTCCATTCCTACAAAACATATAAAATAACTAGAAAATAAAAATTATTATTTGGTGAAAATATATTTTATACCTTGCTATTCATAAAATTTCATACTCCCTAGTTCTGTTACATGCACATTTTTAAATATAAACTGATTATCAGGCATGAAAAATTATAATTTTTTTATTCATTGTTTATGAATAGTAATCATTGTTTTGTTTTTTTCAAAACTTTATGCCAACGTTTTATATTCCACGACTAAATATTCATTAAAATTGATGCCTTAAAGTCATGAATATTACAATAATATTATAAAAAGTGGTTATCGGGAATAAACATTTATAATTATGTTATACAAAACTTATGAGCAATCATAGCTTTATTTTTATCCGTGTATGTGCCATATACACTGTTTGGAGTTATATTTGGCATTGAATTCTCTAATAATGGAATTGGTAATTTGAAAACATTATGCAATCCCCAATCAAAAGAGTTGATGCAATACCACTGAAGGCAGTTACAATACACGAAAAATTTAATGAATTAAATTTATGAATGATTGCCGTTTGAACAAAAGTTTTGCCACAACCTGCATGAGCTGTCAAGAAAAAAACATTACTTCCAGTATCATGGAATTGAGCTTCACGCAAAACAATATCAATCACACTACGTTGCTCATTATTTGCATTTTCATACATTCTATCGAAAACTATAGCTTCTTCTTCAATATCAAAATGACCTACATCGCCAATCTGTACGTTATATTGTGGAATCGGAAGACCAAGGTGGTCTTCCGAACAAGATGGTCTTTCATTAAAATGAAACGGTTTCGGAAATGGAACCAGATGAAAACCTGTTTGAAGATTACGTTTATATATTAGAAGAAGAAGAGGATGAGGAAACCTCAAATGAGTTACATATTGAATCAAACTCGAGATCCCAACTTTTATGTGTAGTTTGTTTAATGCTTGAGGCCAACGTTTTAATGATGCCATGCAAACATTTGAAGGTCTGCAATTTATGTGTGATGAAGTTGCAAGCAGATAGTATTGCTGTTGGCTTAGACAAATTTAAATGCCCAGTTTGCCGCAAAGAGGTGGACGATACTATACAAGTATTTTTGTAAATATATAATATAAAAAATTAATAATAAAAACAATTTGGCAGTTATTTCATTTTCTTTGGGATTTATTTCATTGGGACTTATTTCAGTTATGGGACTTATTTCAGTTATTTCATTGGGAGTTATTTCATTTCACTTGGGACTTATTTCATTGGGAGTTTTTTCATTGGGACTTATTTCATTGGGAGCTATTTCGTGGCGCCATCTCAAGAAAACGAAAAAACGCCTCTTTGTAAATTTGACATATTGAAGAATAGAACTATTTTATTAAAAAAAAAGTCAGACAAGTGCGAATAAAATTCGCTCGCCAAGGGTTCCGTGAAAGAACAATAGAACAATATCAAAAATTATTGACAAAAAGTTGTGTTGTAATGTCTTTATATTGCCAGACCATAGACGGCTAACAAAATAAATGTTTAATCGTAAATGTTAATAGTAAATTACAATCAAATCTACATTGATCAAAAATGACTCAAAAAATGTTACTCTAGGTTAAATCTAATCCATAGCTGTTTATGGTAACTCAAGAAAGATTCAATTACACCAGCTTGTAAATGATTTAAATTTGATTATTTTTTCGGTCAATCAAGTGTCGAAATTTAGGTAGGTGGAGAGACTACACACTAGAAATATTTTTTTTTGCAATAACCCAAAAACTGTGCATTGCAAAATTCTAAAAAAAAATGTAATGTTTCTTAAATTAAGGGCTCCTTCATATGACACCTCACCATTTGGGTCAGAAATGGTTTTTTTTACTCTAGCCAAACCCATCCCCTAAACACAGAGAAATATAATTATTTGAGACTTCGCTATGATTTTCATTCAAAATTTACCAATCTTCCTGTCTCTGTGAATTTTTTTAAATGTTTCTGTCAATCATCGTCGAAACGTAGGGGACGGAACGGTCTGAAAGTTGCACTTTTTTGACAATAACTCAAAAACTGTGCACCGCAAAATTCTAAAAAAATTGCAATGATTTTTAAATTAGGTTCTCTTTTAAATGACACCCCACTCACTTGGGTCAAAAAAGGTTTTTTTACCCTCTCCATCCCCTTCGCCTAATTACACAGAAATATAATTATTTGAGACTTCGCTATAGTTTTCATACAAAATTTACCAAATTTCCTAACTCTGAATTTTTACAAATTTTTCTGTCAATCAATGTCGAAACGTAGGGGGGAGGGGGGTCTGAAAGCCGCACTTTTTTGAAAATAACTCAAAAACTGTGAATCGCAAAATTCTAATGTTTTCTAAATTAGGTGTTGTTTCAAGTGGGACCACATTTGAAATGGTGTTTTTACCCCTTCTCATTTCCACCCCCTTAATAAATATAATTATGAGTATATAACACTTTTATATATTTTTTATTTAATTTAAAAACTTACTAATTTTTCTATCATTCCAATTTCCAAATACATTTGAAGATTTTCGATCAGTTAGGTTAATCGAGGTAAGAAAAAACGAGGCTTAAGCTAATCGAGGTAAGAAAAAACGAAGAAAACGTCATTATTCAAAATTATACAAAAAATGGTGAGGTGTAAAATTCCAAAATAAATGTTTAAGGAATACTGAAATGAAGCCCTTTCATATGATACCCTACTTGAATCTATTAAAAAATGTATTTTTCAAAGGTCTCACATCGTAACCCTGTAAACCAAACGAAAACAACTTTAGTTTTATTTGTATCTATCATCTTATGTGGGCAAGTTAGTTTTATACGCACCTCAAATTTCAGGTCCCTAGCATTTATAGTTTACGAGATAATCGATATAATGTGAAAAACTCGTTTTACTCTCACCAATAGTGTTCCGTATAAAAAACGGAACCCTAAAAAGTTAAAATTCAATTAAACTTTGACCCTAGCATCATCTTTAAAAAGGTTTATTTAATATTTAAATTTTAAAATTAATTAAAACAATATTGCGACGCTGATGCATAAGATGCATAGGTTAACTACACCACAGCCCTGGAAACAAAATTTTCTGGTTAGTGAGTTAATATTTATAAAATACTTTAATTAATGGCTAATCAATGTTATAGATTTTGCATAGTTCTAATTACATAAACATTAAAGAAAGTTGTAGTTGTGTTGTACGAGAAAAATAAAAAAAAATGTTTACCGGAAGTGATAAACCGACAGAACCCGTGTTGTGAACCGTACTAAATGCTTATGTTCCAAGTTTCATCCAATTCGATTATCAGGTACAGATGCTATTGAGCTTTTAAAAAAACAGTTGCTCGAAGGACACCATACCACTTTGTTCAATATCGGTCAAAAACTAATCAGCTCCTTGCCATAAATATTTGCATTTTTTTCCAACGTGTCATTGAAATTCATTCACGAACGAATGTTGTATGCTCTCAACAAATATTAAAAACAGTGAAAAAACCACCTGTTGTATGGACTATGGTGGACCCCAAACCCTTTATCCAATGTACCCTAAAAGCTCATAAAATCTTTCTAATATTATTTAAAACCTTTTACCAACGTTTCATAAAAATCGATCTGTAATTGTAGGCTAGAGTAGGGATAAACACCTGAAAAAAAACTTTTTAACCGGAAGTGACAATCTGGAAGTTGGAATGCAGAACTATTAAAATTATACTTCAAGCATATATTCCATGTTTCATCAAAATCAATTATTAAGAACTGATGTTATTGAAGCTTCAAATAAACAGGTGTTCGGGAGGCCCCCCACCACTTATACCAATATTGTTCAAAAACTAATCAGGTCTTTGTCAATTAAGTTGCCATCTTTTTTCAAAGTGTCATTAAAATTTATTAATGAATGAAGTCTGAAGTCCCAACAAACTTTAAAAACAAAGTGAGAAAGTTGATCAATGAGTCCCGAAAGTTGATATCTTCTCACACTAATTAAAACCTTTTTTATAAGTTTCGTCATGATCACTTCAATATTGTGGTCTGTAGTATCAAAAAAGACACTGAAAAAAATTATTCAAAAAATTGAAAAAACTTTTTTTACCTGAAATGAAATACCGGATGTTGGGATGCAGAATTGTTGTGAACCGTACTAAATGCTTATGTACCATGTTTCTTCCAATTCGATTATCAGGTCAAGATGTTATTGAGCTTAAAAAACAGGTGCTCGGTGGACCCCCCCACCACTTTGTTCAAAATCACTCAAAAACTAATCAGCGCCTTGCCATACATATTTGCATCTTTTTTCAAAATGTCATCAAAATTTATTCACGAACGAATGTTGTATGCGCCCAACAAACTTAAAAAAACATGGTGAAAAAACATCTGTTGTACGGTGGCCCCCCTAACTCTTTGTCCAACGTACTGCAAAAGCTGATAAATATTTCTCATGTTATTTGAAAGCTTTTACCAACGTTTCATGAAAATCGATCGGTAATTGTAGGCTACAGTAGGGATAAACACCTGAAAAAAAAACTTTTTAAACGGAAGTGACAAACCGAAAGTTGGTATGCAGAAATGTTGGAAACAGTACTAAAACCTTATATACCATGTTCCAATAAGATCATAACCCGGGACTAGAAGTTATTGAAGATTTGAACTTAGAGGTGTCCTATGCATCCTATGCAGGAATGTCACGAAAACCCACCCACCCAAAGACAGACATCAAATTTTTTATTGGCTATTTAGATAGCGGTATTTTGTGAGATGCTTTTTTTTAAACAAGAACAGTTAAAATGTTGTTAAAGGCCTATTTATTCATTACCTATAAATAACTAAATTCTCTAGCTCTAATTTAGTAAATAATTATATTTGAAATTACAATAATTAAAAATTTCTGTTTTCATTCATAAATGATTAAATATACAAAACAATTGAACAATTGCTCAATTGCTCAAATACTTATTTACACATCGTATGGCCTGAAAGAAGACGCAAAGCGAGGGCTTTTATTCAACCAACGGTGTGATCTTCCTTTCAGCCTGAATGTATGTACAACGTTTTGGGCACAACTGAATTGTAAAATAAATCAGTTTTTGAATTTTAGAAACTACCTAGACGTTTTAAAAATTCGTAAAAAACTAAACATGCTATGATTTTTACTATAAACCACCAGAACCATTAAAAAAATTTGATAGACGACTATACCGCCGAATCAAAACAGATCTTATCTAGCATCAGCAAATACAACTCATGTTTTTAAATGACGTCATTCGGGGCACAAATTATTACAGTAATTCATTCATGCCAACTTTAAAATTGAAAGAGAAAATTTATCATAAAATCGGCTGGTTATTTTTAGTCCCATAAATGATGATCATAAATTTCGATAAATGTATTTTATCGATGACAGCAAATGGCAATGATGACTTGAAAGCACGTTGCAAAATTTTTTTTCCCGGAAAAAACGCTCACCGTTTCCTGCAAGAGTTTCTTCACGAAAAAAACGATGAAGTGCGTTTGTTACAGCAATTAAAATGATGCCTCTACAGTAATTAAATACATCAATTCATACTGACAAACCTCCTGCTGAAGAACATGTGAGAAGATTCAATGCTTCAAATATAAACATAGTGACAATTTTTATAGTTGGAGATTAATGCTAAAAGCCAATCTATAGAGATATTGTTCTTCATAGGAGAAACGATCAGTTGACAAAAGTTGCAGAAACTAATCGATGCTACTATGTCTGCAATATCTAATAATTTTTTGGGATGGTGCCGACGGACATCACTTTAACTTTAAGATGCAAAATGCACTCAGTGCCGAAGAAACAAATCAAAAATACAGTATATTGAATTATTATTGATACCGATTAAGGATTTGGCAGAATGAAGCCAATCATATTTTGAAATAGAGTCTGAATGTATTGGTTACCAATATATAGGAGATATGTATGTATGCAATCGCCGCTGGATAGGGCTGACAACACCGCACGAGTTTTCAAATATAAGCTGAAATCGCTGATGAATTCCATGGTATATCAAGAGTTGTTTAAGTTTGGCCGCTTCTGGATGTACTCAATAGGATTGCCACACGCACATATACTACTATGGTTCCATAACAAAATCACTTAGAATGAATTTAAATATAAAATACCTGATGCTAAAGTCGATAAGGAATTGCATGAAGTTTTGACGAGAAATATGTTACAATAGACCATGCGAAACACTGAATTTAACCATGAATGATAGAACGCGTAAACTCTAAGCGATATCCAGGAGCGTTCGTATGCAACACAGTTATTAGGTAACGATAGATATCCTTTATACACAGTTGAAAAAGTAACTGCAATATTTAAAGCAAGTCTTGCAATAGGAGCTATGCGTTGTAGGTTATTATTGAATTGTAAAGTAAATGTTGCATTAAACCTAATTTTAATGCATATCTATAAAATTTAAAACAACTCTTGCATCATAATTTATTTCTATAGAACAGCTAGAAGTTTTAATGCGCCTTGCTACAATTTAATACATTTTAATGAAATTTTAAAATTCACTAGAGTATTATCCATTTTAGAAATATATAGTTAAAATCGTTTCATCTATGTTATGTTTTAGTTATCGCTTCTCAGCTGAAAGTCGTTAATAATAGTGATTAAGGTGGTATGTATGTTTTAATTTTTTCCGTTGTAATTTTTTTATTTTAATGTGATTAATTAAGGTAGGTGCGTACTGCGTAATAATCAAAGTAACTCGAAATTATGATGTAATTTGCATTAAAATGTCATACTAAAAAAATGTTGCGCGCAATATTATTTAATGCAAATAACAGACATTTTTAAACAACAAGCTTTATATTTTGCTCCAAGTACTCTGTTAAATATTGATGCAAAGAGCATTAGTTTAACTTTATATAGCAAGCTTTTGTTTTGTAATGGAAACTTCCGTAGGACCTATATGTGTAGCAATTTGCATTACATATTCAATTTTTTTTTAACTGTGTAGAAAATAAGATCAGCAGAGATGGATGGCGCTAAATTAACAAATATACATATGCCAAACGGGGACATCGAAGCATGATAGCAATTAGTTGGTTGTTCCATGTTCAAAAAAATACAAAGCGCACATAAACGTGGAATACTGTAACTTCGTTAAATTGATCAAATGCATTTGTAAGTACATACTTCATTATGTTTGTTTGGTTATGCTTGGTTTCGTGTCACAATAACTTTAAGTGGAATGGAGTATGTTGAATTTTTTTTATTTTCAACCTATTTCCTTTTATTTCCGGCTTCCGCCGTGTGACAGATTTTTAAAGAATTATTTATTTGTTAAACTTTAAAAAAACCATTAAACACTTTTGATAATAAATGTACATTTATTTTTAAGATAACTTAACAAATTACATACAATAACATATCTTAGACCGGTTTTGACCTGTGGTCATTATCAATAATAATATACGTTGAGTTATGAGTATTTCTTACAGTCTCTGTAACAATCACTCAACGTAATTATTATTGATAATGACCACAGGTCGAAACCGGTCTAAGATATGTCATTTTATGTAATTCGTTAAGTTATCTTAAAAAGTTAAAAATAAATGTGCATTTTAACATTATCAAAATTGTTTAATGGTTTTTTTTTAAATTTAACAAATAAATAAATAAATGGTTAAAAAATCTGTCACACGGCGGAACTAAAAGGAAATAGGTTGAAAATAAAAAGATTCAACATACTCCATTCATCTTTGTAAAAACGGTAATAAAGGCAGCGACATGGTAGATTTTCGCGAGCAACCAGAAAGATTTGATGTCATTGGCAAAGATTTGTGGCAACCAATTTCGCTGGATAGGTTAACCCTTTGTTAACCTTAACGCATATATTCAATTTATGTTTTGAAATAATGTTTTTTTGTATTCAATATCAATTTTGGAGTGAAATGTTTTTTAATTTATGATTAAATTTATTTAATAGAAAAGTAAAAGAAAAAGTGTTGCCACTTATAAAAATACTGCTATAAACTGCAATAAAAACAAAAATAAAATAAAATTCGTGTTCATACAATCGACGAAAAATAAAATCCTCGGATGAAGATAAAACTTTATTCTCGGATTATTTTCTATTCATCCTTGTTCATACAATCGACCATTAGTAATACAGAAATTGTATCTATACCTTTTAAGAAAGATAAAACTTTCCTGTACGTCTTTTCCGGCATTTCCCTGGGAATTGGGAATTAAGAAAAAAGTGCAATAAATGAAATAAAGATAGTAGATTCTTGTATGAGCTTAGAATGAAGGCAATCCTTCACGAGGATTAAGTTTCCCGAAACGAGCGTAGCGAGTGGAGGAAATCATCCGAGTGAAGAATTGCCATCATCCTAAGCGAATACAAGATGCTATTTTATCCACGACTGTAAAATATTTCGTTTAATTTCCAGTTTTCATGCAAAAATTTGTATCGCCATATTGAAATAAAAACATCAAAGATAGCGAAAAACAAAACAAGTTTGTTGTTTAATTTGTTAGGGGAATATTTAATAAACTGTAGAGCTGTTAAAGAATTTTAATCAAATTCACTAGTTGTGGAATGAATACAATTACAATGGAAGCAGTGGCGTCATTTCACCAAAATCTTGGGGTGGAGGGGGGGGGCAAGAATTTAAATGACATAAAAAGATTTTTTTCGTAAAACATAACATGTACATTTTTATACACACATATATTTAAAAGCATTTAAATGCATGGTCTTAGAAATGAAACTAAAATGCTTTTGAGCTACCTTGGTTACTATGCTAGATCTTTAACTGCTATTGTTGTTTCATCGAAGCGAATGCCGCAAAGTTCTGCAAAATCCCTTCATTTGTTAAAAATAATTTTAAATTTAGTATCATCTCTGCATTGTTTAAGCATCAAGAAAGTTTGTCATTACCGCCAGCCAGCGAGTTTCACTGTATCCAATAAGTTGGTTATGTTCGACATTATTTTTGCCGCAGAACTCCTTCAAAGTCTCCAGTAAAGACAGTAAAATATCCAAATTTTTTTAACCCTGCCATTTAAATCAGCAGCACTTCCTATTGCATTATTTAGAATATGGGCTGCTAATCCAATACCCAATACATTCTGGTTCAAATTCGAGCTTAGCTTGCTTTTAAATTTTCACTTCTTGACGTGACACCACTAAAATTGGTATTCGAGTTATCAGCGCAAATTGCAACTAACTTTTTGTCAATGATAAATAACAACAAGAAAACAAAATAACAACAAAACTTGTTCAAGCTACTGGAGCTGACGGCTTATAGCAACGCTTTTTTATGTTTATCTGTATCTATATGTCTTTTAATTCATAATGTCCACTGTTAGTTTGCAAATTCACTCCGACTGGTAATACAATAAACCTTTCCGTCGTTATATTTTGATTTTTTTATAAAAGAATAGTCCAATTCAATATCGTATGAGAATTTACGTAAACGTTTTCAATCCATCTTGATTTGCAGGAGAACTTTTTAAATATAATTTTAAAAATTAGTAAAAATTTACCTTTTATAGTAGCTTAAAACTTTTGTTACACAAGTAAAGACTGCAAAACAATTGAAACCATTTATTTTTATTTTACTAAATAATTAATATCTTTTCTGTATTCTGTAAGTATAAGAGGTATACAGTATACCTCTCGTTCTATCTTTTGCAAATATATAGCATTTATCAAGTTTTTATGCTCTCTACTTTGTTTGTTCTTTATTGAGAAAAAAAATTATAAATTAGAAAATAATAATTTTACTTTTGAGCTACCTAGTTAAAGTGTGTTTTAAACAGAGTTTGAAACGCTACTTATATCACTCCTTTACATTGTTCTTTCAGAGTGCGTAGCTTAAAAAAAATATAACACTCAAACATACAGGAGTGAAAATAATAAAATATCATTCTTGCTACTAAATTGAAATAAATATTTTCTTTCAAATACTAAAAACTTTTATTTTTGCTTCAAATTTGATGCTTTCCAACGTAAAATGCTTTGAATGATTCGTTCAATTATTCATGTATTGTTAGAAAAATGAATATAAAGGATGACGTAGAGGGACTATTCATAAATCGAATAAAAGAACAGGAAAATGTAATCTGCTCCAAAGGAGTAAAATCATTTTTTTTTACGTTTTAATTTTTGAATATTATTTCAAAGGATTAAAATGAGTGCTCGAATAAAGTAAAACTCTGGTTTGAAAATTTAAATGTTTATGAATTTATACGGAAAACTGCGACTTTTTAAGTAAAATATTTTGTTTTTTATTTTTCATAATATACTTTCGATCTCTCGTATATATACCGGGGAGATGTTTCTATAAACAAAGAAACCTTTTCGTTGAGATAGATCTGTTAGACATCAAAAGATATTCGCAAAACAAAATGTAAATTATTGAAGTGAAAAAAACTGAGTTTAGTATTTCTAAGAAAATTATAGTTAAAACACTATTTAGTAAAAAAAATATTGCACTAGTTTGTTCTCTCAATATAGATAAATCAACATATACATAACATTATACAAATTGCAAGAAAAAACAGTGAAGCCATTGCTTTGACTAAGATATTGCGCAAACTGTACGTAGGTAGATATAAGGCTTATTTGATTATTTCGATAACGCGGGCAAATGTGGTGGAAATATTTGTTTCGTGGTACGCTTCGTGGGACAAATTTCTCCGTGGGACAACGCAATCAAATGTGGGACATTTCCACGCAGCGTGGGACGTCTGGTCAGTTTACTACCCATAAACGTGCGTAAATTTTTCATTTGATTCAAAATCTATAAGAAAAACCTACCACAAAAAAATAACAGTTTCTCCCTCCCTGTGACTGTATAAAAAAATGAACAAAGATTGACGTTTAGGATACGTTTTGGATTTTATTATAACCAACCAAACATATAATTTTTGCTATTTTATGAATTAAAAATTATAGTCCATATAGCGAAAAGAATTTGTCAGCAAGTTTTCATAACATACTTTGAAAATATTTGCATAACTTAAATATTTGTTCGTGTCTTTAGAAAATATTGCTTGTCCATTATAAAACATTCACTATTATAAAATCACTGGAAATAACACAAAAAATTTAAATTACTCTCGTAATTATTTTCATTCATTTTATAAAAATTAGTACAACTATCAAGAAAACCGATATGTTATAGGATTTTACAATTAGAAATGTTTTTAATTTTTTGTTTTTAAAAAAGTCTTGTAAAGTTTGTACAATATGATATAGATAAAAAAACAGGGCCAAACAGTCAGGGTTCTCCAAATAAGTGGGATATAATTAGGTTGTGTTCTCCTGCATGTACTTACTTTTAAGTTTATATATATTACCAATGACCAAAACAATTGAAATTTGAATGTTAAATACTGCACTATGAACTCTCGAGGAACCCTATACTAATGAAATATTTTGTTTCCTCTGGCTTAGACACGAATATCTTATAAACAAAACACTATCGTACGATAGAATTTTGTCAAAATACGCACCCACGGCGTTTTTGGAAGAACGATCGTGTTCTGTTTATAAAACTGATTTCATCAGAAGATTAGATGCAATACGACCGCCTTTCGTATCGGCGGCGCTCTAGTCTATACAAAGAACGATAACGGTTTGAATATTGTGGTGAACCGTACTTTAGTCGGGCCAAAATAATATGTAACGTAATAATTATATTATCAGATATATTTCAATTAATAGTATGCGATAAAATTGGTACATTAGCTAAGTAAATCTTCTAAAAATTAGACGAATTTACAAAATAACAGTGCATTGAAATTTTTATAGTGTATAATTTTTATATAGTGTAAACGATTGGATGGTTTTATTGAATCGATGTATTGATAGTATCAGATCCTTGGGGAGGGCCAATGCCCCCCCCCCCCAGCCCTACCCAATTGACGCCTCTGAATGGAAGACATACGCATGGAAAGCATATATTCTTTAGTAGTCGTGGATAATAGTAGATTCTTGTATAAGCTTAGAATGAAGGCAATTCTTCACGAGGATGAAGTTTCCCAGAACGAGCGTAGCGAGTGGAGGGAATCATCTGAGTGAAGAATTGCCTTCATCCTAAGCGAATACAAGATGCTATTTTTATCCACGACTTCAAAATATTTCGTTTTATTTCCAGTTTTCCTGTAAAAGTTTATATCGCCATATTGAAATACATTCATCAAAGATAGCAGCGAAAAAATAAACAAGTTTGTTTATTTTATATTTTTATATGTATTTCTTTAGAACTGTTAAAGAATTTAATCAAATCCACTAGTTGTGGAATGACTACAATTACAATGAAAGATATACGCATGGAATGCATATATTCTTTAGTAGTCGTGGATAAAATATTTTCTAATACGAATTCGTTATTTTCCGCGGCACGGAATACTAGTTATGAAAAAATTGCTAAAATTTCTTTCTCAATTCCTATTTCACGATGTACCGAAATAGGGCTCCTGCAGTATACAGGATTCTAGTTAAAAAAGAAGAAATTTATCATACACCAGTACTAGTGTTTCCAATCCGGTTTAAGCCGGATTGGAATTATCCGGATAATTCGTAAAAATTTTGCTATCCGATATCCGGTTAATTCACAAAAAAAATCCGGATAACTAAATTAAAGCAAAAAAAATTGTTTGCGCTATTTAAATTTTTAAAAATTTTAATCAGCTACTACTAATTTTTCATTGCATTTTCATTGAGATTGCATTCATTCTTTATTGCATTTTCATTGAGAAAAAAATGCAATAAAGGAATATTTTCTAATACGAATTTGTTATTTCCCGCGGCACGAAATACTAGTTATGAAAAAATTGCTATAATTTATTTCTCAATTCCTATTTCACGATGTACCGGAATAGAGCTACAGAACACCTACTAAAATATATGGTTTACTAAGGAAGAACAACCATAAAGACACACTGAAAAAATAAATTTACTACTTTATAACAAAAAAATCCTTTTTCAATTCAGAATTTATCTTGTTTAGTTTATACGCTACACATTGGAAAATGTCGTAGAAAGTCCAAACTCAAAATCACATCTATATTTTAGTTGAGAAACAAATCCAAAGCTCAGTTAAGACCCAACCTTTAGCCCGACCTACGAAGGACATAACAGGCACAGTTTTAGGACCTCCTTACAGGATTTTGCACTAGAAATTCTTTTCCCTGCTCGCTTGCTATGAGACTAACCATAGTCTTTTTTAAATATTTTGTAAAAAAACTTTTAAAGAAATTTTTTTGCTCAAGTAGAAATCCAATGAAATCAATTAATTTGAAGTCATCTGATTGAAAACAACCAATCAGTACAACATTATAATAAAAAAATATCCCATGCGCTGTTTTCACTCTATCATGTTGCCATGGATAAATATTTATTTATTTCGATTTTGACGATTCAAATATTTAATATTTCAAAATGTCACGATTTGGTTGTAATACTGAAAAGAATATTAATGAAATTATAGAATCAAACATACCAAAAAATACCGTTTACAGTAAAAAATTTGTATGGAAAGCATTTATGGACTTTTGCAATGATAGAAAGTATCAATTAGATGGAAATCGGACGGCAGAAGAATTGGCGTCGATTTTAAAGGATTGGGCGTGTGGAACCTAACAAGCAAACTGTTACAACAAAAATATTATAAAGAAATGAAAGTTATTATTGACCCATTCAAAAGTGTTGTATTTCAACAAGCGCGAGCTGCCCGCGATTCTATACGACGAAAACTGCAATCAGATCCCTGTAAAAAAAAAAACAAAGTTCGACAGCATTAAGTTCCGTAGAAATAACGAAAATGATAAATTTATGGAATGAAAATACCCCTGAAGGGCTGCAACGGAAATTCTATCACATAACCGCAGTAGAATTAGCTTGGCGAGGTGGGGAAGCTGCTGCTTGCTTGACTGACTTTTTTTTGTATCGAATCAAACAACGATGGTTGTTTAACCTGGATAACCCTGTATTCAGCAAGACTTGCCAAGGTGGTTTAAGATGTGTACTGAAAGCAAATTTTTAATAGAAAACAACGACAGCAACGTTTGTCCTGTCAGATTATTTAAAAAATTGATGTTAAAAAGGGTCCCAAATATTAAAACCAACAGATTATTTCTAAGAACAAATCATCACTGGAAATCCGAAAATGATCACTGGTATGATAATATGCCCATTGGAAAAAATATGATTCAAAATTGGACAACATCGCCTGCCAAAGCGATTGGCTTGAATACCAAGGAAAAACAAATTACTAATCACTCCAATAGATCGACCACGGTTAGTCGATTGGCCAAAAGTGGTGTACAAGAGCAAGAGCTTATAAAAATTACGGGTCACAACAATGACAACTCAATAAAACCCTACTTGAATATTGACGAAAAACATTATAATCAAATTATTAACAACATGCGTAGTGGAAATACATCTTCATCAGTTATAGAAACTAACACGTCTGGATCTTCATTAAACCTTTCTAATTGTTCTTTTGTTAATTGCACCTTTAAATAAATTGTTTTTGCTGTGTATTTTTTCTATAATTAGCAAAAAAAATTTCTATCCGAATAACCCTCGAACATTGATAAATACTAAAAATTTTTATAACAACTTTCTCAAGCTTGTTGCTTATAGGCAACAGACCTCCGCCTACGGCGTCGGTCTGTTTCCAAGCAACAAACTTTCGAAATCTGTTATAAAATTTTTTCGAACAATTATCAATGTCCTTGGGTTATTACTACTGATAACCTACCGGTAAATAAAATTACTTGTTGTAGTATTTTGCAATTGAGTTTTTACTTCTTACTAACTAATTTAAATACACTGAAAGAAAAAATTCGATCACTACAACTTCTTTTGTGCCAAACGAATGTTTTCTACCACAATTACCTCAAATTCGGTTCTCTTTTCTTCAAAAAGCAAATTTGAAGAAACAATAACCGAGTTTGAGGTTATTATGACAGAAAACATTCGGTTAGTACTTGGTACAAAAGCGGTTATAGTGACCGAATTTTTTCTTTCAGTGTATATTTAATTTATATGCTCGATCCGTTTTCAATTATCACAACATCCCTAGGAGATGGAGCAGGAGCTCAGGAATAATAAACATATTTAAAAATTTTAGCACTACTTTATGGTTAATTTGAGAAGTAACTATGGTATAGATACAGCCGGTTTTGGGTTTGAATACCAGATGTTGCATTAAGCTGAACCACTTGAACAGTGGTTGACTAATGACTGTAGAAAATAATAAACCTTTTCAAACAGAAAAATGATGTAATTGAGATAAGAATCAACACTCGAATGTAAGCAGTTATTTTACACAAAAAAAATTATTTTTTTATCAAATTAACATATTAATAATAACCACCATCTACGTGCTAAATTTTAAATTGAAAATATCTACAATGAAATATTCACAACATTTGCTGTTGCGTTGAATTCAACTGAAATTTCAATATAAAGAACAAATAACTTTACTAAAGTTATTCCAGTCATAAAGACTTTACTTAAATTGTTGTGACCAAGCTCAACTTCTGATGAAAATTTAAATATTAAAAATTTTAATATTTGATAGGTTTAGATTTTAACAATAAACTGATACATACTATAAGAATAGTGTCTAGATTACTGGTGATTTTGGAATAAAAATTCATATAATCCTTGATGGTGAAATAAAATAGTTTTGATAGATACGAGTGCATGTATTTGGGAATACCACAGCACTTCGGTCAATTTTCGATACTTTCCGACAACCCAGATTGAGTTTGAAATAAAGACTCACGCCACCTTTCATTCTATCAGATGGACAAGATTTTCAGCTCAAAACTAAAATTATGTCATAATCTTTGGTTTTATTTAGATTTTAACAACATACTGCTATTTAAAATGCTCTCTAAGACTGTAGCATATATAAGGTGACCAGACATCCCGCTTTTCGCGGGACCGTCCCGATTTTTAACAATTTGGTCCGCGGAGTTTTGAAAAAGTTCCAATCCTTGTAATGAATGTATACGATAAGCTCGGAACGGCGGGAGAATACGGACAGAAATATACGGTTTTAGCAAAAACTAAAATAGAGAACAAAAATGTTAGAAAGATTTCATCAATTTGAAACAATGCATGTTCCATAGAATATTGCACTAAAAACTGTGTAATACGCGCTGCCTTTACCAGGAACTAATGCAGCAAGTGAATGCAGTTTTCTACGGCAAGTAAAGTAACATCAGAAAATCACAATTAAATTTTGAGACTTTGAAATTGTGATTTTAAGGTGTAAAATATAATTTAACAAATTCTTGTGTAAAATTTGATGACTTTTTGAACAACGGTAGCAATCTCCTAAAAAGAATTCACCCAATTGACCCAAACGTCCGCATGGAGGGATCAGTTTTTATCGTTTTGTAAAAATTGTTTTTGTTTTCGATCTACGGGTGTGACAATCCCGCGTACTCCAGTTCCTGCTATTGACATACGAGTTAACGTGAGATATCACATACCATTTAACTATGTGTGGCTTTAATCATAGAGAAAGACAGTGTGTCACAGGATCAAGGAATATGCAAGCGGCTGGATTATTTTTGTAAAAACTTGCTATTTACTTTTTAATTTACTTTTATTTTCTCTATTCTATCATATAGTTATTTGTTTAACTAGGCAGCAAAGTAGTAGATTGACTGCCGCGGCTGATAGTTCATAGCCGAGCGAGCGAGGCTAGGAATTCAGCCAAGGCAGTCAATCTACCTTGCTTCCGAGTTGAACATATAATTTTTTCTCCGATTAATTACAATGATATGTAATTTAATAATTATTACTTTAAAAATAAAGCAAAAATTTAAAAATGAAAAAAAAAAATCGATTAAAAAAATTTTTTTTAAATCGCAATATCTGTTTATTTCTATGAAGTCTAATTAGTTTGCTGCCTAGGCAGGAAAAGTGCCACTTTGCTAACTGAAATAAGTCTGCAAAATTTATATTTGCTGTCTATCGGAGAAAAAAATATTGGCCTATGCCATATTTTGTCAGTGATAGGATTTATTGTATGGTTATCCATTCTTTGACAAAAAATATAAAAAAAACAAAAAAAGCGTCCATCAACATTTTTGAACGTATGTTGTTGTGGGACCTTGGTCTTAAAAGGTTTTTATGTGTTATGGTGACACATATTGTAATTCCTACTACAAAACACATTTTATTAAAAAAAAAAAATTGAAAAATATGCCAAAAAAACACATATTATAATACTGATGAAATTCGTGATCTACGTTGGAATATTTGTAGTACAGGTGAAATAAACAGTAACAGTGGTTGTAGAAAGTATAAGAACAGGGTGGCTTTGAAATCAAATGGCAAGAAAATGACTCAATCGCTATTAATTTATGTGTAATTGACTGGCATATCGAAAAAATACGTAGTAAAATTTTTAATTAAACTGTAAAAATTAAAAATTTGACAAATAAATATTTTAAAGATGGCGCAAATGCCGTAGATCAATAGTTTTTTCTCGGGTCAAAAATCTTTAATTTTAGATGAAATGCGGTGATCTGGACAAATGGCGGATATCCGATATCGATCTCATACTTGGCATAATAGTAGTATGGTTAGAGTAAAAAATACGGATATTTTTAGAAACATTTTTAGTTTGAGAACAGGGTGGTCCGAAACAGCTCTATAAATTCAAACTCAGGATAACTTGGACATCAAATTACAAGAGACTCAATTGATATAAGCGGTTTGTGTTGGAAAGGTAATTGACTGACCCAACTAGCATTTTAACTTCTTTTAAAACACTAAACAGTCTTACCGAAACTAGCTTCCCCACCTTCATAGTTTCTTTAAAACTTCAAAGCAGTTTCGATAAAGGCCATTTGGAGAACTTTCCCCGCCTTTAACGAAGCTATAATTTGTAAAAGACTTCGGTAAGGTCCTTTGTAAGCAGTTATGCAAGCTGAACAGAATTTATGGTTTCAAAAGTTATAGCTTCGGTAAAGTGCGTCTAATAGCTTGCTTTAAGCAATCTTTAGAAGTCTTATAGAAACTATTAAAAAATGTGACAAAAATATTACAATGTTTTTTATATATCTACACTTTTTAACGTAATTATTGCTATGTTATTATATAGTGTTTAAATTTAAGTTTTTGTTTACGGTCGCATCAAACTTCGAACCCTGGTCCTTCGATCGTTTGTCCTGCACGCTATCCAATCGGCTAATTTAAATGTTAAGAAGCAATAAATATCTTTGATAGTAGTTAAAAAAACAATAGCTTCTATAAAACTTCCATAAGACTTTCATAGAATTTTGTTTATTAATTTAGATGTAGAAAATATAGTATATAATTCAGGGGCTTATTTTTTATGGAAAAAGGTATGTGACATGTAACTTCAATGGGTTTTTCAACGATGAAATCATAATCTGAGGTTTACGTTCTTAAAATATTTTGTTTCTTTTTGATAGACGTAAAAGAATATTGAAAAATCTATTTTCTATTTGTTTTATTAGTTTAAAGATTTTATGTATAGCAACATTAAGGGGTTATATTTTTTCAATCATTAACTTTTAGCGTACTTACCCCTTTATTTGAACAATATTTTTTTTTTTATATAAAAAGTTTTGTAATTGAATTTTTAGTAGGTGTCACAACAACATGCGTACTAAGGTGCTGATGAACGCAGATAATTTTTAAAAATGTTATATAAATATAAAACAATAACAAAAGAAGCAACGATAATAGAGTGACTAAATTATGAAACTCTGTATCGCCTCAGTTCTTCCTGACGAGTTTGGCTCTCAGAAATGTAAAGAAAATGGTTTATACCATTATTTATAAAACTTAAAATTTTCTCTATTCCACTTTAGTTGATTTTTGATTCTGATTCTCTAGTCTAGTCTATTATGATTTTAATTGATTTTTTTGTCTATTTGAAGACTCCAAATAAAGAATATTTTATATTGTGCAAAATAAGTCTAAATAATAGATTAAAAAATAAAAACCACCTTATGCACAATAGTTTTTTGACAAAAACGAAACGATTTCAATTTCGTATAAGTTTCAATTTCGTATAAACCCATTGAAATTACATGTCACATATCTGTTTTCATAAAAAGTAATCCCCTAAATTAAACTATATTTTCTACATCTAAATTTAGTTGAAATAATAGAAGTAATAGCTTCCGTCAGTTTGACATATTTTGTTTCTGATATTGAAGCAATTTTTAGACTATGACAGATGTGCTTCTATAAGATCTGTAAACAGTTACAACCGAAACACCTACAATCCTAATGACAGCTATAACTTCCTTCTTCCTAACCTTTTTCGGGAGCTTTATTTAGTGATCTGTAGATAAGTTTCGGTAAAGCTTCTAATATTAAATATAGAAGTATTTTAGAAGCTTTCATTCCGGTGGTGGGGAGAACTTCTCTGTGGAAGTTGTATCGAAACTTTATAGAAGTAAAATATAACTAGCTTCCACTTAGAAGCTTTAGCGAAGCTTTATTGAAGCTAAAACTTATATAATTGAAAATTGAGAAGTAAGTTTGCTAGTTGGGTAATCTGCTTATATAAAAAATACACAGTAAATCTTTTGCTTACGCTGCTACTAATAAAAATACTATGAAACAAACTTTTTGAAAATGATGCAGTTTGCGTAGGTCAAGCGTTTCTTGAATTTTTTTTCACAATAAGAAAGCGCCAAACATACCCTAAAACATATTAAAATATAATGACACTGACAGAGTTTGTTTTGTTCTAAATTTTAAATAAAATTTTTAAAATGTGCATACCAGTTCAAAAATTTAAAACTGCCGTGAGCTGTTCTCTTGCAATTTGATTTCAAAGACACTCTAAGTTTGAATTTCCAAAAACTTTCAGACCACCCTGTTCTCAAGCTAAACACTTTAAAAGTTTATTAAAAACACATTCGTTTACACTTCTGATATTCCAAGTATGAAGTTGATCAAAAATGGTCCGGCTAAAAATCAAGAGTTTGGGGTCGTCCAGATTCAGGGACACGAATTTCATCTATTATACAAAATTTTTTTATTTATTATATTATATTCAATCAAGAATTTTCGACAAAAATTCCGATTGTTTGCACATATTTTGATTTACTTCATGTGGAAGAGAAAATAAATAAAAACGTTTGGTAAAAGAAATTTTTTTTCTGTTGCGAGTGGTTCTCCCTTTATAGCTAGTTTTTGAAAAACACGGGTTTCGTATATGTTCAATTTAATATACATATAATCTCAAATACTACTGGACGAATTCAAAAAAGATTTTTTGGTTTTAAGGTTCAAATAAGTTGTTTTTAGTCAAAATAATTACAGTTATAATTTTTTATAATTTATTATAAAAGAATAATAGGGGTATGGAGGAGAGTGTTGATATCACCGTTGATTTTTGTTTTTTACCTTATAATTTTATAATTTCATAATTTTTCTAAATAGTGCCAAAAGCATGGCTTTTTGGTGATTTTGTTTGAAGAAATGAAGACTATAGATTATTTTTTTTTAAATCTCACCTTATATTTATAGATAACGATTTATTAAAAAAATTTCGATAATTTCCAAAAAAAACACCGTCAAAACTCAATTTGTTTGATTTTTGTAGAAAATTAATGAAGTTTTAAAAATATGGCAGAAAATATAAAAAACAATGAGAATACCAACCATACAACCCTTATTATTTTTTTATTTTTAAAAAATTATCAAAAATTTCAATTTTCATTATTTTTATTGAAAAGAACTAAAGGCTTGAAACCACATACAACAGAAACAGAAACCACATACAACAGAAACAGAATTCCATACAAATTTTACAGAAACATAATTTTTTCCTGTCAAATTTGTATGAAATTCTGTTTCTGTTTCTGTTGTATGTGAATGCCCGGCCTAACTCATTTTCACCTTTAAAACAAGATAATTTTTTTTAAATAATTCAATTGGTCCTTGAGCTAGGGCAGTATTTTAAACTACGGATTCCATCTATATAACGTACCTGCAGAACCACTTGACGGATTTAAAAAAAATTATTTCGTTTTAAAGGTAAAAGTATGTCCGTTTTAGTTTAAATTAGATTTAAAATGCTTGATAATTTGTTATACAAAATCCAAAAACCAAAAAAGCAATAAGGGTTGGAGGGTTAAAAGCCTCACTTTTTTATGTTCTTCTAGAATTTTATAACTTTATTATTTTGCTACATAATGCGAAAGATTTGAATTTTGGCGATTTTTGTTGGAAACTATAGAAATTTTTAATAAAATTTTACCTCTAAATATATTAGGTGAATTTTTTTAAAAAAATTCTATTATTTTCAAAAAACCGTCACAATCCACATCTTTAGTATTATTTAGAAAAATTATAAAGTTATAAAATTATAGGGCAAAATAAAAAACAATGGGGATATCTACCCTCCAACCCTTATTATTTATTTATTTTTTAATTTTTTATGATAAATTAAAAAAAATTATAACTTTAATTATTTTAACCATAAATTACTTAAACCTTTAAAACACAACAAAAATATTTATAATCGGTTATGTAATTCTTGAGATACATTAAATTGAACATAATATGAAACCCGTGATTTTTAAAAACTGCCCCTAGCATATAAAGGGAAAATTTGTCGCGACAAAGATTAAATTTTAAATCAAGACACCCTTCCACTCTCTGATTAATGGTGTCACGCTTTAACGATGGTAAAATCTTGTCACCTTACTCTAGCTTACTCCAAAATACCTTGTCCCAAAGCAAACATTTTTAAAAAGAAAAATTCATTTCTGTTAAAAGTCAAAACGATTTTGACGCTATAAGTGTAAAGGCTTGAAACCACATACAACAGAAACAGAAACAGAATTCCATACAAATTTTACAGAAACAGAATTTTTTCCTGTCAAATTTGTATGAAATTCTGTTTCTGTTGTATGTGCCCGGCTTAAGTTGTTGATATTGTGAGTTATAATAGAGGTATATTAAAAAGTTTTCAAAATAGCCTACTTTAATTTTTAAATTTTATTAGTTCGGTTGATACATAACTTTTACAAACAATTTATTTATATTTTTGAATATATTATTTATATGCGATAAATAGTATACACAACTCGTTAGAAAAGCAAGTTTTTCGAATTTTACCAAACTCACGTGTTTAAAGAAATCACCTATTTTAAGGTAAAACTAGATTAGTATGCACATTTATGTAAATGTTTCATCTAGAATTCTTTTCATTGGATAAATTCCACATATTTCAACATCTCAGCCAATGAATGACCTGATCATGTGATCAATAAGTTTTTAAACTTATTTTTTGTTCCATCATATTAAAGACAGCATTAAGAGGGAGATTAACCGATGGCGTCTATCCAATAACATTATGGAAAAAAACCCAGAAACTTATTTAATTAAAAATCATCGTTAACAAACATTTTGTGTTTATTTAATGCTTGTAATTTTTTTTGTAATTCCTGAATTTGAAAAACAGTTTTTTACATACTTTTTTTTAACTTGTTTATAATCAAAATAAAGTTAAAAAGTAAGAACACAAAAATCATTAAAAACTGAGTACGAAATAATGAACATAATAAAAAACTCAGAGTAGCACGGCAAATGCAGGTGGCATAATCAGTTTACGTTATGTATTTAAAATTTACCAATTAAACAATTATACTTCGCTTACTTTTGAGATTCTAAGCTTGTTTGTCTCATGTTTAATTAATTTTTAATTTAACAAAATAAAATAATATATTTATTAATCCTCCATAGGTATTCAGAATCACTTATCACTTATTTCAATTGTCACAAAAATAACGACATTTAAAAATTTTCAGACGATCATAGGACACAATGAGTTAACTCGTTTATCCAAACAGATTTAATTTCTTGTCCGATGTTTATCGTACCAAGTTTTATTAAATACTGATTTCATGAAAGTTTTTTTTGTAAAACTAAATTTTGATTGATAATAATACTAATAACAAAACGTACAATAGTATTTTATAGTGTAAATTGATACGAATTTTACCTTATGTTTTGATTTTTGAAGATCAGAATTTGAATTTTTGTTTTTGGTGCATTGTTTTGCAATTTAATGTTAGTGTAATTCGTAAGATACAATAAGCTGATCAATTTAGTCAGTGCTTCTCAACTTTTTCTTGCAAAAGTTGGTGTTACGTAATAAGAAAGTTTCAGTAGTAAAATGTTAGTATCGTTTCCTCGAATATTTTTAAATTTCAGTAAGAGAAAATTGACAGAAATTCACAACACCTTGAAGAATAGATTTAGCATTAAAACAATTTTAAGAAAGATGCAGCACAGTAGACTTTTAACTATGTTAGGGCCGAACCGGAGTTCCGAATTCCGTATATGTGATGTATATTTTTGAGATAATTCTCGTGATAAATAATAAGGAATAATTTAATAAATTCAATAAAAAGCAATAATATCAAAAATTATTAAATGTAACTGTATTGCACTAATAAATATAATAAGGGTGGTCTAAGTTAAATTTAAGTGATTTTAAATTGAATGCTAATGAATACAAAAGAACCATTACTACATTTGAATTTTGACAAAACTAAAAACCATTGAAGCTCAACAAGTAATGGCAATAAGTCACAATTCCGATCGGAAGAATTTTATTCTATAATTAATAGAATAATTTTATTAATAATTTCGTAATCCAACTCTAACACATCAGAAAAACTCTGTTTGGTTTTCGATATTAATTTTGAAGATCAACTCCAACAGGAATACAATTGAGAGCAGTTTTGTTGGGAAATTGCCAACAATTTACAAATCATCTCCATCAACTGGATCAGCGCTACCAAAACTGGTGACTATCGACTGCAGAAACAAAATATATGTAATTTTTTCATATTTTTTTCTTTGCCAGGATTGGTTTTGTTTCCTATAATATAAATTTGTAATACGCTTATTAAAAAAATATTTTTTTATATACAAATAAGACGTTTAAGGAAATTTTTATTGTATTTTAACTCATTCTTAATCGAACGTTCGTACGATAAAGTTAAACAATTTGATATTCCCGTTTAATATTACAAAATTTAATAAATATTATTAAAGTGAAGAATATTATTTTTATATTGATTATACATTTATCAGTTTTATAAAAACAATTTAGAAATAATATTACAATAATTTAATTTAAAATAACTGTGATCTGTATTTAGTGATTAATAAAAAAAAAATATTTATATCGTGTGATTACGTGATTTAAAATACATTATTCATATATAAAACAAAAAAACAACATCAAAAAACGAAATGCCGTATTATAGTGGTGATTCGCGCCAATTTTCGCAAACTGCAATACAATGTAAAATTTGCAAGCAACAAGTTCGTGGTGCTCAAGCTTATTTTGAATGTGATAAATGTAATCAAACATTTCATTCGCATTGCAAAAAAATTATTGGCACTCATATTTCACGATTTGAACGCTTTCAACGTGGTTTTGTAGCACTGAGTGTGGAGAAAATGATATTGAGGGCAGTAGCGGTCGAAGCAATAAAATTCTGTTAGATTCACCTAACCACTCTGTTAATGGAAGTATTCTCTCTACCTTGGCTAATGACATCAAGGAAATGAAATCGGCAATTCATGGCATTGAAAAATCTCAGGAGTTTATCTCATCATCGTTTGATCAATTTAAAACTACGCTTAATCAAATCCTAGAAGAAAATAGTGCACTAAAAAAGGATTTGCAATCCATAAACACTAAGCAAAATCTAATGGAAAAAGTCATTTCAGATCTTGAAATCAAAATTGATCAACTTGAACAAGAAAAGTTGAACAAAAATATGTTTATAACGGGACTACCTGACGATCAATTAAAACCAGAGGAGATAATTAGAAATATTTTAACCACTATTGAGGCTCAAGTGGAGCTACAAGATATTCAAACATTGAATTATATTAAACAACCAAAATTCGTTGCTGATAAAACGCCAAAACAAAGTTATCACCAAATATTTGTCAGTTTTAAAACAGTGGAAGCGAAACTAAAAGTGATGCAGAAGAAGAAAGAAAAGAAGATTCTTTTCTTCAATCAAATTGGCGGCAATAGTAAAAGCGATAGAGTTATTTTCCTAAGAGATCATATAACCAAATATAAACAACAAATTTTCCAAAATGCCAAACAACGGAAGTTGGAACTTGGCTTCAAATATCTATGGACTAAAAATGCAATTATCTACCTTAGGAAAGAAGATTCATCGATCATACATACGGTAAATTCATTGAATGATTTAAGTAAAATAAAAAATTCTACTAATACAGTCGCGTCAAAAAAAAGTGTACAGCAAATAGTTCAACATTTACGAACTAATATATCTTAAAAGAAGAATGGAAAAATAAAATACATTTCATTTTTAAAAAGTGTATCAAGTATTAGTTTATTTTAACAAAAACAAAAATTCAATTATTTGTTGTTATCCTTGTAATTTTAAAAAAATTGCAAAATGCTCTGATTTTACGCGTCAAAAAAAAGTGTACACTCACATTGTTTGATTGTTTTTTGTTATAACGGGAGTTCCGATTTTTTCAAATAATTTTCTTTTGTTTTGTTGCATTGTCGATATCTTCGTGTCAAAGATCCGTGGTTATTATTATTCCAATCATAATAATTTAATGTTATTCAACATGGCCAAACAAACTACAATAGAAACACGTAATTTAGTGGTAAAATTATCATCTCAAGGCAAATCTCTGAGGAAAATTGCTAGTATTATCGACAGAAGTTCTGGCAGGAAATCTCTGAGGAAAATTGCTAGCATTATCGACAGAAGTTCTGGCAGGCCGCCAATTTTGTTAGTTGGGGACAAAATAGCGATAGCGCGAAGGGTTAGGGCTAATCCCTCTGAAAGGGCAGTCAGAATAGCTGAGGAACTCACAGAAACATTAGGAGCAGGAATAAGTGCCAGTACCGTTCACTGTGCTCTGCATGAAAATGGGTTACATGATAGAACTCCGAGAAAAAAATCAGTTAATTCTAAGAAAAACCAAAACAAGCGTCTCGAATATGCAAAAAATCGAATATGCATATATTTGCAAACATTGCTATTTGGAATAAGTGCTTATTCAGTGACGAGTGTAAAATAGAAATTTTGTAAAATAGAAATATGCTTTTTTGCATATTCGAGACGCTTTTTTTGGTTTTTCTTAGAATTAACTGATTTTTTTCTCGGAGTTCTACCATGTAACCCATTTTCATGCAGAGCATGGCGAACAATACTAGTACTTATTCCTGCTCCTCATGTTTCTGTGAGTTCCTCAGCTATTCTGACTGCACTTTTAGAGGGATTAGCCCTAACCCTTCGCGCTATCGCTCTTTTGTCCACAACTGAAATTGGTGGCCTGCCAGAACGGGGAAGATCTTCTACACATATCAAATGTTTGAATTTGAATAGTATTTTTTCACAATATTATGACTTCTATCGATAATACTAGCAATTTCCCTCAGAGATTTGCCTTGAGATGATAATTTTACCACTAAATTACGTGTTTCTATTGTAGTTTGTTTGGCCATGTTGAATAACATTAAATTATTATGATTGGAATAATAATAACCACAGCTCTTTGACACGAAGATATCGACAATGCAACAAAACAAAAGAAAATTATTTGAAAAAATCGGAACTCCCGTTATAACAAAAAACAATCAAACAATGTGAGAGTGTACACTTTTTTTTGACGCGTAAAATCAGAGCATTTTGCAATTTTTTTAAAATTACAAGGATAACAACAAATAATTGAATTTTTGTTTTTGCTAAAATAATACACTTAATACACTTTTTAAAAATTAAATGTATTTTATTTTTCCATTCTTCTTTTAAGATATATTGAGCAATTTCACGAAGATTCAACAACGTTTTGACTTGACCCCTTTTAATTTTGATTATTTTTTGTTTATAGATAGTCTTTGATAAATAAAAAATACAAGTTCTCTTAGAATTTTTTTTTTTTCGACCAGGGGTCTTCACAGGGTGCCCCTCAATTTTTGTTATTTTGTGATGTGAGTACATTTTGACGAGCGATTGTAGAAAAACTACTCAATCGATTTTCATAAATGATATGTCGTTGAATAGGTATTAGAACAAAGTTTTTAAAAATGTACACTGTTAATTTTTTGAAATAATTTTTAACGGTGTAACATAAGAAAAAAATGGTGTAATTGAAAAAAAGATGGCATAGCCTTTGTTTTTTTTTTTTTTAAACTAAATTGAAGCTTATGTTATATCTAACAACTTGTGAAAGTTTAGGACTAGCATCATTTTTTGTTTTAGAGATAAAATTCGTTGTGCATATGACTGTCGGGAATCAGTTTTTTTTTGTTCTGAAGGAAAATTATAAAAATGGCAATTTTTAGATTCAGATTTTTTTTTATGTTAAATATCAAATACTTTATTATTAAATGAACTTTTTAAAAAGCAATTTCAGTCAAGTTCAGCAAAATTTTGCGACATTTTGACTCGACCCTTTTTAATTTGGTTTATTTTTAGTTTATAGATAGCCTTTGATAAATGAAAAATACGGTTTCAAGTAGAATTTTTTTAAATATAGACCAAAATAAACCAAATAAAAAGGATCGAGTCAAAATGTCGCAAAATTTTGCTGAACTTGACTGAAATTGCTTTTTAAAAAGTTCATTTAATAATAAAATATTTGATATTTAACATAAAAAAAAAATCTGAATCTAAAAATTGCCATTTTTATAATTTTCCTTCAGAACAAAAAAAACTGATTCCCGACAGTCATATGCACAACGAATTTTATCTCTAGAACAAAAAAATGATGCTAGTCCTAAACTTTCACAAGTTGTTTGATATAAAATAAGTTTCAATTTAGTTTAAAAAAAAAAAAAAAAAGGCTATGCCATCTTTTTTTCAATTACACCATTTTTTTCTTATGTTACACCGTTAAAAATTATTTCAAAAAATTAACAGTGTACATTTTTAAAAACTTTGTTCTAATACCTATTCAACGACATATCATTTATGAAAATCGATTGAGTAGTTTTTCTACAATCGCTCGTCAAAATGCACTCACATCACAAAATAACAAAAATTGAGGGGCACCCTGTGAAGACCCCTGGTCGAAAAAAAAAATTCTAAGAGAACTTGTATTTTTTATTTATCAAAGACTATCTATAAACAAAAACTAATCAAAATTAAAAGGGGTCAAGTCAAAACGTTGTTGAATCTTCGTGAAATTGCTCATTAGTTCGTAAATGTTGAACTATTTGCTGTACACTTTTTTTTGACGCTAACTGTATATAGGGCAATAAACTTGTTAATCATTCATAAAACCTGTAATGTAATGAGTGTGTTAGATTTAGTAAATATTAATTATTCTACCTCTTTAAAGATCAATAACCTTAAAAATAGGTCAGGTTCATTTGATGTTGAAATGTTAATAAATAGTGACAAATCCTTTGATATTCAGGCGGTTGTGTTGACTGAAATTTGGTTAAAAAAATGTGAGAACTTATTTTATAATATTGAAGGATACAATGCGTTCTTTTCCAATAGACTAAATGGCTACGGTGGTTGTGCTATTTATTTAAAATCCAATATTATTGCAACTGAACTGCACAATGAAGAGTTTGAAAACAATAACTTGCTGGTGGTTAATTTGGGCAATGAAAAATTAAATTTAATGGCGGTGTATAAATCACCTGTTTCTAACTCAGAAATATTCCTATCTAAACTTTATTCTATTCTTCTGCGGTTTCCTAATAGTATAATTATTGGCGACTTTAATACTAATTTGTTATTGCAAACTAATGAAATCCTTAGGTATAAGGACGATATCTACTCTCATGGATTTGCAGTGCTTAACAAAATTGACTTTGCATATTCAACCAGAAGCTCGACAAATTCTGAGTCAATTATTGATCATATTTTGACTGATATTTTTAGGTTTAAATATGATTTTTGTGTTACTGAAACATCGTTGTCTGACCATAAACTAATCGCACTGAGCTTTAACTGCAACTCTAGTCCTCAACACTGTAAACGTACCAAAACTGTCCTAGATTATTCTAACATAGAAAAATCTTTTGATTGGAGGTGTGTTAAGAGTTGTGAAACGTTTAATGAAGTAATTCATTTGCTCCAAGGCACAATAAATGATAACACTCGTCAAGTAATCGTTCCACAACGCCATAAACATAAGGACTGGATGACTCAAGAAATTCTAGCAATCATTGTCGACCGTGAACGATTTTATAAATACAAGAAAAGATTTCCAAATAATGCCTATATTAATTCCAAGTATGAATTGTTTTGTAAACTAGCAAAAAACAAAATTATCGCAGCTAAAAAAGAGTTTAATGTTCGTGAATTTAATAAATGTAACGGTTCGCCGCGTAAATTTTGGGACTATTTGAAATCCACAGTTTTTAATAAACCTGCCGACACATTTAATTCAATCTGTCTTGTGAAGAATTCGGGAATCGTTAGAGACCAGATGCTAGTTGCAGAGGAGTTTAACACGTATTTTACTGATTCCCCACATTTGGGTCCGAGTACAATCAATTATTCGGATGAATTTTGTCAAGATAACTGTGTACGTTGTTGTCACTTTGCAATAGAACCCACAAATGTCTCTGAAATTCAAAATATTATAAGTAGCTTAGAAAACAATTCGGCATCGGGTCCTGATGCAATTTCATCTAAATTTGCTAAATATTTTCAGAATAATTTAAGTATCGTTCTTTGCAAACTCATAAATAACAGCATTAGCAAAAATCAGTTTCCAGATGTTTTAAAATTGGCAAAAGTTGTTCCGATTTATAAGTCTGGTAGTCCGCTTAATAAACAAAACTACAGACCAATTTCACTCCTGAGCGTTTTTTCAAAAATCGTTGAAAAAATTGTTTCGTCAAGATTGGTTTCTTTTCTTGACAATGAAAATGTTATCTCTGAAAATCAATATGGGTTCTGTCAAAATTCTAGCACAACATCAGCATGTCTTGCGTTTACTGATTTTATTAGTAAGGAGATCGATATAAAACAGCATGTGTCTTGTTTATTTCTTGATATTAAGCAAGCCTTCGATTCAGTTAAGTATCCATTACTACAACCTAAGCTGCATAAAATAGGCTTTTCGAAACAAAGAATTAAATTCTTCGAAAGCTACCTAAGAAATCGCGAACAGTATGTTACTATTGGAACTTGTAAAAGTTTGTCTATAAAAATTCAAAAAGGAGTACCTCAAGGATCCGTTTTAGGACCATTGCTTTTTATAATTTTCATAAACGATATGTGTGAACTTCCTTTAAAAGGTAAACTTCATCTTTATGCTGATGATGCAGCCCTAACTTATTCATGTGGATCACTGCTCCAACTTTTTCAAGATATGCAACACGATTTAGACCTATTGTATCACTGGTTTGTTCAATATCAACTTAGTCTTAACGTCTCCAAAACTAAATTAATGATTTTTCAGAGCAAGAAATATGAAAATGACAATTCTAACCTTCATTTGACATATTGCAATAATGAAATTGAACGAGTGCAATGTTTCAATTACCTTGGACTAATGATAAGCTCAAACTTCAAATGGGATCAACATGTCATACTCATAAAAAGTAAAATCGTGCCGTATATTTTTGCATTAAAGAAACTGCGTAAAGTGCTTCCCAAGAACTCTCTTATTTTAATCTACAACTCTTACATTCTGTCGCATTTTGTTTATATGAGTCCAGTCTGGAGCGGAGCGGCAAGTTATCTTATTCAACAGTTGTTTATACTGCAAAAAAGGGCAATTAAGTATATCCTAAACGTTCCTATGTACTATCCAAGTCGATTACTGTTTTCTGATTTTTTCCCACTGCATAACGTTATTGGAAAAGGAACTCATTGTTCTGATATATAAAATTGTGACTCAACGCCAAAAAATAATATGACGTTAACTTGGTCATATGAGATTCATGATCACTACACGAGGAGACGTTCTCATTTTGTTCCAAATTTTTTCGCAACTGGTGTCGCGGATAACAACATTTTGTACAGAGGATTACCTAAATTCAATCAATTGCCGGCGGATATCAAACGTGAACAAAATATTAATAAGTTTAAAACAAAACTTGTTCACCATCTTAGATTAAGTTAATTTATTAAAAAATTTAAGAAAAAAAAAAAAATAAAAAACCTAGTTCAATATGTATAGTATTTGTACTCGTGTTCTGTACTTGTTTCTGTACTAATAATGTTTTTTATAGTAATAATTTTTATTTATCATTATTTAGTTATGTATATTATAAAAAAGATTAAGATATTATTTACATATTTTGAAATTGTAATTTTGTATGCCACCGTATAGCATATTTATGCTTTGTGGCTAGCTATATTGTGTTAACCAAGCAATAAATAATAAAGTAAAAAAAAAAAAAAAAACTTGGTTGGTCGCAATTTGTGCATTTATTTTAGCTAACCAAACGCCATAGAAGTGTTAATCGCCACAACACTGTGACTGCTCTAACTATTTGCCGTCACAACTAGGCTTTTCTGCTGCGCATGTTTCACAGCAGTTTTAGCAGGTGAACCAGAACATGAGAATATTGCCGCAAAATCTCCCGAAACTGGAACCTACACGGTAACCGAAGACCAGTTTAAGGCACTGTTCGCAGAGCAGGCCACAGGCCTTTATAAAAAAGAACTGGAAGCACTCTTTGAATCCTCCAATCTCCCCAAATTCTGTTGGGTCTTCTCCACCTGTCTCAGCTACAACTTCTTCGATGGATACGCCACAAATAAATCAAGTAGCACCCAAAGTTCCTGCATTCTAGTCCGAAGACCCGGACTTGTGGCTCACAATCCTAGAAGGGCGATTTTCGTTGGGATATGTCCAGTCCCAACAAACTAAGTACACGCATGTACTTAGTGCAACTAGTCCAACTCTGGTCAGAGATATCTTGGTTGAGCTCGGTCAAGAACGACCTCACGATAGGCTCAAAGAGGCTCTTATAGCCTGCATATCCGGCAGCACGTCAGACCGCATACACAAAGTGTTACGCGGTATAGACCTTGGGGATAAAAAGCCCTCTCAATTACTCCGGGATATGACTGCCGAATCCCATAACACATTTTCTGAGGAAGCTCTAAAAATTCTTTGGAGGAAAAACTCCCACCTGCAGTTCGCGCTGCTATCACTGTGATCAACGATGATCTATCAAAAACGAAAACGGCCAGCAGATAACGTCCTCAATGTTCTAAAGGGTACGCAGATGCATGCGGTATCTAACCCTACCGCTTCTTCTTCCTCTTCCTCAAGTGAAGTTTCATGTCACTTGAGGAAAAATTCAACAAACTGGATATACAACTCCTCAATGCCTTCAAAGGCAAAATTTCTCCCAATCTCCTCACCAATACTGGACTAGATCCAAGGATCGAAGCGGTAATCGCAATAGAAATTTCAATCGAAATAATCGCTCTCCCATGCGACCTCGGTCCAGGTCACGAACGCAAATGTTTGATGGTATCTGCTACTACGCCAAGGAGAAAGCCAAAAAATGTGACTCGGAGTACCGTTTATTTTCCAAAGTACTCCGATTCCTCTGCCTCTACGTCTTCTTCAAAGTTTCTTTTGTTTATAATTTCCACACTAAAAACTTTATTATCCGCGATAATGGCGTAAGACTAAAATCCGCGGTAATTGCGTACGACAGAACGGACTGGACACGAATATTGTCGTCAATACTACCTGGTTTACGAACCACTTTCCGTGACGACTTCCAATCTTCATCGGCTGAGCTCGTCTACGTTACTAATATACATCTCCCACGAGAATTCTCCAGCTAAAATTTTAACTCCACTCCTCAATCTGATGTTGTTTCACAAATGAAACAATATATTTAATAACCTTCGTCATGCCATTGCGTCAAGATACACTTCTACTAAAGTTTTCGTCTCCAAAAATCTCGAGTCATGTTTTCTTCCGTACGAACTTAGTACGTTAAGCGCTTCAAGCTCCACACAAAGGACCCAAAGGTCCCCTTCCCTAGTTGCGATGATAAAAATTTCGTTATTGACCGTAAAGGTCAACATTCGAGTTTCCATAGACAGATTAAAACCTTGCTTTAGGGAACAATCTGAAGATGACTCACCTCAAAACTCACCTACTTTGAGTACTAATCTCAGTCGCGCAGACGAAACTTCGTCTTATACAGATATTGTCCATTCTACTCCTTCGGATACATTCCAGACTTCTTCTTCTACCTCCGTAGAAACAAGACAACGCGACGCTTAGGCAATTATATCAGCTAAACAGGTTAGATTTGACACCATTCCGCAACAACATATATTTCATCCTGGATCTACAATTACGCGAGCAGGCAGAACCACTCGTACCCCTACTCGTTTTCTTCGTGCTGTAGCACAATAATCTTTATATCGTCTCATTTTCGATGAAACTAGGAGGGGACTGTTGTGGCGAACATTCGTATTATTCAATTTTAAACATTTTTAAATACAGTAGGCGATGTTTTTGTTTTCAAAAACAGAATGTTAAAAAAAGTTTTACGAGTTTTTGTTCTTGATTTCTAAAGTTTATTATTTTATTTTCGTTTAAAAAAAATTATAATTAATAATTAAAGATTGATTCTAGTTTGATAAATGTTGTATAAGCTTCAAAATCTATGAAACTACAATAAACACACTTCTGTGTCTTGCTCTATTTTAACTATAACTTAAGTGATGACCTATTTTTTTTATCTAACGCTTGTTTGATTAAGATATGCTTTTGTACATAAAGAAATCAAATGTTATTATTATAAATGTTGAATGTGTGCCAAAAATAATAAATATGTACATATAATTAACAAGAAGAAAACAAAACTGTTTAAATAAGAAAAACATCTTCGAGTCAATAATTTAAATCAAACTTTTAAGAAAACATTTATTAGTCATCTAGTTACATCTAACAAGATTTGGGATTGCAAATATTTTATCAACTAGATGGAATAGCTTTTAACTGTAATAGCGTGAATGACTAGGTATATTTACTGGATTAACAACAGTATGGAAAATTCTATCCTCAACTAGATCGAATAGTTTTAGATAGTTTTTAGCGTGAATGACAAGCTATATATTTGAGCGTTATTAGGTATAAGTATTTGATGGTATCAGCTCACAATATTTCCAGAATGCTATGTCGCCAGAGCTGTGGTGAAGTCAGCTTATGTATCACCGTCGCCTATTTTTTATGTGTTTTTCTGAGGAACGTATCTACCGAATAAAAAAAGAATTAAGTGTACATTGAAAACTTTGACTTATTGTTTATATACCTAGAAAAAATCTGACCAGATTTTTTTGAACTTTTTTCAAGTAATTTGATGAGAAGACCAGGTGCGTTAGTGTACGGAGCCTTTACGACACTTATAATATGAACAAGAGGTACATCATCACAGATCATCTTTATCTTATGGCCTTATAAAAAGATGGTGTATTTCAATGCAAGCGTGTGTGTGTTTTTTTGTTGTTTTACCTAAGAAGGTAGAAAGGCTCACCAAAAATTTTTGAAACCCAACATTCTAAATGACACGGTGGTAACTCCGGTGGTAACTCTGCGGCACCACCAATATTACTCTCTTCTGTGTCTAGTTTTATGTTATCGTGGTGCTATTACGCAGTGTTGAGCATGGTTGCTCTTCGTTCGCCTTGTGTCAGTCGTCTCATTATACTCTCATTCGCTATGTCGCAGTTGTCTTTAGAGCTCAGCATAAACTGCATGAGGCGAGGCTCTGCGGATTGATTTTTTTTTTATTAATTAGTTAGACATATTTATTAGCACACTAAATATAAAAATATTCATTATTCAGACTCTTTGAATATCCGGAGATATCATGTCAAATATAAAGGAGGATATGAGTAAAATGGAAGGAATGAGGATATGGGGATAACTATACTAATTGTTTTAAATGAATATGGACATTTTCTTTAAATATCAGGGGCAAATAACAAATTCGGGAAATACAGAGGAGGTATTGAGATCCACAATTTGGCCACTCTATTAAAATAGTCGTTCTGCAAGGACACAGTTCTACAACTGCGCACACGATGGAAGGATACTTTGAATTTCCTTAGAGGAGAATTAATTAAAGCTATATTTATAGTAAATTGACAATTCAGCCACAATTCTTCTGTGCTGGAGTGAATTAAGCTGATCCGTTAGTTCGGTATTACCAATCAACCGTATTGCTTTCCCAAACATGACAGTAGTATTCCATACATGGACGAATAAGGGACTTAAAGATCAGCAAAATTTGATCGGGATTGAAAAACTTTTTACATCGAATCAAGAATCCTAATTTTTGCATTGCAGATTTAGCAAGGTTGAACACATGTTTATTCCTTTTCAGGTTATTTTCAATATCCACTCCAAGAAGTCTAACTGATTCAACCTCACGTAATTCCTCATGGCTTATCTTAATAGGGAAGTTTTTATGTCGCTCTATTCGTGAAAGAAGGCATAGTTTGATTTTGGTGAGATTAAATGAAACAAGATTACGATCGCCCCATTCCGTTATACGATCCAGGACTGTGTTGATAGAATCAATTAGTAGCTCTCTATCAGTGGTGACTGTAGCATGAGATCAAAATTTAGGAGATGTATGTGATGCATGCAATGTGCTGTCATCAGGAAAGCTATGGATTGGGTGCACTGTGGAAATAAGGAAGTCTTTAATGTATAAAGAAACAAGGTTGGTGAGAGTGCATAGTCTTGGGGAACACCATGCATTCATTGTGAAAATATTAGATGTAATACCATCTAGAAAAGGGATGATTGATTCAGTATGCTGCTCAGTAAGTCTTCGTGCGTCAGTAAATCTTCCTTGGATATGTAACCACGTTTGTTCATGCTTTTACATCAGGGATCATCATAAACGGGCATCGTCCGATGGCGGAAGTTTTCCATTCTGTTTGCCATCCTATATGATTGTCTTTGATGAAGTCTTCACGTGTCATCGGTCCCTATTATTTAGTGTTGTTGTACGGAGAGCCGGAGTACTACCCACAATAACATTCACGGTCTCATCAGAGCATGTGCGGAAATCGCAGCATATGCGCAACGATATACAGTATGTAGGCCGCTTTGATAGGTCAAACATAGAATTGTGCTTTTACCCCTGAGACCCAAATGGGTGCAGCATACATCAATATTAATGGCATGTACTAACGCTACCGAGAAGCTGCTGTTCAGTTGTCTAGTGCCGCCAATGTTTAACATAAGCATCGCAAAAGCAGTCTGCTCTCGTTTGGCTTTGTCACCGGCGTATATTAGGTGGTCTTTAAAATAGAGGATTTAGTCTAACACAACCCCAAAATACTTTAGGTTCTGACTAGATGTTATGATCTGTCCACTAACCTGGCTATCGATACTTTCCACCACTTCTCGGCTGCTAATTAGCGTGACTTCCGTTTTTTTTATCGGCAAACTCTACTCTTGCATTGTTCAGTCATGCTCTAACGCTTGTCATAGTCTGGTTACAGTTTAAAGTAATGTTTGTGGGGTGTTTTCAAACCGCGCGAACGTCAGCAATAGAGATTTTTGGAAAGCTTTCTCAATTGCACCTACATGTTAAATCTGTAGCGGTGTGAACGCTCATAGAATGCAGCTTGCAGAAGCGTTAAAGCTAGGTAATTTCACCGAGCTAGAATCGCGTAATCAAACTTTCTACTCAATTAAACCTCCATTTGAATCACCGCATCTTTCAACTAACACCAGACTGAAGTTATACAAGACAGTTATTAGACTGATAGTGATGTATGAGTCCCAAACGTTGAGATTTACACAAACTGTTCGAATCACGTTTATCTGTGTTTGAGCGTAAAATCCTATACTGCATGTTTGGTCCACTTAAGAGAGGAGAGTATAGAAAAATATATAACTTTGAAATTGGCACCTGCTTGAGAGTCCTGATATGATAGGTTGTATCCGTACCAATAGGATTTCTGGAATAGTTAAAAGTCTGGAATGATTAAAAAATTAAATTAAACTTTCAACTGTCATGCTGCTGCGAATGACCGTGGTGAATATTCGAAGCTGGTTGCCTCGGTAACGGTCCTACATGGTCGGTGTAAAAACCCTAAAAAAATACAGCCGACCATTATGTCACTCAAATCTTAAGTTCATAAAAAGAAATTAATTATTTTAATGATTTGTTTCCCGTGTTATGCGCAGAAAATGTAAGATTACATTCCAAGGAAGAAAGGGGGATATATTTTGCCCCGAGATGCTTTGACTTGCGATTGAAACCAGAGTGCTGCAAATCGCTGAGAGATATGAAATACTCTCTTCCGAATTGTGCATACTATTTTTTGTTTTTGTTTTGAATAGGTTTCCCCCTTGGCTAACAACAGCACTGTTACGTGGATTACTTCATTTAAGTTCTACAATATATTGTGTCCATTGTAAAAAGTTTAAGAAACACTGTTTTTAATAAACTGATATTTATTTTGTAATAGTTTTACATATTTTATTAGCAAATATTTTTTATTTTTTAACTTTTGCTTGTTTGTTTTAATTGTTGTTCTTAATTTCGGTTTGTGTTAATTTGCATATTTTTCTTTAAAAGTTGAACAAAACAAATGCTCACAAATCCACAAATAACCTTTGCGTCAAAAATACATGATACTCTTGTTTTGGTTTCGTTGACCAACGTTAAAGAAAAAAAGAAAGCTATGACATATTATACACATAGTTACCAGTTATCACATTGTTTTATTACACAATGGGTGGAATGCATAAAACCTAGTAACTAGGTTTTTTAAGTGTTTACTAGTTTTATTATATATAAAAAACCTAGCAAACACTTAAAAAACCTAGTTACTAGGTTTTATGCATTTCACCCAATGACATTTGTTAGATAGATTTAAGCTTCTTATTTGTTCGTGTTGATTTGTGTAAGAATAAATTAGGTAAAAAAATGGTGCACGTGCTGGTATAACTCGTTCGCCGATGTTTTTGGCTTCTTTTGCATGTTTAAAGCGCACAATTTTAATTTTTTAAAAGATTTACTAACAACAGCGAGGCGGTTTTTGTTATTCACTTTCAACCATTTTTATTAATTGTTTCACAACCTTGTTTGATGCACGTTCATTAAGGATGCGAAGTTGACTGGTCTCAAAACAGGCCACATATAAAATAAAACAAACTAATTAATTTAATATAATACTATTATAGTAATTTATTATTATTTACAAATATCATTAAAATAAAATTGTGAATACATATAATAATAATAAAATGTATCTATTAATTTATATATTTGAGTTTATTCACATAAAAATATAACGTAATATTTATATTTGAAAATAAAAATTGTAAATATAATTCTTTTTAAAAATTTAGTCTTTTTTAATTAAAACTATAACTAACTAGAATCAAATGAACGGCAAATTTGCTTTGAAAAGCTAATAAAATTCGAACTTGCCATTTCGAATAATATGCTTTGGTCAATTATTTAACCCACACCTACTAATCCCAACTGTTTTTGAATCAAGATAGATTTTGCTTATTATTCTACGATTTAGATAGATTATAGATAAATCTGATTCATTGAAAAAGGATTACAACAAGGATTACTACAAGGATTACTCAAAGGATTACTAACCCCGTCATTAACATGGCGAACATTAGATTTAGAAAAATCATCTACGTGTTCAGTCAACATAATATTTTAGATGATTATATTACTTTTAAAAAGTGTGAGTGATAATGATTACAACGTTTCAGAACAAATCATAAATATCTTTTGAAACAGCATTAATTAGATAGATTTTAATATTAGATTTAGACTGCGAGATAAATCTAGCTAGATTTTAATATTAATTTAAAATTTAGTCTATATGGAGCAACAAACATTTTCATGGAACGCAAAAATAGTGTTGTAATACGTTTTGGGAGTTTTGTGTATTAAATTTCTATGTGTGAATTCATAAGAGTTTAAAAAATTAATGGTACTGCAAAAACTTTTGTCAGAAATTGACATAGTAGTAAGTTTTGTCGCTTTCACACTTTTAATTTAAGGTTTCGATTATATGGTATGATGTGTTGCTGACCTTTAGATATTGTAACCGATTTACGGAATTTTTATTGCAAATCCAAAAATTAAATAATCTACGGTTGATTCTAAGTTTAAGACCATAGATGTTCATTTTGAAAAGAGAATATGAGTTGAGATATGAGTTTGTTACAGACTCTCGCTTGTTAGAACAAATTTACCGTTCATTCATTTTCAGTGAGTATAGTAGTTCTATACTACATAGTGTTGAGATCCGTTAAAATCCAATCAATTTTTTTTGTTTTGTATATTTTTAAAACCATTTTTCATACGGCTTAATGTATTAATTATTATTACGATTACAGAAAAATCTAGACTATTACAGTTTCTTCCAGTAAAATCAAATCACAACAAAACGCAAAAACAAATGAATGAAATATATAGTGTTTTTGTACATATCTTAGAATGAAGGTCAACATAAAATGGATGATTTTGTGAATCAGGTCAGCGTAACGTAAAATAATCGAATATTCTAATATTTTCTCAAGGTTTCTCAAAAGTGACCTCGAATTTTCTAGAAATTAGGCAGGTATATAAGCGATTGTCTGTTGCAGATTAGAATTGGTTTTATTTTAAACCTGCGATAGTGAAGTTAAAATTATAAAAGTGATCTTTAAATTAGTTTTTGTGAATAAAGTTTTAAGTGTTATTGAGAAGACATATTTTGTGTATTATTTTGAACGTTGTGAACTGGAAATTTCTACAATAAACCGTTGGAGTTCTGAAGCAGTTGAAAGAATATTCTAGTCAGGAATATTGTTTGCTGTATTGTTCTGTAAGGTGTTGAATACTCAATAAAACCTGGTGTGTTTGCTTACTAATCAGTGATCGAACTCAGAAAAAGATTGGGAATTACGTTTATCGAATTGAGAGTAAGGCCAATTCGAAGTAAGGTTGGAAAAACTTAACATTATCATTCTAATCTTTATTATTAGTCATCGCTTTATGGTTAATTAACCTTTCGACCTCAAGCTTTTCGGTGACTGACTAGAGAGCATCTACATTTATAGCTTGTAGTAATGGAAAGGTAAGTGTAATGAAGAAAACACATCGTTTTTTCAATTCAATATTGTTCACAGCAACTTGGACTTTAATTCGGCAAAATTTATACAGTTTTTTGCACGATCAGGCGATTTTTCATGTTTACCAATTTGTAAATAAATATAGTAAGTTTCGTTTACAAATCACAGATCGGTAAGTAATTACTTACCGATCATGCAGACGGTTACTTACCGGTAAGGGCGACTGATGGTGTGAATAAAAACGATTTTTATTTAAATAATTATGTAGGGCAATTTACTAACTGTAAACTTTAAATAATATTCTTTTAAAAATATTGCAATTAAAAGATTTAAAAGCAAATTATTTTGAAAAAATATTAAGTTAAAAATATAAAGTTTTGTTGCAAAACTACAAAAAAACCTATAGAATTATGACGAAACGCAGAGCTTACTATTTTGAGATGCAATTTTAAGAAATTTTCTTTAAAACATTAAAACTTAAAAATGAATTTTATTATTTAATAGTATATTACATATCTAGAGTTGTAAATAGCATTTTACATGCGAGGGAAAATTTTGCGCACGAGACGCGTAGCGTCGAGTGCAGTATCTTCACGAGCATGGAAAATGCTTTACAACTCGAGATTTGTTATATACTTTTCCTTCGACTTTGTTTTAATGCCCAAACGCATATAATTACTTGAAAAAATGAACTACTAATTATAAATTAAATGCAAATAGTTTACAAATTGTGGTAGGCTTTGCATTATTCTGTGTCAAAATGAATTGAAATATTTAACTTTTAAAAATCAAAATTTTCGTTAAATAAAAATTTTTCTTTTTATTAAAAGCGTGCGTTAATATATATATGAAAATCCATTACCACACGCTTTTTTTTACTTACCGCACGCTATTTGAAATAATCAATTTACATGTCATGGATAGTGCGATGTAATTTATAATTTACTGTGATAGGAGTAGGAAATTAGTACATTACATATCTAGAGTTGTAAATAGCATTTTACATGCGAGGGACAATTTTGCGCACGAGACGCGTAGCGTCGAGTGCAGTATCTTCACGAGCATGGAAAATGCTTTACAACTCGAGATTTGTTATATACTTTTCCTACGACTTTGTTTTAATGCCCAAACGCATATAATTACTTGAAAAAATGAACTACTAATTACAAATTAAATGCAAATAGTTTGTAAATTGTGGTAGGCTTTGCATTATTCTGTGTCAAAATGAATTGAAATATTTAATTTTTAAAAATCAAATTTTTCTTTAAATAAAAATTTTTCTTTTTATTAAATGCGTGCGGTAATATATATATGAAAATCCATTACCGCACGCTTTTTTTTACTTACCGCACGCTTTTTTTTACTTACCGCACGCTATTTGAAATAATCAATTTACATGTCATGGATAGTGTGATGTTATTTATAATTTACTGTGATAGGAGTAGGAAAATAATTTTTTCTACTCCTATCACAGTAAATTATAAATTACATCATACTATCCATGACATGTAAATTGATTATTTCAAATAGCGGGCGGTAAGTAAAAAAAGCGGGCGATAAGTAAAAAAAAGCGTGCGGTAATGGATTTTCATATATATATTACCGCACGCTTTTAATAAAAAGAAAAATTTTTATTTAAAGAAAAATTTGATTCTTAAAAATTAAATATTTCAATTCATTTTGACACAGAATAATGCAAAGCCTACCACAATTTGTAAACTATTTGCATTTAATTTATAATTAGTAGTTCATTTTTTCAAGTAATTATATGCGTTTGGGCATTAAAACAAAGTCGTAGAAAAAGTATATAACAAATCTCGAGTTGTAAAGCATTTTCCATGCTCGTGAAGATACTGCACTCGACGCTACGCGTCTCGTGCGCAAAATTTTCCCTCGCATGTAAAATGCTATTTACAACTCTAGATATGTAATATACTAATTTTAGCATTAGCTCCGAAAAATGATTACTTTTAGAACTGTTTAGAGTCCACAAAATTGTATTTTAGCGGCCTAGTACTTAAAGTCGTTATGACAATACTTTAGCGGCTTCAAAATTTGTTTTCATTTTATATTATAATTATTTTCAAATTATCATCACAATTGCTTTGATAATTTTTTTTTGATGTCAGAAATTTTATTTTTCATTCATACAAACTATGATATTTAAACAGTAGGCTTTGTTTTAACTGTCGGCAATTCTTCTTGTCGTCGATAATTTCGCTTTGTCGTTATGAGAATTCTTTGTTGTCATTTTTTGTTCTAACAAAATGAAATATAATTTCATCTTAGTAGGCGCATAAATTTGTAATTTATTTTTGACAAATAAACAAACATGCAAATATTTATGAATGAAAACGGACATTTTTATTATTTGCATTTTTACATAATTTTGTATTATTAAATAATTTGTAGAAAAATTTTATTTAGAAACTAATAATTATCTTTTAAACAAAATTATAATTAAAAAAAATTATCTCATTAAATACCACTCTTCATTGAAATTTTTGTCTAAAATTTTTCAATTTTACTCATTAAATTATTTTTAAGCAACACTGCTCAATCAAACCACTACTTAAACCACTCGTCCTTCGGACTCGTGGTTTATTGTGCGCTTTGATTCGCAGTGTTGCTAAATTTAATTCGTAAAATCAAAAAATTTTCGAAAAAATTTCAATGACTCGTGGTATTACAACCGATAAGTTTTGTTCAAAAATCAAATTTTTAGGTACGAATACAAATTAAGCAATAAATTAGAAAAAAATCCTAAGAGGTAATACAAAAAAACGTTGTATGCAACACGTACGCAAATGGCTTTAGCAGACTCATCTTCATATTACAGACTCGGCTAGCGCCTCGTCCGGAAACATTACGATTCGTCCGCTAAAACCATATTTTGCGTACTTGTTACATAAACTACTATTAATTGAATTTTTATTGATCGTGCAAAAAATATAATAAGCATTTTGGGCATTAAGAGTATCACAGATTGCGGATATATTAGAGATCTCGACTTCGTCTCGATCCAAAACATATACCCTCAATTGGTAAAACACTCTTAGTGCCCTTAATACTTAAATAACTTTTCACTTTTCTTTAAAAGTTTTATTTGCAATACATTACATTATATTATTCTTTTTTTCAATAAAGTGGGATTACAATTTACAATACGTAGGACAACAACACGTAAATAGGGATTACAATATGTGTCACAACAACACGTAAATATTTTTAAAGACATTGGTCGTTTGTTGGTTGAAGCGACCTAAGATTCGGCTAATTTCGATATTTCAATTTGAAACAAATTTTTTGGTTTATTTTTCTTAAAAACTCAGCATTTCATCTACACTTTTTTGGTTGAAACTTAAGTAACTAAAAATACATATAATAAGAGATTATAATGATAAATAACTTGTTTGTTGTTCTGGTTTCTTGGATAGGTGGTCGAATCACTTTCAACAAGAGTAATTTAGATAAAATTATAAATAACATTTATTTCGGAGTGACTTGAATGAGAAATAATACTTGAATTGTATAGTTGCTTACAATAACTGCGTTCGATTTAACTAAAATAACTGTATTTACTTAACCCTTTTGCTCCAAGGTCTTTAATCAATTTTTTTCAATTGTTTCAACTAACTAACTAACTTATCATCCAATTTAATAAAACTAAAATTAACATACAATGACAAATTTTTATTTTTAAATGATGTACAAGTTTTAATATTCAAAATATCATTTACATGTAAATATTGCAATTTGAGATGCAAGTTGTAATATATATATATATATATATATATATATATATATATATATATATATATATATATGAGGTATTCCACGTCAAATCGACCACTTTTGACTAGACCCCTCTCGATTTGGTTGAAACTTTTTTATCTTTTCGTACACCAGTAATTATATGTTTTAGAGTTTTTTAAAAAATTTTTACCAAACCCAAAAAATGTTATGAATAGCTATGTATTTTTCAAATACCCATGGTTTTGTCAAAAATTCATTAAAAGCGACGCGCTTTTTTTTTGACATTTTTGTAATTGAATGTAGGTTTTAGGAAAAAAACAAAAAAAATTTTCGATGTCTTTTTTCATGCAATTTTTTAGTTTGTTGAGAAAAACATCAATTTTTCAAAAAGTACACTTTTCATTTTTTAACATGAATAAGTCTTTAGTTAATGCCGTTTGAACCAGAGTGGGTCGACTTCGCTTTCTATTTCATTTTTTAATTAAAAAAATTGTTGTTTTTATTTATTTTTATTTAAGGGACGATCCACGTCAAACGGGCCATTGCGGCGACCAAAATTGGGGGTGGTTTAAAAAAACGTGAGATGGCTCAAAATTTTTGTATTGAAGTTTTCTTTCTAATAGTAGGTAACGTTTTAGAATTTTTCAAAATGATGGGGTTAAAATGAGGGGTTAATCCCCACATTTTTCAACATCGTACGTAAAAGCTAGTTACTAACACGTAATAAAAATTTGTAGAAATAGATTGTTAATTTTAAAATGATTGTAGGAGTACGTTATTTAAAAATTTATATAAGTTTAAAAAAAAAATAAAACCACCATTCAAAATGGCGCCAACTCATCAAATTTGCATTTTTACTAACAAAAGAAGCTTATTTTTTACCATTCTACGGCTTGAAAACTATCTTTTAGGTTTTTAAATAGTTATAACTTCAATTTATCAAAGAATTTCAACATTTGTTCAAAATGGCCGAAGCACAATACAGTTCTTTTTATCAAAATCACATTTATATTAGCAAAAATAAACTTTTTAGAAAAAAAAATCAACTTTAGACAAAAAATAAAAAAAACCTTGGAAAAGTAAAAAATAACTCTATTATAACTTTTAGAGATAAAAACACATACGTGTTTGTTTTTTTTTTACGAAATTCGTTTTATTTTTACAAAAAGTTTATTTTTGGACATATACCCGTGAAATTGTTAAAAATGATGATATTTTGCGCCGGCCATTTTGAATAATTATTGAAATTTTTTTAAAAATTGTTGTTACAACTATTTAGAAACCTAAGAGATAGTTTTCATGCCGTAGAATGGTAAAAAATAAACTATTTCGGTAGCAAAAATGCAAATTTAATGAGTTGGCGCCATTTTGAAGCCGCCATTTTTATTTTATTTTTTAAATTATATAAATTTTTAAATATCGTACAATCATTTTAAAATTAACAATCTATTTCTACAAATTTCTGTTACGTGTTAGTAACTAGCTTCCACGTACGATGTTGAAAAATGTCGGGATTAACCCCTCATTTTGACCCCATCATTGTGAAAAATTCTAAAACGTTACCTGTCATTAGATAGAAAACTTCAATACAAAAATTTTGAGCCATCTCACGTTTTTTTAAACCACCCCCAATTTTGGTCGCAGCAGTGGTCCGTTTGACGTGGATCGTCCCATATATATAAATAAATAAAAACAACAATTTTTTAATTAAAAAATAAAATAGAAAGCGAAGTCGACCCACTCTGGTTTAAACAGCATTAACTAAAGAATAATTCAAAGTTAAAAAATTAAAAAAAAAAATGAAAAGTGTACTTTTTGAAAAATTGATGTTTTTCTCAACAAACTAAAAAGTTTGCATGAAAAAAGACATCGAATTTTTTTTTTGTTTTTTTTTCCTAAAAACTAAATTCAATTACAACAATGTCAAAAAAAGCGCGTCGCTTTTAATGAATTTTTGACAAAAGCATGGTTATTTGAAAGATAAATAGCTATTTTTTTAAAAAATTCATAACATTTTTTGGGTTTGGTGAAAATTTTTAAAAAACTCCAAAACATATAATTACTGGGGTACAAAAAGATAAAAAAGTTTCAACCAAATCGAGAGGGGTCGGGTCAAAAGTGGTCGATTTGACGTGGAATACCCCATATATGTAGATGATATTTTGAATATTGAAATTAGTTGTAACAGTGTGTTCCAATTAGCTGCTTAATTGTACTAAACTGCTAAATCTAAATTTAATTTCACAAAATTGCGGAATTTTAATTTAAATTAATGTAATCATATTGTCAGACATTGTTTAACGTATAAATTACTTCACAATTATAGAAAAACAAAATACCGCTTTAGCCAAATCAATGGTTGACTAATTTAATTTAGTACGTTAAGTACAATTTAGAATCAATGGAAAGTACCGCCTTTTAGTTCTCGAATTTATTTAGTTCGGTTATAAATGTTTTGGTATTTTTAATAATAAAATGGAAAATTTAATTCATCTGTCAAATTTGAAATTTTAACAATAAAATGACAACCTTATATTGTTGCTTTGGACCTATCAGCTTAAAATTAGGCGATAATTTTGGCCTAGTGCAAATTATCAATAATTTGCACTAGTGCAAAATTATCAGGTTTTAAAAAACAAATTAAGACGCAATTTTAAACATTTGTAACTGGGTAACTATGATTAGAATTAATGTTGCTACAAACAACAGCTAAAAGCTAAAAGACTTAATTGATTCATAAAAGTTTCTTATAAAATATAACTCGTGCAGTGAAAATGTATCTATAATTTTTGACATATTTTCTCTCACGCAAGTTAAACTGAAAAAAACACTCGTGCACTCGAAAAAGGAACATGTATTAATTTAAATTGAATTATTTTAAAATTTATTGGAAAAATGAATAAAAAACAATGAACTTTATTTTATTTTTTTTTGTACCACTAATTCTAGTCACCAAGTACTCGGCCCCTTCATTTGATGATAACCACATATTTTATACTTCGTGAGGCGCCAGTCCTTGACGAGTCCGACAACTTTTGTATCTGCCATTTTCCGAGATGCGATCGCTTTTTCATTAGAGAAACTCTGAAAAATGACGATTGCCCGGGGTCTAGTAAATTTACTACCAAAAATTTTGGAGGGTGGAACTTTTTTTTTAAAAAACGAGGGCAACCTTGGCCGACAAAAATTTGTCTGCTATTGTCGAGTCCGAAAACCCAAAAATGCTAAAATATTAATTGTGCCCATAATTATGAAAGTTGTCTAAGTCAAAATTTAAAAAAAATGAGTTTATCCGTTATATCGCATCAAGTTACTTCAAACTAAATTAGTCCAATGTAATTTGTACGATATTGTCAGAAAAGATCCGTTTAAAGCTAGAAACACAACAAGGGCAAAATCGTCCGACGACGACGTTAGTAACATTAGAATACACAGCATACATACATTTCAAACAACTACAGCAATAATCGAAAAAGTTTTTTTCGTCGGAGAAAATTTAGATTCTATAGCTAGAAACACAACACGGGCGAAATCGTCCGACGACGACATTAGTAACATTAGAATACACAGCATACATACATTTCAAACACAACTACAGCGATAAACGAAAAAGTTTTTTTCGTCGGAGAAAATTTAGATTCTATTTCTAATTTATCGTCGGCGATGATTATTGCCAGATATCAATTTTATTTTTATTTGGCTGCAAGGGTAATTTTTAATGTTATTGTGACAGTGCCGCCAACTCAAAAATATGATTTTCTGATGTTTTTCGCGTTTCTGAGGTTGTAATCGTTTTGTTTTGAGATGTCAACTGCTTTGTCACTTGTCAGTTTATGTTCAAAGTTCGGTTTTATTCATTTATATATTTTCATAATTTGTATTTTGTATTTTATTTTTAAAATAAGTTCAGAGAAAATATTTATTAGTAAAAATTAGTTGGTTTTAAAATTGAAATTTGTGAAATTCATTTTGACAAAGAACAAAGTATTTTAGTTTATGCAATTTTATTTTTGACAGCTTTTCGCGCTGACGCCTTTGTTGTGGTTACAACAGCGAAATTGTAGACGTTTTTTTTATCGTCCGACGTTATCGTCCGTGTTGTGTTTCTACCTATAGAGTACTTGTTATTTCAACAAAAATGTAATTCATCTAGTGTTAATTATGATAGTAATCTAGGACAAAATTTGAAAAACAAAAAAGTCGAACAAAATGTCAAAAATAATTGCCAAAACGATGTGTTGCAAAGTTTTTATATTGTCGGACCATAGGCCCATAAAAATGAGCTGTTCCTCCTAAATGTCAAATTTGCTCTTTTTTAAGTGAAAGTTAATGGTGACAAAATAATGAGTTCGGAAAATAATTAATAAATAACATTAGAATTTCGAAGTTTGCTTTTGCGTTAAGTCATTTATACGCCGTTCAGTTAATTTTGAAAATGGTCTAAGTCAATTCAAACTGTAAAAAGCATATTTTGGAATGAGATTTATACAAAATTTCACATGCATAATAAACGTTCATTATTGAAGACTAAAGCTCTAAAATAAAAATTTTCATTATATAGAAATGTTTCTTAATTTAATCATTTGCAAACCTTTAAATATCTCAATACAAGAAATGTATGACTTAGACCACATTCATAATTATGGGCACAGTTGTCGATCGATGCACATTTAATTTTTGTTTCAAATTTGATGCTTTCCTTCGTATTTTAAATAAAAATACATAACTTTTTGATGGTTTATCCAATTATGCAAGTAATAAATAAATAAAAAGGATGACGAAAAAGTGTTAATTTTCTTTTTATGCATATACGAAGAATTGATTTTATAATTTTCTTTTATAAATGAAAGAAAATTATAAAATCAATTCTAAAGGAGTGAAATAAAAATAAAATAAAAATTTTGCTCTTGGCTTCGTGTATAATAAATTTTATTCTCTCGCAAATTTGCAATGTCGCTCATGCTTTGCTGGTTTACACTTACACAATAAATTACTATCATTCCGAATTAGTAGTAAGAACGATATTTTTTATTTTTAAAAAAGAACAGAGAAAATTAGCGAATAAGGAGCGTTTTAAACTCTGTTTATTACACATCATTCATATTACAATTCATCCTTTTCTTTTTTTTTTTGTTTCTTTAAACATTATTTAGTTTAGCCCTATTGTTATAAATTACCTTATGTATGTAAGTGTGATAATCTATAACCTATAAATGAGCCGTTCACTGCACAACACGATTAACTCCATAAAACAAAATGATGAGAAAATTGAGTTTTTTTCAAAGGTCAAATAAATTTCGATATTTAGTAGTGTTAATCTTTATCATTCAGGAATGTTATTATAAACATAATTTATTTTATTTTGGTTATTAAGTATATCAATTAGCTATTATAGTAGTAATTTAATTAGTATAATAGATATTATTAGTTTTTAATGTCAGGTTTTTAATAGTCATTTTTTAATGGTCAGACAAATTTTGACTTTTAATGGTGTTTATCTTAATTATTCAGGAAAATTGTTTTAAACATAGAAAGTTATGACTATAGCAAGTACTTTGACATTTAAATTTAAAATTTTCCAAAAAGTGGAGTTAGTCGGTTTGTGCAGTGAACGGCACAAATGTAGCCTATAAGTGTATAACCTGCACTTTCACCCATCTAACATGAAATATTTGAACCACCTGTAGTATGAAATTATTTGAAAAACACTGGACTAGAAAAATTACAAAAAATGTTATCGCTTATAAATCAAAAATTAGGCTTTGGTTATAGCGAATTATATAGAAAACAAATAATTTACATAAACATGTATTTATTGGATTCAGGCTTAGTCAATTAATTTCTCTGGTGATCACTATTGTTGTTTTACTCTAGCCATGTTAGTATTGAATAACAATCTTGAATCGTCATGAAGAGGGTAGCAAAATCCGAAATTCGACGTCCACGCCGTGCTGCCTGTGTAATGCTGACAGAATTAGGTTGGTGAGTTGGAGACAAGCAGAGTAAAAACTGCTCAGTTACACTCAGCTACATCACGGCGAATTGGCGTCTTAAAACCAAAGCGACTCAAGCGTCTGTTCTCCATATCAGGGGCGGCTTGGAGTGGGCGTCAATCTTGGATCAAGAGCCTCGCTATATGTTAAATTTGGAAATCAGAAAGAGAATATCAGATCCGGACAAAACAACAAAATTTTACCTGAACGGAAAAAAGGACCAGACTACCGAATCGGAACGTGGACCGTGCGCAGCCTAATCGCTCATGATGGCTTAATACGTCTAGAAACAGAGGCTGAGAGGTATAGGATGGATATCATAGCTCTGCAAGAAATTAGACAACCAATAATCGGCAAACAAGATTTGGATAATCACTCTTTATACTGTAGTGGTCACTGGTCATTCTTCTCTAAGAGAATTTTGTACTGCTTTTCTTGTTAGTGTCAATGGGAGGCCTACGTGTACGCGGTACGTACAACAATATTTCTCTCATTGCCGTGCATGCACCTACTGAATGAAGCTAAAACCGTCGACGAGAAGGATAATTTCTACATAGCACTGGAAGAGGTTATGAAACAAACACCAACACGCGACTTCATTATGGTTCTTGATGACTTTAATGGGCAGGTTGGAAGAGATATCTCTTATGGAAATGTGGTGGGTCCCAACAGCCTGCATTTGAATTCGAATGATAATGGTGAGAGAATGACTGAGTTTGCATTATCAAATAATTTGAGAATTGCCAGTACTTTCTCTCCGCATCGATCGATTTATAAGCAGACTTGGGTCTCACCGAATGGAATCACTCGAAATCAAATTGATCACGTGCTAGTAACAGCACGTTTCTTTTCGAATGTTCTGGATGCGCGATCCTTTAGAGGTGCATATATTGGAAGTGACCTTCCTTGTACGTGCTACGATAAGGAACCACTTCCTAAATCCAGGCATTCCAAAATTTAGTCAACGGAAACTTTTTAACATCTTATCATTAAAAAATGCTGAAATGGAAGAGAGTTATCAAAACAATATTGCCGAAACATTGGAGAAATCAGAAACCATTAATGGAGACGTCGATAAGTCACGGTATTTGCTCAAAGATGCTGTTTTAAGCGCTGCTGAGGGAATACTTGGACGGCCACAAAACCACTCCCAGAAGCCATAGATGGATCAAGCATGTCTTGACGCTATTCAATACAAAAGATTGCTATCTGAAATATCTAAAAGAACGCAGCACCAGGTCCACGAAGGAGAACTATAAACTGGCAAGACAAGCCGCTACAAAGCTATGTAGACGAACGAAGAGAGAGTGGTGGAAGTGTGAGGAGATTGAAAGCTTTAATAAGGAACATCAATCGCGTAACTTCTTTCAACAGGTCAAACCTTAAACAGGGGATTTCAAACTAGATCGACTGCTATTCAAAACGAAGATGGGGAGCTACAAGTAGACCTTCATAATATTTTAGAAACTTGGGCTGCTTATTTTGAGAATTTTTCAAACTTAAGTGACCAAAAACAAGTCAGGCGTCGAGCAAAGCTTATTCGTGTGTCAAAGGTACATGCAGACGAACCCACCATAGAGGAATTCGAAGCGGCGCAGTCCAAATTAAAACGTAATCAAGTATTTGCAATCGACCATCCGAAATGATTGTACATGGCGGCGAAACTCTATCTTTACGATTGTTTGAACTTGTTCAAATGATCTGGAGGACTGATACCACGCCACAGGACTGGAACTCAGCTATGCTGATACCAATCCATAAAAAGGGTAATCGCCTACAATGTGCAAACTACAGAGGAATCACGCTCCTCTGCACAGCATATAAGATTTTTTCCGACATTTAGCTAGCCAAGATCAATCTTTTTGCCAAACAAATGTTTGGAGAATGTAAGTGTGGCTTCCGGTAAGGCCGAGGTACCACCTCAACCTACCTCTATTGACACATTATCTACGAAAAAACAACTTATTATTCATCTGGACTCTGGATATTTTCCATCGTAGTAATTTTATATCGCAACTAATCCATTGAATTAATTGTGTGGTTGTATTTTTGTAGGTAAATATTTTGAAATTTTTGGCGTCCCATTGGTGATCTACTCAAAAGCAGCTTCGAGCGGCTAATTTGCTCCAAAGGAACGCATTACATGTAGTGTTTATTTTACAATTACCCGTTTTGATTTAATTATTTTGTTTTATCAAGTTGAATCAAAAGATGAATGCAATGTTGTAGATGTAGTAATCAATGTAACCAAAATAATATTTATTTATTTACTTCAAAGCCCAGCGATGATAACCTGCGATTTAAATTTTAGCTAATCCAAAATTTTAGACCTGAAAACGATCGGTCTATTATAACTTATATGGCAGTGTAACAATTAGTGCAATTAACTTTCTTACAGGCGGCAAAATATTACTATGACATGCAGCGCAACTATTGCATTGTTTACATCAATTTTTGATAGTGCAGTATATTTGCAGCACAAATTTAAGTGTCTTTGTCCTCCCAAAGATTTCAAAGGTAAGGTTGATTTAAAAATTTTAAATTTTTGGACAAAACTCTTCCTTTAGGATTTCAATAAAAATTAAACGCGTCCAGCATTATATTTTTTTTCCTTTTTTACAAGGAATATAACTGTGCACATCTCAGCGGAGGAAAAGTTCACTTAAGGGACGCAGGCAAAAACGCAACATTCTAAGGAGACCCCAAAATCAGCCGAATGTTAATTTGAATATAAAGCAAGTTGCAGTTATGTTCAAAATGTTTTTGATTGAATACTGAACTAGATTTTTGCATTTGAAATCAATTGTTAATATTTTTAGGCTAAAATTAAAGGGATTTTCAATAATATCAACTGCTCAACAATGAGAACCATGTTTCCCTATACTCATGAAGATATGAAAAAAAAACAACTGAAGGTCTATTTATCAGTTTTTACAATATTTTGTTCAGTTCATCTATGTATATCTTAATGAAGAACATATTCCACAGTTGAAATCTTGAACGAAAATTGCATACATTAAGCGTTAATCTGATACACAGATATATTGATACATTGTACAACTAAACTGTGCGTTTCAAACAGAATCAAGAAAATTGAGCCTAACTTTATTTGATGATAGTAACCAAAGTAAGATGAAATTGAATAATTATATGTTATTCCAGCATATTAATTAATATTAGTGGAACTTTTTTTAAATCTTACTTATAATCTAATATGTAACAATGGATTATTCAAATATAATAAAATAATAATTATAAAAATATAAAGAAATAAAACAAATAACAACAATAATAAAAAAATTACAAACTTATTTTTTTGATAACAATGATGGATTGTAAAACATATTTCTGTTGCAAAACATATCCCAAAAAATAAATATGTTGATCAGTTTAAAAATAAAATGAATTTAGTATCACGTAAAAATAACGATTTCTTTATATTTTTAGGGCTTTGCTTATTAAAAATTCAGACTATCGATTGTTGAAATAATTTAAAAGCTTAATGATTGACATACCTTTGTAATCTCGAGAAAATGGTTTCCGGTAAATCTGTGAAGATCGCATAAAACTTCGTGATGCATGGATAAATTTATTAAAATTTTAGGTACGTATTGCAAACTTTTAATAAATAAAAATCACAAAAATGCGGCATATTAACAAGGATTAGATTGTCATTACTCATTATAAATGACACTGTATTAAAGCGAATAAATATGCTATTAATCGGTCACCATTCAAAAGAAACAATGTGACAAAAAAACGCCTCGTAAAAATACCTAAACTTCATCAAGATTCAGTTTTTTTAATTTAAATAAATATTTGATATCAAACTGTTTAGCGATTTGAAATTTCTTGATGAAACAAATAAACTGATCCTTTTCTTTTTGTTATTTCGAATAAAATTACTAACAAATATTTAAATTCTTTTATGTCATAGATCCATATTTTGATGATTCTCCGGAAAGGCATGATGGTGTGGAACTTGATGCACAACTTATTACATCACGAACGCTATCGAATAACCGTTGACGGAATGTTTTATATTCCATTTCAACAGACTGTGTATCACCAAAATTAAAATCAGCAACTTCAACTATCATCCTAAAAAAACAAGAACTAAAGTAATTTTTGGTTTTGATTTAAAAATATGCAAGATTACTTACCTGTTTTTATTTTGGATATAATAAGCAATACCAAATACTACCAGAATTACAGCAATAAAACTAAATGAAACTGGAACCACTATGACAGATAACTGTGATCCCTTTTTTGCTGTAAATAAAATAAATTGTTACGGTTATAACAAATTTGTAACGAAATACAAAATAAAATTAAAATCAAGGAAACGCTCTATATACAAAATTAAAAAAACATCATCATTGATAGAATGATTATGAAACCAATACAATATTTGTTGTAATTCTAGGAAGAACACACAAAAATAATTTTATTGCATTTATTGGTATATTGTGTTATTTTCTCGAAAAGGTACAGGGTACAGTATAGGACAAATAAAATGCTTTTCAAAGAACATCCCGCTTAAAAGAATTTTAGAATACGATCGATTCTCCTAGAACGGACTACTACTCGAACGAATACTACTTAAACAGGTTATTTTGGACAGAATGAATTAAGATAGTCGAGCAGAATAGAACAATGGTAACAGGTAACAAGCAGACGTATTTTGATAAAATTGTGTTAAAAATTAAAATATGTTTTAGGAGAATAAAATGTATTCATGGTTACATGCACCCACCCCTGGTAAGCGCACGAAAAGTTTTAAAGTTTCTAAAGCTTCAGGGCAAATCAATGATAATATAGTGGTGAAGGTGAAAGAGAAAGGGCATAAGTAAAATAAGTGAAAATTGAATTAGAACACTAAGATATCTAAGAGCGAAAGCATAAAGATACATATAGACGAACTGTGCTATTTATAGAGATTATCAAAAACAAAATAATAGATATATTATAACTATATACGATACAACAAACGGAGATGGGTCAGCATACCCCAAAGGAAGTAGTGAACATTTGTAGTCAGCAAATCCAACCAAAAGAGCACGAAAGTTACTTCAAGCTTCGCAATCGGAATTTCATATCCCGACCTAAAACTCATTCTCCGAGCATGGAGATAACCCAGACGATCAAGATGAAAGACTTGATAATTTGGATGATGAGATGAATGACGAAGCAGAGCATCGAATTAACATTTGGAGAAAACCTTAAAACAAACGTTTTGGCACAGCCATTGAAAAATAGCAACATTAAATACAGCGTCAAAATAACAAAAGGGACTAACTAAGTTATCAGATGTGACAAAATAGAAGGAAAAATAAAAAGATATTCTAAATTTTAAATGAAAATGGAATAGATGGGCACACGTATACCAATAAGGATCAAAATAAAGGTGCCGTTATTCTCAAAGGAATGCATTATTCGTATGACGTATCCTACGAAAGACATCGAGGCAGACATCAAAGATCAATGTGGAATCGAAGTGAAGGTTCGTCAATACTCCACTCCAAGAGCAGTAACTCAGGGCTATAAATTAAATATAAACATTGTGATGACAGAGCTAGTACCCGAAAAAACAAACAAGGAGTCTATTTTTGAAATTTAAAATAATGAGCGTGAAAGCTTGTTCAATGCCAGCTTCATAGACTTGATAAATGAAATAAACTCATTTGTACTAAAGTACAAAACAATCACCGAAGTGACAGCAAGGAAGCATGTTTTCATCTCATTCCTAAATAATTTAAAATATTGTTACGATTACAGAAAAATCCAGACGATTACAGTCACTTCCAGAAAAATCAAAATCATAACAAAACACAACAACAAATTAATGAAACGAATAGTGTTGTTGTATTCTTAGAATTAGGGTCAACATAAAATTACTTTATGAATCAAATCATCATAACGTAAAATAATCGAATATTCAAGTGTTTTCTCAAGGTTTCTAAAAAGAAACCTCGAATTATCTAGAAGTTTTGCAGAATCGTATATAAGCAATTTGCCTCTTGTGGAATGTTTTAGTTTTATTTTAAACCTGCGACTGTAAAGTTAAAATTGTAAAAGTGATTTTTAAATTAGTTTTTGTGAATAAAGTTATAAGTGTTATTGAGTAGAAATATTTTGTGTATTATTTTGAACGTTGTGTTACTGGAAATTTCTACAATCAACCGTTGGAGTTTCTGAAGCTGTTGAAAGAATATTCTAGTTAGGAATATTGTTTGCTGTATTGTTTCCTGTTGTTGTGAAACAATTAAGGAGTTAAATACTTAATAAAACCTGGTGTTTGTGCTTACTATACAGTGATCGAACTCGGAAGAGATTTGGGAATTGCGTTTATCGAATTGGGAGTTAGGCCAATTCGAAGGAAGTTTGGAAAATCGTAACATTGGTGACATTGACGGATTAGTAATTTGTTAATAATGGTTCTCTTAAGTGAATTGAAAGTTCTTGAGTTAAAGATGGAAATTAAACAACGAGGATTGTCAACAACCGGAAATAAAAGTGAATTGATGCTACGGCTTCGAGAAGTGATGGAAGCCAATGGAGTAGAAGTAGAAAGCTACCAGCTCGGAACAGTTCAGTAGCTGTTGAGGAGGAGAAAAGTTCTGTTGTGGAAACAACAACCTCATTACCACCTGCAAACTGCGATTTTACGCAGTTAATGGCTATGATGCAACAGATGAGTTTAAATATCAGTAAACAGATGGTTGCCTTAAAGAAGAAATAAATCAGCAATTGAATACAGTAAATACAAGTATGGCTGCTACTAAGGAAGAGATCAGCAGTAACATCAATCAACAGATGGAGATAGTCAACAATAACATGGCTACAACCAAGAAAGAAATCAGTTTGAACGTCAAGCAAATAATGGACGAGAAACTTCTCGAAATATCTACTACGTAACGGGAGGAAGTAGGCAGAGTTGACGTGAAGAGACGTGAAAGAGCTAGAGCAGAAAGCACTTGATGAAAACAAAAAGGTACTTGCAAAAGTAGATGATTTCGAGAAATGGTTGCAAGATGTTGAAACTGCTAAAATTACTACACATTTGGTTTCACAAGTAGCAAATATTAAATTAAAGCCACTATCATATGACGGCTCCTCATCTTTTGGCATCTTCAAGTTCCAGTTTGAAACAGCGGTAGATCAGAATGTTTGGAACGCTGAAAATCTTCTTGCTGCATTGATAGTTACACTTAAGGGGGAAGCAGCTGAAGCATTACTGGCGGTGCCGGAAAATGACCGCAACAGTTATGCAGAGGTGATGTTGGAACGTAAATATGGCAGCGACCATAAAAAGGACTTATACAGAATTGAGCTAAAGGGTCGCTTGCAACGAAATGGTGAATCTCTACAGGAATATTCCTTGGCAGTGGAACGGCTGGTTCATTTGGCACACTCAAATATGCCACCATATTTTATAGAGAAAATGAAGATCGAGCCCTTCATTGATGATATCTAAGATCCAGAAACCAGAATAAAAGTAATGACTACACCTAAGGCGACTTTCCAAGAAACAGTCGCATACGCAATGCAATATGAGATGGCGCAGAGGGTGTGTATGCTTTCTGGTGGATGCAGAAAAAGAAATGTAGAGGGTAACATCAAAGGAGAAGTATTGGCACACAGAAGTGGAAGCGACATCAAATGCTGGGTATGTGATAAAGAAGGTGTGACCTGGCACGGGAGTGCAAGAAAAATGGGGAAGCGGAGAGATTCGCGTTTTCTGTGAAGAGCAGAGGAGTCGAAGAAACGGAGCACGTAGAGTTCAGGAACAGCAGTAGAAAACTCCTGTGCTGGATATGTAGGAAATCGGGCCATATCTCACTGGACTACTGGAACAGGAAGCGTGAAAGATCTTCGTCTTCTATTCAACGGAAGCCCATTGCAGATAGAACTGTGAAGCCAAGAAGTGAGGAGAATGTTGCCTACATCCTAATTTCGAGAATAGCAGTAAATGGTGAAAGCTTGGGTATCGTAGAACGAATTGAAGGTAAAAGATCCTTCATGACACTGGATACAGGAACAGCTCGAACATTCGTTCGTAAAGGTTTGATTGGCGGCATTTTGGAACCATCAGATGGATTAAAACTGCAAACGGTAACTGGAGCATGGGCTAATATAGCTGGAAAAAGGATCGCTGAAATATAATTAGGGAACAACTGATATCAACAAGTCGTTTTGGGGATGGATTTCTCGAAGATGAACGGATTTGTCATCGATTTTGGACGTGGAATCCTAAAGATTAATAATGTTGAGATATCACTACTTGTGAATGAAGCAAAATCCACAGATATTGGCAGCGATGAGAAACTATGCAGTGCAGAGGAAAATCCAGAACCATCATTCAAACAAATGAGGGAAAGAAACGTCAACCGACGTAGACGCATAAATAAACGCCGAAAGTTTAAAAGGAAACAAGTTCGGGTTCATAACGAAGTGAGGAACGTAAATGAAGTGGTTCAAATAGCTTCAAACGGGGACAAATTGCAGCTAAAACAAGGCGAATAGGAATAGTTCGGGGATACGCAGGAATGAAAAACTTAAGGAGCAAAGAAAATGAGAACGCCCAAAGCAGTGAAAATCGAAATTCAACAAGGTGGACCAACATAAAAAAGTTATGGTCAAGGTCTTACAAAAGGAACAAAAGGACCGGAAGTAATTCTGAACAGCCTGGGAAATAGAAAAAAAATGTTTGGATTTAACAATTGGAGAAGAGATCTAGATCCTGTTCGGGACAAACAGGCTTAAGTGGAGTGTATTGTTACGATTACAGAAAAATCCAGACGATTACAGTCACTTCCAGAAAAATCAAAATACAATAACAAATTAATGAAACGAATAGTGTTGTTGTTGTAGTATTCTTAGAATTAGGGTCAATATAAAATTACTTTATGAATCAAATCATCATAACGTAAAATAATCGAATATTCAAGTGTTTTCTCAAGGTTTCTAAAAAGTAACCTCGAATTATCTAGAAGTTTTGCAGAATCCTATATAAGCAATTTGCATCTTGTGGAATGTTTTAGTTTTATTTTAAACCTGCGACTGTAAAGTTAAAATTGTAAAAGTGATTTTTAAATTAGTTTTTGGGAATAAAGTTATGTGTTATTGAGTAGAAATATTTTGTGCATTATTTTGAACGTTGTGTTACTGGAAATTTCTACAATCAACCGTTGGAGTTTCTGAAGCTGTTGAAAGAATATTCTAGTTGTTTACCGTATTGTTTCCTGTTGTTGTGGAACAATTAAGGAGTTAAATACTTAATAAAACCTGGTGTCTGTGCTTACTAATCAGTGATCGAACTCGGAAGAGATTTGGGAATTGCGTTAGGCCAATTCAAAGTAAGGTGGGAAAAACGTAACAAAATGTTCGAAAGAAAAAAATTAAAAATGATGACGGTGAACTGTAGTTGTTGATTGGTCACGCTAACAGAGCTGATTTGGAGACATTAGTAAAGAAGACAAATCCAGATTTCATCACAGGATGTTCCCCGAATAAATGGCTCCAAAAATCATTAAAAAAAAACTTACACATATCGTTCCTGACGACCCAACAGAAGAGCTAACTCATTTCTAGATCACTTCCTCATATCAAATACAATAGTGAGTGCAGGAGATGATCCCAACTATAACGTCATTAACGGTACCTGTTTTTACTATAAACTAAAACTATATCAACTTCAACGGCATAGATTGAAGACACTACTAGGATCTTCGCAGTGAAAAAATAAAAAATATAAACATTGCAACAAATAGAAACCTATGTAATAGTGAGATTGACGAATACGTGGAGAAAGTGACAAGCAAAATACAAGACCTAATTAATATTTCCAAAAGAGTAAACCAGCACGATCGCGATATGCAAATATCATAACCATAATCGAAAATTCGGAAGCAGAGAAATAAACTAAAGAAGGCACTAAATAGAGATAGAAAGAAAAACTACAACAACAACAGTATAACATACTAAAATTAAAGGGTTAAATCCCAAATCAACTGTGTCACTACATTAATCAACGAAAATATGAGAAAACACATCGCGGCAGATTTTGAGAAAAAAGTAAGCGAAATCACACCGGGTGTGATAGTTAATTTAGGGGCACTTAGTCAAAGTAAAATATACTAAAATTAAAAGAAAACATTTAAAAAATGTACATATACAAAAATAAAGAAAAGTATTGAATCAGGGGTATTAGAAAAAGCATAAATTTGACCCTTAAGATTAAAAACTAGATATTAAGTATCTGAAATAAATATATATTAACATTGAGGTTTTTTGTTTATGATATAGAAGTATATCATAAATCTGATCTATTTGAGTATTATTTATACTGTCTTTTGGTAATTTTTATATTAAAAAATACCTATAAGCATTAGATCGTATTTTAACTGTGTTCAGTTTGTTTTATTCATCAATCATATATTTCGAGGATTTTATGTCCTCTTCATTAGTGATCGTACACTAAAAAATATAAATTATGAAAAGGTCCTAATATAGTAACATCTAATCAACATATAAAATATACACTTCACAAATAATTTAATTAAAATCTTGGAAAACATAACAAGTTAAACATTTTTAAGAATATTAAAAAGATTTTTTAGAAAACTTAAAAGATGTCACGAAAAAACTACATTACTTTTTAATTTAAAAAATGAACTAATTATTAAATCTAAACTCCCGCCAATCTTATGATTATTATTGTTGTCTTTTGAATAATCATTATTATCATTATTATTATGGTTTTATATATAGTCATTTTATGCAGAAAAATGAGTTTTTAAATTTATCCGGGTTTTTTTTTCGATCCGAATTTTCGCCTTTTCGGGTTTCCATGATAGATAGGTAAAAAATCTTTTCAAATTATTAAAAAAAAAAAAAAAAAAATAATAATGTTAAAATCGTTTTATAATAGTCGAATTGGGATTTTGATGTCTAGTATAGCTTAATATTTGATTTTGATAATATATCTTTTAATTATATATTTTAAGATTTTGACATTATTATCCCCCCATAATGCCCGGGTTTTTTATTCGAGATTCAACTGGCTATAACTTTTGCTCCCAAAGGTTCCCCCTTCATTTTTTCTTTTGGAGCTTGTAGAGAAAGTACCAGGCTTCAATTGGACGCTCATAAATTAGTGAGGACTTTTGCGGAAATTAAGATGTGACCTCTCAAAGGTCACGTGAGGTCAAATTTAAAGTTAACAAACTAGTAAAGTTTTATATCGTTTCTACCATACTTTTGGTCGCTGAATCCGAATCTGAAGTTATTTTTTACCTATCTATAATGGAAACCCGTAAAACCGAAAATTCGGATCGAAAAAAAACCCGGGTAAATTTAAAAACTCATTTTTCTGCATAAAATGACTATATAAAACCAAAGGAATCATAAAAAAAAACACTTTGCACCTTAACTCCGAAAATTCGGGTTTTTCGGGTTTTCGGGGAAATGGCTGACCTGGGGAAAAAACTGATGGCAGATTCGGATTCAGCGTTAAAAATACATAAGAATCACTCATAAAATGAATTTTTGCCGAACTGAAATTGATCTGTACCACTGTGTATAGCGAGGACATAAAATCGTGGTGATACAAGTATAATGAATTTAAATAGTTTAGTTGTAAATAAAAATTTTAAGTTGTATTTAATAGACTTATTTTGTTATTATTTTGAAACTGTGTTTATGCTGGTTCTACGATCAACCGTTGTAAAATGTAAATTCTTAAGCTGATGGAAAATCGAATCCAGACGCCAATGATGTGAACGACCATTTTCGATTTTCTTGAAACTTCAGTAACCTTCAGAAAAAATAAAACGTGGTTTTTATTTTATTTTTTTTCCACTAATGTTAACACAGGGTGGCTCGAAATTTGTTTAGAATTTTAGCGACCAGAAAAGTTTAAAGTTTAATTGTGCTCGCACAACCCGCCCTAAGTAAAGGTCTATAAAATTATTACACTGATAAAAAAAATTATATTTTCATATTATTTGTGTTAATTTTAATTTTTCAAAAACGGCGATTTCTTATCTTTTTTATATTTTAAAGATTTATTATTTGTACCCAAAACATACTAAAATTAGAGACAAGCGTTTTGTTTCGTTGACGAGATAAACCCATTTAAATATTTACTAACTAATATGCATTTTTTATTGTAATTTAAGGAATAATTGACTATCTGTATTTAAAATTTCGGAAAAATCCAGAACTGGCATATTTTTTGTTAGTAAATATTCAAATGGGTTTACCTCGTCAACAAAACATAACACAACTTTGTGATTCTAGTATGATTTGGGTGAAAACTAAATCTTTAAAAAAGAAGAAAAGGAAAGGGTACTTTTGGGTTTCGCCATCTTTGAAAATTAAATTTTTGAAAAATTAGAACTGAACAATTTTATGCAAAATAAGCGAAAAAATTTTCAGTGTATTTTTTTTATAAAGTCTCATTTATTAACTTTTAAACAAAAACAGTTTTATAGAATCGGGAAACGTATTTTTAGTAAATGACACAAAATACAAAAAATTTCAAACTACCAATATATTCAAATGCCTTTTTTCGAAAACAAAAAATAATGCTTGTCTGTAAATTTTTTTATCAGTGTAATATTTTTATGAACCCTTAATTAGTCCCTTACAAACAAAATAAAATTTTAATGAAATCGGTTAACGTGTGCGAGCACAATTTAACTTTAAATTTTCCTCTTAACAAATTTCGACCTACCCTGTGTCAGAAATAGTGAACAAATAAAAAACGCGTATTAATTTTTTTTACTAACGATTGTCGAAGTTTCAGTAAAATCGAAAATGATCGGGTTCAAACTTTTTGTTTTATCAGTGTTTTGATCCGCTATATATATTGTTCGCCTGTTGTAAAACAATAAAGGTGTTGAGTACTTACAGTTTACATTTTTTGCCGTAGGCCCTTTTTGCTCTTTGAATTACCATAAGTACCAGTCGCACCAGTAGTATTGAAAAAGCATCACGAGGGAACGAGTGTATTTTAGGATGAAGAAAACTTGCAAAATACGACAACGATTTTTATAGCCAGTTACTCTAGAATCAATTGTGGAATGGTGTCAAAAATGTGATAAATCAGGTCAGGGACGTGTACGTAGAATTCATTGGAAAATGAAAAATAATGAAGGCGCTCCATTTGAAAGAATCACAATTGATCTGGTGTGACCACTTTTAACAGCTGATAACTAAATATATAATGTGATATTTGGCTTGTGCATTATTTTCTAAATAATGAATTTTTTAGTTTAAGCCAATAAATTAAACAATATTTTTTAAATTGATTTTCTGACAATTTTTTCGGGTTTTAATAAACCATCTTCGGGGATAAATAATATTTTTACAACAAATCTCATACAAAAAATAAACAATAACATATGTTTGTTTGTTTATGTTTGTTTGTTATTGTTTATTTTTTGTATAAAATTTTTTGAAATTGATATTGTAATAAACTTCGTCCAGAATGGGTTAATTTAATTTACTCATACATAACTAATACATTTTGCATAAATTAATGCAAATTAAATTTGTTATTGAATGAGTTCGCTAGTACAAATGTTTACATTAATACAAGTATGAATGAAAAAGAGATATGGCCTATGGAATATTGATTCTAGAACTACAGTGAAAAACAACAACTGATTAGCAGAAGTTTCTACTTATTTATTTTTGGATATAAATAAGCGAACAAAATATCAGATAGTCAGTTTAATTTTGCAATTAAAAGTGTTTACAAATATTCGCAAGTATAAGGAATAATCGGGTGGTACTTGAGCCTGGGTACTAATAGCGAAAGAATTTGAGCCTAGTGGAATAGTAAATACAGATTTTACGATTCCGAATATCATTGATTCAAATTGTGGAAAATCGGTGAAATCTATCGTACATAAATTGGAGACCCTAGAATTTATTGTAATTAAAATCGGAATCTGTTGTAATTAGTTGACAAATACAGTTTAAGATTTTGTTAACCAAAGATCCGTCTTTTTACTGTCGTATTTGCTCAATAATCGAAAAGAACCAACGCTGAGTCGTTACAATATTATCCCCGAAAATGGTTTAATAAAATCGAAACAATTGCCGGATAAACAATTTAAAAAGTATTGTTTTATTTATTGGCTTTAACCAAAAAACATATTACTGATAACTAAACATTGTTCTTATAGTTATCATAGAACCTTCAGAAAGGGGCCGTAAGTGTGTGTGATACCTAACCAGGCAGCAAAAACTATCACTGAAGCTATGATGAATAATTGGATTAGCTGCTATGGAGATCCCCACCTATTCGAGGAATTAAGAAAAACGTGATTATATTTTACATTAAGCATTCAACCATTTGAGTTAAATCAATTATATTAAGAAATTGATAAACTTTTTAAATGCATTTGTTTTATCAGAAAATGGTAGTTGCTATACAAACCATTGCAGCACAGACATTCTATTACAGTTACATTTCTCAAAAGAGTCATAATAAAGAAATCTTCATACCCCCTCTAAAAAACTTCAGAAGCAGAAGCCTACCCACGCTAGGTTAAACTTTCACATTTCGCAGAAAACTCATGATCGACAAATATATCATTTTTGATGCCACAAAAAAAAACTTACCTTGGTAAATATTAACAGCAACTTGACTAATAGACTTTGACACCTGATTTTTCAATATTACCAATACAGTATATGTCTTAGCTTCTGAAAATAAATGTATAATTGGAAATTCACATGTTTCCAAAGTTATCCAGCTCGGACATGTTTCGTTTCCTGTCATATTAAATTGCCCAGGATTTAAGTGAAAACAATAATCAAACGGAGTTGAACCATAACATTTAACTTTTAAGGATAGTATTTCGCCGTATTGCAACCAGTAGTTTCCTGTTACTGTAACATTACTTATTGGATTTTTAGCGGTTATTGTTTTATGAAAGTATCCATATGTTTTCTTAGGATCTGGTGCAACAGTTGTTTTGTTGAAACAAACATATGGTTGTCTTATATCTTTTATCATCGTAAAATCAGAAGAAGATTCATGTGGAGAATGCTCGAATCTTTTAATGTTTGTTGAAATAATTATATCTGATTTATTATAAAAGTTCCTATTGTATATTAAACTTGTTATATTATTTATATCAAAAGCACTATTATTTGGTAGCATAAGGACATCTCGTTTTCGTTTCGGTTTTGGTTTTGATGTAGTAAGCGCTGTAGTTGGAATGGTTGATGCGGTGGTAGTTGTTGTGGGTTTTAAAGTTGTTGTAGTTGGTTTTGGTGTTGTGGTTGTTGTAGTTGTAGAAGTGGTCGTCGTTGTTGTTGTAGTAGTTGTTGTGGTTGTTGTCGTAGTAGTAGTTGTCGTTGTTGGATCTGGTATTTTTTCATATGATACAACAACTAAAGCTTCTAAATCATAACTTCGGTTTTCTTCTTGAAAATCAGCAACAACGGAAAAATTATCAGTTTGTCCTAAATAAAGACAGTCTTTAAACCAATAAGTTGTAACATATGTTGCATTATTTTGTATCAATTCCATGTCAGAATTTTTAATTGCAATTGTTTGATTTACAGGCAATTGCGTTGAAATATATTCAGATTCAATTAGACTATTATTTTGCAAAATGCTTAATCTACCGTTTAATGTTTCATTTACAAAAAATTTTAATCTTTTTGATCCTATATCCCAATAGTATATTAAATGATATTCAGCCACAGTTACTTGAACATCGTATGATCCTGACGAATACACTGATGGTGAGTATGTGACATTCCACGACGAATAAGCATTAGTCGTTTGAATCTGAAAAAATGTGTAATAATTATAAAACGTATAATAATTATAATAATAAAAGAAACTGGTTTAGAAAATAGAATTGCGCTTTTCTAAGCTCTAAGGAGTCCCATGAATTATTAACCCAGTTTTCTAGGTAGTTGAACAACAGATTAAATGAAGATATTGTCCACAAAGTAAAATGGACTAAATAAAGAAGTATCTCTAAACGTGTTTTATTTATTTATATCTTAAATTTTTAACCAAAAATCATAAAACAATAAAATTTCGACGTATGTCGTCACCAAGCAGGTAATGCAATAATTAAATTTATTTATTTCAATCAATTAAAACTCATATCAGAATTGTAATTATCGCTAAAATGTTTTAATGTTACTTAATTTGTAAATTAATTTTATATTTTTAAATTCAATTACAAACAAAATAAACTGCCGACTGGCCAATCTATATAAAATTTTGATATGAAACAAAACAACAAAATATATTGTCATTTTGTTGATAAACAAAGTAATTTAACTACGTGACATTAAGATATTTAGGTTATATGTTCATAATTTTATAAAATGGGAAAAAACTATGGAAGTTTTGATTTGGTATGTAAATATTTGAGAGATAAGGAAAATACGGTAGCACAATTTTTAAATCACTTAGAAATTAATTTATCTTCTAGCGTATAGACTAGACTGGTTGTTAAAAATTAAATTCTCAGACGCCCCTTAAAAAGAATCGCCCCTGAAGAAGAAGAGAATTAGTATTTTTCGTCATGCTTTTTATTTATATTTTTTATGAGTTACGAAAATTCACAAGTTTTTTCAAAATATAAACAAAAATATACGTTTTAGGCCAAAAATGAATAGGACCTTTCCTACAATTAAATTCCCTACAAATTTTCAAAATTAAATTTCCTACAAAAACATTTGTACAATTTTTTTAAATCATATGCCGATTTGAAAAAGTTATAAACATTTTTGTTTTGTCTTGAGATATTTAAAACAATTTACGATTTAAAAAAAAAAAACTTCGATGATTTTTAGGCAAGTGTTCATTTTATTTAAAAAAAAAAATGCCGTCGTGTTTTTTTTTCACCAAAAAGGTTGTTTTAGGGCATCTGAGAAAATTTAGTTTTAACGACCAATAAAGTGTAGATTATTCATTTATCTTAAAGACTTACAACAAACATTGTAGTAAAGATAGTCAAAAGAAAACCAATTACAAAACTGTGTTTATTAAAAGCATATGCTTCTGGTCCCTGCTCAATGAACTAACATTGCCAAACGCTATCTCGGTACCACTTGTCGGTTCGATATAAACCAATAACTGTGAGATCTAAAAGTGGTAGTCTAACCATCATTATTCGTTCGAGGTGTGACGATATGGAATAACCACAAACACTTTAAATCGCCGCCAAAAAAGTTACCTGAAAACCTTCAAACTGTTTTTGCGTTTTTTGAATTAACCCACAATATGTTTCGATAGTTAAGATGCAGCTGTAAATTAACATTTCTATTCCTCAGTTAAGATGCAGCGGTAAATTTACATTTTGATATGGAGCTCTTCTTGAGCCTTGATAAAATCAATTGTCAAATTTAGTTTATTTTTTCTCGAGCTGTAAAGGGAAAACCTAAAATTACGCGATGTCACACTTATCATGGTTCGCCAATTATTTGATTTATATTTAAAGAAGATCATTGCGAGACAAAAATCACTTTAGAAAAAGTAAGAGTTTGTATAAATTTTGTAAATAATGTTGGTAATAAAAAATTAAATTTCAACTCTAAACCCTTTTTGATTGTTCGAGAATAGGTTTTTGGGAATTGAACTTTTTCAACATAAAACAATATTGGAGTCTATTCATTAAAATCTGCCATCGAAAATTTCGGCTATTCTTCTATGTTTGTATGAAAATTTGTATTACTGTTATAAAATTTCATACAAAAAGTAGCAGAATAGCTGAAATATTTGAAAAGAAAAAAAAACAAAATTAAACAATTTAGAATAAGGAAACATTTAAGCTAAATGGTCACCACCATCACTAGAACACGAATTTTATTACCTTCCCGATATGGAAAGTTGTTTTTGTTTGACTTGGAGTTGTAACTGGAGGATCAAATCTAGTAAATTATTTAATTAGAATTTTTTTTAATTTGTGGTCTACGGGTGTCACAACAACCCCGCGTAATTCGGTCCTATTGACATATGAATTAACGTGAGATATCATAAACCGCTGGTAATGCTAGTGAGATACCATTAGCCTAGATGTCCCTTAATCTTTATTATGGAATTATTTCTTGAGAATTATAACTGGAACTTTAAAATCAACACCTTTACCATGGCTTTCTGTCTTAGCCAACATTGAACCTGGGTCATTAAGACGTGAAGCAGCTTGCATTAAAGAATTTGAAAAGTGTCATCTACATCAAAACTCAATTCTTTATGACATTTTACAAGACTTACCTGAATCTCTTTTGCCATCAAGAAAACCATCATGGTTATTTGTTCCGAAGCAAAGTTTGATATGAAGGAAAGATGGAAATGTATGTGGAACTCTTCACCTGTTCCAAATGCCAGTTTGGTAATCGATCCTTCTTGTTGTGTTTCCGGCTTCGATCTTAGTCGTAAAGAGTGAACCAGACTGAATCGTTTCAGAACAACACATGGCCGATGTAATTACCTGATGAACAAGTGGGACTTATATGTCTCACCTTTATGTATGTGTGGAGTTATTCAAACAACGAACCACATAGTGAATGAATGCCCCTTATTCAAATTCAATGGTGGTAAAAACAAGTTAAATGAAGTTCCTGTAGGCGTTAATTATTTGAGAAATTTGGTTGTGGACTTGTGATTTTGTAAACATTTTTTTTGTTACTTTAAATCATACGATTAAATAAATAAATTTCTTGATGACGGCACGCTTATTAAACTATTTATGTTTCTAAACAATATAAAAAAATTACACTTCGCTTCTTATTTTACTTTTATTTCCTCCATCTTATCATATTGGTCTATATCATATTTTATTATGTGATAGGATGTTTCATATCTATTTCTTAAAAACAAAAAACCTTTGCGTACAACAACGCATGTTTTTGTGGGGGCTAGATAGGTTTTAAAGCTTTTTATGTGTTGTTCTGACACATATGGTAAATCCTACTACACAACACATTTTATTAAATAAACTGGTATTCCAGCAACTTTATGATAAAAGGTGTCAGGTTTACAAGGTGTCTTAAAAACTACCAGGTTTTTATCTCGATAACGACGCTAGATAGGAAAAAATTGCTTTGAATGATATTTGTTAAGGATTCAAGAAGACATCTAGTGGTGATCTGGTCGTTCATGGATGAATGCAAGATCGTTAGTCTTGTGCTCAAGTGTGTGGGTCAATCTGGTTATGCTCGATAAATTTGGTATGATTCTGGAATCAGGCAGGTTATGTTTGTTGTCTGGCTTAGAGCAAGTTGATAAATCAGGCATGATCCTACAGTAAGACATAGTATGTGTGCTGTCTGACTTAGCTTATTGTTTGCTGAGAAATCAGATATGATCTTAAAGTCAGGAATGGTACATACCTTTATTTTTGATTTGCGTGATGGGTTTAAGAATCATCACTCTCATATCTAATACTGTTACTTGTTAATTTAAATAGAGAAGAAATGGTCCCTTACAGCAGATTCTTATGCTGTTATAAGGCGTTACCTAAAACTGGAGGCCATCCGTACTAAAGTGAAAGCATTTTCTTATCCACGCAGTCCTTAGCGAACGAATATCACCTTAACTTCTAAAGTTGTGGAGGGAATAGAGGAGAGGAGAATTAAGGGTGGTTTGATTGAAAAAATGTATTTTCTCCCAAACCTCACACCTCAGCTCTACAAAACAAACAAAAACCAGTTTATTTATTTTAAGTCTTGTAACAAATCCCTGCTTTGTTAACAGCCACTGCAGACAAACTTGATTTCAAATACATTGATATATTTCCCCTATCGTGTTTTTTTTGCAATAAACAAGGCTTCGCCGTTATCAATCTATTGTGTAAAATTTTGGGGCAGATCATAAAAATTAAATTTATTAATGATGTTGTGTTCAACTCAATCAAATCAAACTCATCAAAAAATTATTAGATTAAGTGAAAATTGAATAAAGAATTTTGCTAATGAAAAGTAAAAATTAAACTTTCAAGAAGTCTAAGTTGTTTTTATTTGTAATACACTGATCTGTTGTTAAAATTATTAAATAAAAAAACTAAGTGATTAAAATAAAGTTAATCAAACTAAAACAAAAAAGGTATTAGATCAAGTGAAAATAACATAAAAATTTTGATAGCAAAATCATAATTAAATTTTCAATAAATTTAATTTTTTTTATTTGTGATAAATATACTGATCTTTTGTTTACTAAAATTACAAAAAAAAAAATAGTGATGATAAAATCTTATTAGGCTAAATTACGAAAAGAAATAAAGTTTAAATAAAAAAAACACATAAATTAAATCAAACATGTTTATAGCATACAACAGTATCAATAGTTGTAAAACCTTTTATACATAATACAATTAAATTATCATTAGTATAAAATAAAATAAAAACTGTTCTACAATTAAACTCTACGTTAATCATTTTGAGTTAATTATTTGAGCTAAATTTTGTAATCATACCAGCTAAGAAAGTATACAATGCAACAAATTTGAAATTAATACGATTGTTGAATGAAAACGTAAATACCTACAACAACAATCATATAAAGGATAAAGATATAAATACGGTGAGCAGATGATAAGTTATTGGTTTATTAAGTACCAGTCATATTTATCTACACAGAGGCGGATGTCAAAATTTATAACCGGATGTCAAGAATCAAGATCTACATTTATGATAAGTTTATTTACTATTATTTTTATAATTAATCTTTTTACGAAAAGAATTTAAGAAAATAACTTTTAAATTAAATATATTTAGTTTTCAAATTATGAAATCAATTTCCTTTTTTTTGTGTGGAAATGGGCGAGTGAAGTACTATAAACGGACATATTAATAAGTCGTCATATCATGAAGCAAGAGTTAGTGAACTTATCCACGCCAAAGATACCTCTCTAAGCTGAGCTACGGGAAAGACGACAAATGGTTCACTTTCACTTTTTCACGTTCACTTTTTGCTTTGGTATTTTTATTTGTTACGAAGCATACCAATTATCTTCGTAATAGTCTCCCGCCATCGTGTATGCACAATTAGAGTTTATGAGATAATCGATATAATTGGAAAGCATGTATTACCAGAGAAAGTGTTCCATGGAAAACGGAACCGTAAAAATGAATGAGTTAGTGACGTGTGCAAAAATAGCCAGAAATATTTTTAAAATTCTGAACTAGTTTAGCTTGTACGGTTAATTCACAAGATCAAGGACAAATCGACAGTGACTCTAAACCAAATTAAAAGGACTCAGAGTACTATATAATTCAATTCACAATAGAAATGTCTGTTTGTTTTGCAAATTACGAAAATATGTAAAGTTTTTATTATGCACATGTGAGAGTTATCATGCTTGAATAAATAATAATAAAAACAAATCTTTATTTTAATCAAAAACAAATAGCATAAACATTAAACAATAATATACAGCAATTAATAGAAAATTTTATAAACATACAATAAAGTAAAGTAAATAAACAAATACCAGATATGTAATAAATAAATTTGTATAATTGATGTAAAATAAGTAAGAGTGTTTTGAAGTGTAACAAACGAACACTTTTAGTAAAAGGTCCAATAAAGAAAAACATAATAAAAAACAAACAAACAAGAAAAATTTTTTTAAAAAATACTAGTATTTTTAGATAATATTAAATTTTATTATTTACTAAACTAATATGCAACACACGAAAAAGAACAAAAGATATTAAAAGTAAAGTTCAATATTATTAACAGAGAATAGTCAAAGTTAACCAAATCATGTTCAATACCGTGTTTGATAGTCACACACGAATCATAACAATATAATAGAGCAGCATCATCGGTAAAAGCATTAAAGAACCCTTAAAATTGAATTTACATAGGGAGTTAATATGGATGAGAAATAAAATTGGCCCAAGAACAGAACCTTGAGGAACGTAGAAGATAAAGTTTATTAGTTTTATATCAAAATCTTTAGTAACATCAATGAATAAGGCAACTACGCTCTGCCCTATATTTAATCTATCATGTAGTGGACACAAAAAGTCAATCAGAGCAGATTCATAGATTAGACCCTCGAGATACCCATACTGTAAATTACTTAGTCATTTAGTTTTGACTAAAAAAGAAAAATTCTCGACTTCATTAATTTTTAAAATAGTTTAGAGCGAAAATCGATTAGAGTGAAATTGGATTATATGTAATTAGAAATATTGGCTGAATCACCAGTTTTGAACAGCGAAACTATCACGGCTTTTTTCATTTTAGAATGAAAAATTTCTGAACTAAACCTCATATTAAATATAAAGGAAAGGAGCGGGCAGTGGCGGATCAAGGTATGTCAGCGACGGGTGCCCTCAAATTTAAAAAATTTGAGGGCACCCGCAAATGGCGCCCTCAAATTTAATTATATCGTAAGATATAAAAATAAAAATATACAGTGATTGTTTCAATACGAAGTTTTATGTAATAGCAATTAGAATATGTGTCACTTTCACAGCAACACATAGACAGTTTAGATCTAGGTCCCACAACAACATGCGTTCTCAAGTATTATAATTGGATCAACATTTTCTTTTATAGTTTTTTAATTGTTGGATATGTAGACAAGAAGTCTTATTATATAATATATGTGTCAATATTTCATGAGAATATATAGAAACAAAATAGAAGGCTTAACATTTTTTTTTAAATTTGCAAAACCATAACTAGAATTGGATTGCTAATAATCCATCTGGCGGAATACTCCTCATTTATGGGACGCACTCCCTTCGTCAATGATTAAAGTTCAGAAATAGAGCTAGGTATATAGAGGCTCATTTTAACATCGCCAAGTATATAAAAAAAATTTATAACAAACAAAAAAAATTATACGAATTTATCTAAAATATTTCACTTTTTCTAAATATATTGTAACGATTGTGGAGTGCGATGTAAAAAAGTTTGTTGATAATTTTCTATCTGAAAAGTTGTTCCACTAAAGCAATATAATTGAATAACACCTAAATAAATATCAGAAGATAACAAAAACAGAATAACATGCGACAAGAAATTGAATAATTTTATCTAATAGGAAAATAAAATAAAAACTACACATTCTGTGATAGAGTAGGTAGATAAACAAACTAAAAAGAATAGATTTCGCACCTAGTTGAGAAGTTTTGAAAATTGTGTTATTGTGTTTTTTGCTATTATTCGTATTCTAATAACTAAGAAGTTTCAGATTCAATTGCTATAAGAGAGAAGGCCACTAGTCTTTGCCGGCACAAGTTTGATTACTTGACGCGTGCTTAATTTTAATAAGCTTTAATTAAGAAAAGCTCCTTTCACGGACGCTACTGTTAATGGCTGTATCTTGGCCTTAAATTAATTCGGAATATTTCTAGCATGTTTTTCAAATATATAGGTTTTAAATTTTCTATCAAAGTTAAGTTCATGTTATAAAAGTTTTTGTTCATGTTGTAAAATTTTGAAGTTCTCGCAGAGTTTTATAGCATCAATATCGCTAACAGATCACTATAAGTTCGTCAAAATGAATTCTACATTCCAAATATTTGAAAATTTATTCCCTTTCTTAGTTTTTTTATTTAAATATATTATATAAAAAGCCAAATCTATATCATTAAGCTCATCCATAAGAATAAATCATTCTTCTAATGAATTAATAGCAGAATCAAGAAAAAGATATTTTGTGAAGGATTTAATATTGTATTATCTTGTGATTCATATTCAAAATCTTTGTACGACGAATTCGTATTTGATTTGTATGGGAAATATTCGGTTCGCTCTCGAAAAAATTGAATATAGTTGAAAAAAATTAAGAGTTTCTTTAGAGTCTAGAAGATAACGCCTCACCATTTATAACAAGATTTAAAGAATGAGCAGCACATGGTATAAAAGTTGCCCAAACTAAGCAGATTTATTCGATTTTGAGCTGCAGCATTTTTTCCCTTCACGCAGGATCCGCTATCAAATCTTTGGTTTCTTGTGTTATTCAATAAGATCTTCATTTCAGTAAGCTCTATTAATAATGGAATAAAATTAACGAGATGTTTACGAATTTCCTTTTAACTCATTTTGTTTTTTAAGATATGGATAACTATAAAACACTAAATCCTATCAAATAATGTTAAAACAATAGATAAACATAGACCAATATTTAATGATAAGATATTAGAAATAAAATTTATTTATATAAAAGTTGAAGAACACAGATTTTATAAAAATAATTTGCAGAAATAAAACTAAAATTGGGTTCTCGTACTCGGGTCGAGTATACTCCATGTGAACCATTGTCTTCCTTAATAATTAAAGCCCACATATAGTTAAATAGAAAAAGGAAAACCGCATATGAAATGGATAGTACTGTTCAGTGAATATATATCACCTTGGCTGGTAATATCTCACTGCTATTGCCAGTGGTATCTAAAATCTCACGTTAAATCGTATGTCAATAGTAACAACGTGAGTACGCGAGGCTGTCACGTGAGTACGCGAGGCGGACCTATGTAATATGAACTAATTTCGAGTTCGAAATATCATTACTAGCAGAATAAGTGGTATCTAAGCTATTTATAATAGTTTCAATTTCTAAAGCCGAGATCAGCGATAAGTTAAAGATTTATAGTTATATGAATACTGTCTACTGTAGTTTGATTACTACATATTGTCTACTCTACATATTGTCTACTGTAGTTTGAGAATTATGAACTGATGTAATATTTTCTTTTTTGCTTATCAGGTATGTAAAATAATAAACAAGTCACATATAACAGGCATATTATTACAAAAGGTGTCATTATTGTCCAAAATATTGTTACGATTCTAACGCAATGAAATAAAAAAACATTGTTTGCAACCTCGATATACAATATTTCAAAAATAATTTCAAGGTTACATTCTTTTCCAAGAAAAAGAGGCAGAGCAAACCATGAAATAAAATTTTAAAAAAAATGTCATCGAATATTCTTAGAGGTTTTTCGAGGTTTCTTCGTAAAGAAGTGACCAAGAATAATCTAGAGATTATGTAGAATTGTATATAAAGAATTCCCTTGTGTAGAATTAGAATAGTTTATTTTAAGATTGCGATGAAGCAAAGTGAAATTAAAACAAAAGTTGCCATAGGAGAAATAGTTTAATGTGATGAAATTATTTGTAAACGAAACGCTGTGCCGTGCATATAAAATCGTGTAAATAAAAGTTATTTTCAAAATTAGTTTTTGTAAATAAAGTTTTAAGTGTTATTTGATAGAAGTATTTTGTGTATTCTTTTGGAAGCTGTAAACTGGACATTTCTACAATCAACTGTTGGGATTTCGAACCTGCTGGAAGAATATTCTAGATAGAAATATTGTTTGCTGTATTGTTCCGTTGTAATGGAACAATTGAGGTTTTGAATACTTAATAAAACCTGGTGTTTTTGCTTACTAATCAGTGATCGAATCCAGTAAGAGATTTGGGAATTACGTTTATCGAATTGAGAGTAAGGCCAATTCGAAGTAAGGTTAGAAAAATGTAACAATATTATACGGTTTTGGTTGCGTTACTTTTTCCCCAATTTTTTTCTTATTAATTGTTTAGCACACTAAATATAAAAAATTAATTAATTATTCTATAATTGATATGATAAAGTGTTTGCGGGGACGGCAGAGTACTTTGTAAGGATATTCATATGGAGGTGATAATCCTATGCGCACCTTATCTGACCTAACGAAGTATTCGCCGTTGTCCAATGTTTCAGGGACAAATAAATCATTTTGTTTTGTAGTGCGTTGGAATGAGGTTTTGCACTTTAGGTTTAGTATTGCGCAGCTGATCGATAACTGAGTCTGTAGTTAGCATAGGTGAAGCAGGATTTTTGATGAACAACTCACCGTGTAGCTTGATGGTTTGTCAGAAATCATTTCAGATGGTAAGTATTTCAAATCAATTGTTGCCGGAATTGTGAGAAGTACAATTGGGATTTCTGAACTGCAATTGATAGTTTTGCCTCGGGTCATAAGAGTAGCTTTAAGCTGTTAATGTAAGCGTTCGACCATGCCATTGGTTTGTGAATGGTAAGCCGTTGAACGTCTCATCGGATCCTAAGAGTTGTGTTGATTCTGAGAAAAGTTTGCTTTCGAATTGTGTTCCTCGATCAGTGGTAATATGGAGAGAAACACCGAATCGTGATAAACATAGTTGCTTACAAATGTTGTGGCAATGATTGCTGCAGACATATTGGTCATACAGTAAGCTTCGGGCCAGCGAGTAAAACGATCGACACAGGTAAGAAAGTATTGAAGTGTAATGTTTCGAAAATTGTTCGACGTAGTGCTTTTGCGATGTATGGGTGATTGTTCCGTTGTGGCGGCGCACAATGGTTCAAAACGCATTAAAACACGCGCATAAGTGAAAAAAAAAATTTTTTTTCTCATAACTGACCATTTGTTTTATTTTCTAACATATTAATGACGTCAAAAAACAGTTTTACAAAAAAAAATAATTAAACACATGAGATGGTAATTCATGGTTACTCATTTGTGTTTTATTGATGGTTATCTTCCTCCGTCAGGTTGGTTGGTTTTTCGAACACTTCTTCTCAGGATGGACGGGTCTAGGCCCCAGAAGTACTCGGAACGCAGTTTCGACTAAGGACTATCACAGCAATTTCGACGAAAGATGCAACTCCGTCGCTCCATTTTTTGTATTTGGATGAAAAGTTAGTAAAAGGTTTCAATAACTATGAAAAAGATTTCAGTAGCTTTTGGTGTACATTGAACCAAGGGTTGGGGGCCTACCATACAACAGATGTTTTTCTCACTGTTTTTTGTTTCTTTGGAGGCATACAACATGTGTTCGTGAATGAATTTTGAGGAAACTTTAAAAAAGATACCAATATGTATGACAAGGTGTTGATTAGTTTTTGAGCGATATTAAACAAAGTGATTGTAGAGTCCTTCGACCATCTGTTTTTTTGAAAGCTCAACAACATAATAATCAACAACATAATAATCAACTTTTGGGACACATTGATCAAAGTGGTGCGGTCCACCATACAGCTGCTGACTTAACTTACTTTGTTTTAAAAGTTTGTTGGGAGCATACAGACTTTGTTCATTAATCAATTTAGATGATATTTTGACAAAAGATGTCGATTCGAATGACAAAGAACTGATTAGTTGTTGGACGATATTTGGATAAGTGATGGGGGCTCCGAGCAGATGTTTATTTGAAACTAAAATAACATTAGTTCCTGATAATTGATTTTGAATAAACTTAGAGTATGATTTGTAACAGTTCTGCATTCCAACTTCCGGTAAAAATTTTTATTTACTTTTTCTATTTTTCTATTACAACAGAATTTATATATGTCGGGATACTACAGCTATTCTTAACATTTTTATGGTTAGCCATTGATTGAAATATTTAATGGATATTAGCCCAACCCAGAATATTTTGTTTCCAGAGCAGTGGTGTTCAAAAAAAATCGAATTCGCTCCATGAATCATTCCATTTTTTGCATCTTTTTCAATCTTTAATAATTTCAATAATATAGTTTTAATGAGATTTCATTTAATTTTTAAGAAATCTATGTATTGAGGTCTTTGCCATCTATAAGTTCGGCATCATTCTAACAACCGAATATATCATCTAACAATCAGATAAATTTACGAAAATCAAAATTAAATAAATTTTACGAAAATAAATAAGTATTTCGTGCTTCTAGGTTTTTGATTAAACTACATTACGTAACCTAATTATTATGCTAATGAGTGGTATATTTTTCGATATCATTCCTTTGTCGTTGTTCAATTCATTATTATGCAACAAGTGTGAAAACCCGTTCATGCGTTAGCACTTGTTACAAAAATTTATTTAGGAAGGACACACGTTCTACAATGATATTTAAATAGCGGAAATGGATAGAATGATTATGAAGCTGGTTTGTGAATTGTAGCAGAGATGAAGACAAGATGAAAGAATATTTAAGCTTTTTGGGCAAACAAATCATTAAAGTTATTTTTGGAATAGATTATCAGCTCAACTATATTTCTTCAGTGTTGTTGGATGTAAAGGAGAGTAATTTCGGAACGAAATCCTCTGTATTAGTGATTAACCGTATCGTCTTTCTTTTTACAGTATCAAAACTTGATTGTTATTATTTTGTCCAACTTTTAAATAATTTAAAATAATATTCTAAGTAAAAATGAAACAATTTAGCACATAAAATTTTGGTGAAAATCGTTTCAATAAACAACCAGAAATCCAATTACGATAAAAACGCAAATATGCTTTCGGGTTTAACACTAGGATGACTCACCTCGATTGAATTGCTTGGGTATGCATTATCTTGCCATGTATAACGATAATCTTTCGACACTAGTTTCCCATCAGTATATAATTCAGCATTAAATGTAATTGTTGCACCTAATACAATTGGTCCATTTGATGTTAAATTTATTTCATATTCTGTACATCTAATTAAATCTATTGTATTTTTTGCATCAAAATTGAAAGAAAGAGATTAAGCGTATATTAATGTCAGCATATTCAAAGTTGATTATTTGTTAATATTTACCTATTTCTATAGTTAAAATAACAAAAACTAATCTAATTAACACATTTAACATGATTTATGTTTTAAAATAAACTAAAGTCTAAACTTTTTCCCTAATATCACGAAACATAGAACAACAATTTCTATTATGACGTTTCTTTTTGTTATAACAAAATAAAATTCATGTTTTTGATTTGACATATTAGTATTACCACACGTTACAAACTTTTACATCCCATTAAAAATGTTATACAACACAAACTAAAAACAACCTGACGATGAGTTCAGTATCAATCAAATTTATAGAGGTGTCAACTTGGACTCCGTTCGAAATTAAAATTATGTCGTTTTCTTTTTGCCAGAGCAGAAAAAGTGATTTTCTGAAGATTTTTGTTTCACAAAACGAATATGAAAAGTTTGATCTAATATTGTAGTTGTGTTTGTGAACTCTCGTTCAATGTTTTTGTTAATTAATAGTATTTAATTAAATAATTTTTTATTAATTTTGAATTTAAAACCCGATTTAAACAAAACATATATTTAAACAAATAACTATTTCACTTTAAAAAAAATAATAATAAATAAACGGCGTCTTGTTTGTTTACTAATTTTACAGATTTGTGAATGTATTTGTGTAAATTTATTGTATTTGCAACTTGATCTACCAAAAAATCCAGATTCAGAAAAAATATTTTCAGATCAAAAAAAGAGCAATTTTTTGTGCAAGAAGAATACGAAATGCAAAAAAAAGTGATCTGACAGCTGCTTGTTTTGCTCTTAGATCACTTTTTTTGTCAAAAAGAAAACGACATTAGTTTGATGGAATGGAAAGATCTTGAAGTGTCATTTGAAGGATCTGTGGCGCTGATTATATTTGAATTTAAAAATATCAAACGTAAAAAAAAAGGAAAATAGCACTTGTTTATTCAAAACTAACTTCATGATAAAAATGAGAACAAAGAAACCTTTTGTTTCCTTTGTTCAAAAAAAAAATACACACAATAGATTATTTCTTCAACGTAAAAACATTAGAATTAGACAATTTTCTTAGAAGTTGTGCAATACGATTTAAATATTCCAAAAATTAAAAAATTAAATAAATAAAAATTAAAAAAAATTAAATAAAAAATTAAATAAATTTATCATTAAAAATTAATCGAAATTTTTATTTATTTAATATGAACAAGTGGAATTAAAAAGAAAAGAAATTGTAGATGTTTTGTGTGGATTTGTGCTTATAATTTAAAGGATCCGATGGTCTAATTCCACCACCGAACATAAATTGCTGTGGGATATGAATTTAGAAGTGTATTCATCTACGCAATTAAGATTGGCACCATTACTAGTTTTTATTATAGCCGATGTCACAGTTCCGATAATTGGGGCTGACTTTTTGGACAAGTACGGCATTCTGGTTAATATCAAACGAAGACGAATCATTGACCCGCTATCCCATATTTACACAGCAACTAGCACCACTCCTATCGCTACTCCTTCTTTATCCGGCTAGCAAATGACAAAGTACCTCGTGAAATCAACGAGTTATTACGTGAGTTTAAAGAACTAACCTTTGACTCAGGTCTCTCTTTAGCTGTGAAACACGATGTGACACATGCTATTATCACAACTGGACCTCCAGTCTCCTGCAAAACTCGCAGACTAGCAGTAGACAAACTCAAAGCTGCTAAGACAGAGTTCGACATGCTGCTATAGCAAGGTATCTGCAGACCTTCTAGCAGTTAATGGTCCAGTCCCTTACACTTGGTCGAGAAGAAAAACGGTGATATACGTGTTTGCGGGGATTATCGTGGCTTAAATAAAGTCACCGTTCCCGATAAATACAACATTCCCTTTCTACAGGATTTTTCGCAACAACTGAATGGTTGCAACATTTTTTCGACTATCGACCTAGTGCGAGCTTACCACCAGATACCGCTTGAACCGTCCGATATCCCGAAGACGGCTATTTCTACTCTATTCGGATTGTTCGAATTTACCCAAATGGGTTTCGGTTTACGAAACGCCGGTCAGACGTTTCAGCGACACATGCACACCATTTTACGTGGTTTAGATTTCTGCTTCGTCTACTTAGACGACCTTCTTGTTGCATCTACGTCCTATGCCGAACATATAGGACGTCTTAAACTCGTCTTTCAGAAACTGCAAGACGCCGGTATGATCATAAATATCAGCAAGTGTAACTTAACGCACAAGCTGAGAATAATTTTCTAGGTCATACGATCTCCTCCGATGGAATAAGACCAACACGCGAACGAGTGGATGTTATTTTCAATTTTCCCACTCCGCAAATGGTCAAAGATCTCTGTCGTTTTCTTGGAATGATCTACTTTTACCGTCGTTTTATTCCACACGCTGCCGGTGGCCAAGCATTGCTAAACGATTTTCCTAAAGACTCCAAAAAGAACGACAAACGACTGATTAACTGGTCAGAAGCTTCTCTTGCAGATTTTGCAAATTGCAAAACAAAACTTAGCGATGCAACAATGCTCGCACATCCTTCTCTCAATGCACAACTTGCTATCATGGTCGACGCCTCCGACACAGCGATTGGTGCAGTCGTTCAACAACTCGTCACCGATTCATGGCAGCCCCTTAGTTTCTTTTCGGTTCGATTAACCGAGACGCAACAGCGTTACAGCGCTTATGATCGTAAACTTTTGGCAGCTTATTTAGCCATTAAACACGTTACCTACTCGAAGGTCGAAACTTTATCTTATTCACAGATCATAAACCATTGATTTACGCCTTGTCGCAAAATCGGGACAAAGCTAGTCCTAGACAGTTTTGTCATCTGGATTTTATCAGCCAGTTTACCACTGACATACGTCATGTATCTGGAGTCGACAATGTTGCTGCAGACGCTTTGTCACGCATTGATCAACTCCAGTTACCTGAGAGCATCGATTACTCAGCAATCGCTGATGCTCAAACGACAGATTCAGAGTTGAAGGATGTTACTTTCGGAATACAGCACGACGCTTAAATTTCAACAGTTTCCTCTATCCTTCCGCTCTGATAAATTTATTTACTGCGACGTTTCAACGGGGAAACAACGCCCATTTATACCACAACAGTTTCGACAACATGTTTTCATGCAAATGCATAACCTTTCCCATCCCGGAATCAACGCTACTATTAAACTCATGACTGACGCCGTTGTCTAGCAGTCAATAAAACGAGATGTCCGGGAAATGACACGAAACTGTTTGCAGTGTCAGAAATGAAAGATTTCACGACACACGTTCGATCTGCTTTATCTAACTTTTCGGCAACTTCAGAACAATTTTCCGAAGCTCACTTAGATATCATTGGACCGATGCTTTCGTCTGAAGGACATCGGTATTGTGTAACACTGATCGACAGATACACAAGATGGCCTGAAGCAATCCCAATTTCAGAAATCACCGCTGCAACCGAAGCCACTGCTGTGTACTCTGGCTGGATATCTCGTTTTGGCATCCCGAATTTTATTGTGACCGATCGAGGATCACAATTTGAATCGTAACTTTATGCTGAACTTTCCAAGCTGTTAGGTTTTGAACAACGACGAACCACAGCTTATAATCCGATATGTAATGGCATGATCGAACGCTTCCATCGAACATTGAAAGCGGCCATCATGTGTCACAATCGACCAGATAGGACACGTGCTCTTTCGACTATTCTCATTGGACTGCGTACCACTTTTCGGGAAGATTTCAAATCTACCTCTGCGGAGTTAGTTTATGGATCGACCATACGCTTGCCCGGACACTTTTTATTGGAACAAACTACATTGGTCCCACAGTCGGATTTCGTAGCTAACCTTAAGCTATAATTTAACGATCTCCGACCAGTTATTGCATCACGTCACTCTAGCGACAACGTTTTTGTTTTCAACGATTTGAAAACCTGCCCTGGTTAAACATTCCAATTAAAACCTATTGAATCCTACTAAATCCAATATAATTTCAATAGGATTAAATCGGATTGAATTGGTTTAATAGGAAGACTTCGATCTACCAATTAAAATTCAATCGGAATGAATGGGATTTAACAGGAAAAGAGGTTCTGTAGGATCCTAAAGGAAATTTCCAATTGAATTTCAATCGGAAATTAAGAGATTCAATAGGAAAAAGGAACTTAGAAAAAAATTAAACAATCTTATGAATTTAACAGGATTTAATTGCAAAAGATTTAATAGGAATGAATAGGATTAATCGGAATTCTGCAATGGAAATTTCCAATTAATTCCTATTTATATACATTTCCTATAGATTCCGGTTGAAAAATAAAATAGAGATATTTAACAGGAATGAATAGGATTGTATTGGAAATAGATTTTTTGAATAGGAATTAATTGAAAATTCCCAATGCAGAATTCCGATTAATCCAATTAATTTTTTTCAATTGGTTTCAATTGGAATGTTTAACCAGGGTGTTCGCATGTGTTTTTGAGAGTGGACACGGTCCGAAAGTCGCAGCAACAGCCCTATGTAGGACCTTTTCTTGTCATTAACCGAGATGACAAAACATTCACTATCGACATTAGAGGCCGAGCGGTCAAAGTTAGTATCGACAGACTTAAACCAAGTTATCAGGATAACACCAAGTCTGATCGACTACTAACCGACCAATCGCCGCTAATACATAGTTCTCCAGAGCAATCTACTTCGACTCCTGTTTCAACTTCTACGAAGCAGAGTTGTGACGACAACTCCGATCACTTTTCGATTCCAGTTTCAGATTTTTCGGAACAGGATCAAAATTCTATGGCAAATCCCGTGATCAAAACTAAAAAAACGGTGCGTTTTAATCTTCAGCCACAAACATTCACTACCAGGTCTGGAAGGATCACTCGTCCACCATCTAAAATTTTGAACGCAACTTATTACGCAACATGCAAGTAATAAAAAAAAGAAACATTGTTTTCTAAATAGTAATAGATATTATTGTTGTTTTATTATTATTGTTCATTATTAGTTAATAAGTTTAAAAATTAGAATATTAAAAATATTTCATAAATTAGAATTAAATAAATGAACGTCGCCAACATATGTAAACACATATTTTACGTGATATTGATTTGACAATATCACTGATAAGGGGGTGTATGTGGCGCTGAATATATTTGAATTTAAAAATATCAAACGTAAAAAAAGGAAAATAGCACTTGTTTATTCAAAGCTAACTTCATGATAAAAATGAGAACAAAGAAACCTTTTGTTTCCTTTGTTCAAAAAAAAAAAAAAATACACACAATAGATTATTTCTTCAACGTAAAAACATTAGAATTAGACAATTTTCTTTGAAGTTGTGCAATATGATTTAAATATTCCAAAAATTAAAAAAATAAATAAATACGATTTATCATTAAAAATCGAAATTTTTATTTATTTAATATGAACAAGTGGAATTAAAAAGAAAAGAAATTGTAGATGTTTTGTGTGGATTTGTGCTTATAATTTAAAGGATCCGATGGTCTAATTCCACCACCGAACATAAATTGCTGTGGGATATGAATTTAGAAGTGTATACATCTACGCAATTAAGATTGGCACCATTACTAGGCCATAGATCCAAGATAAATTTTCTGAATAGTGATGTAGAGGTTCGTTATAATTTCGTGATTGCAAGTCTTCTGGGAGTGTACTGAAAGAATACTATTACCAGATTGGTATCCAGACATGGCTCCTTCTCATAATAACTTAACCGACTCACTGTCGTAGTAATAAAATGCAAAGGGTTTTTTTTGTGCGTACATCCTACAAATGGAATGCTTTGCCCGAATCTATAGTCTCGAGTGCCTTCAATCCAAAAAGATTTAAAAAAAAGGTCCACCAATACCTCAAGACGCATGTTGTTGTGGAACCTAGGTCTTATTTATTTATTTATTCATCATAAAATGGTTACAAAGGAGGCCAGTGGCCCATATTATTGTACAGAAGAACAGTTAAATTTCAACTAGGTATTAAATCAAAAATTAGGTTCAAAAACAGACTACGTTATTAGGACTTAAGCACTAAAAAAAATTTATATAATATTTCTTAAATTATAATATTTATAATGTGTATTTATTTTTATATAATTCAAAAGAGAACAAGAATAAGAAAACGGTAGCAAAAATTATAAAACAAATTGAAAGTAGCACAAGAGAAGCTTATAAGAATAGGTCTGGTTACAAAAAGGCCATTGGCCCATCATATTGTACAACAGCAAAGATACGATCCAGTGCTATGCTAACCACCACTATCCAAAGCAGGGAGCTGCAGTAAGCCCATTCAAAAGAGTAGAAAAAAAACAGCCAGGATACCTGTTTTCAGATCATTAAAGTTGAGAACATAAGACAGACAAGAGAGCTAGATTAAAAAGTTCTATACTAAAAAGTGTGAAAATCCCATATCAAAAAAAAGAGAAAAAGAGGGAAAGAAGGGAGAAACAAACACATAAGGTAGGGGTATAAGGAAAGAAAAGAAGGAAAGGGAAAGGAAGGAGAAGGAAGCTTTGTGGTCACTAGAATATAAAATAAAATAAGGCACCAGGAAACGAGTAAACAACCATTTGAGCTTAATAGAGACAGAGGAGAAGTTTACCGGTTTAGCAGCTTGGTACAAAGCCAAAAAGATCAGTCAGTTCCCTCCTAAAGACAGCTAGAGAAAAGTTAAAATTTTTTAGAGGTATAGGCAGATCATTATAAAGCCTAATGACTCTAACGACAAACGATTTTTCCCAGAGAACACAGTAATCCGATGAAGTACCAAGTTTGATTGCCTTCTGGAGTGACCGGCTGAGAACCATCTTAGAAGAAACGAAGGAGACTGAAACTTAATGACTCTATAAAGATGACACAGAAGACGAATTTTGATGTGATCAATAAAGGAGGTCCCAAGCAGGTAATAAACAAAAGGAGAGATGTGATCACGGGATAAAAGGGGTCTTAAAAGGTATCTATGTGTTGTTGTGACACATTTTGTAATTCATACTACACAACTCTTTTTATTAAAAAAAAAATGCAAAACAGAGTTTATATTTCACCTTAGCTTTTAATTAATTCAAATATTTTATCAAAATGCATAAAATTTTATAAGATACAAACCAATTTACTTCTATAATTTTTAATGTCTGCCTTTCTTTTTCTTAGGTTGATTTTTTCGTTGCTGTTGACGTGGTCCTGGTGTTGGTTCCTGATACGCTGTTGCCGGCGATGTTTTGGAATGAAGATTTGGATTTTTCGACATATCAAATTGATCTGCAGCACCGGAAGCCATACCTTGTGATCCTTTAATAACTTCTTTAGTACGGCGATCACGTTTTCGACGAAAACCGGTTCGTTCATATTTCGGAAGCCAACGTTCAGGATCTGGTTTAATACTAGGATCATAAAATTTCGGTAATTTACCTTTACGTTTCTTTTGACGCTTTTTCTTTTGTTTATTAAAATCAGCCGCAGGAGTTCCGGGTGATTGATCACCACGAGTTGTAGATTTCTTAACAGCCTTTGTTGACATCATCCAGTTGGTTGCTTCAAGCTGATCGATCTCCGACATAGTCGTCATGGTTTCCAAAGCTGGTAAACGTTTACTGGCTTCTTGAGCTTTAGCTGGATTAAAGTGAGCATACGCGATAACTAGTTGGGCCAGTATTTTCATATCTCGTGAATTAGACTTGAACAATTCTTCAAGACTACTAGCTGCAACTTCGGGTTCACCTCCTCTTAAATGAAAATCAGCGGCTTGCCTCCACATATCAGTTAAATCACCTCCTTTCCCTTTATTCTTTTTATACCATTCAACAGCATCTTTCAACACTTGTGATGCTGACGATTTATTATCTACTCCTAAATGAAGTGTGACAAGCGCGGATACTACACCCGGACTATTTTTCTCTTCATTCTTCAATGAATCCAAAATCTCAATTGCTGCTTTCTTATTTCCACTTAGTAGAAGTAATTGCACTTTGGCAAATTTAATTGCCAAATAATTTTCGTTCATATTCGAATTATCTTTGTAAAACTCGTCAAGAGTTTCAATCGCTTCTTTATATTTCTTATCACGTACAAACGAGCTTACTCTGATAAGAACTGTAAGAAATTTGGTTTCTGGATACTTTGCAACAAGTTGTGAACAAAATTGATGACATTCTTGATGATTTGTATAAAGTGCAAGTATACAATTATTTATTGCAATCGTTTTTTTCTGACGAGATGTTAATTTATGCTCGACTGCATCAGTTAATGCTGCTTTCATTTTCTTTTTCGAATCAAAAACATTGAGATCTTTATTTATTACAACTGTATTATTTGATGCGACTGCAATTAGAGCTGGATCTTTGGATTTGTTTTTTAAAATATCAGCGTAAATGATGGATGCTTCTTTTACTTTTCCTTGCATTTGAAGGCAGTATGCTAGCTGAACTCTAAGAGTAAAAGAATTATTTTACATGAAATCATTAATTAAAAATTAATTTTGGTGAAAGAAATCATGTCCAAATTACTGAACCAATCACAAAACTTACCTAATTATACCAATTTCTTCGAGAATATCTTCCTCACTAGCACCATCTTCTTCCAAAAATTCGCGACACAATTTCTCGCTTGTTCTTAGCTTTTTCTCTGCTTCTGAATATTTAGTTTTTCCAATAACAGCACAGGCACTGTTATAACTTAGTTCATATGAGTTTTCTCTTAAGGTTGAAATTTCCTTTTCCTAAAATTAGAAAACAAAGTTATAAAATCACGCATTCATATCACATCACATTTACCGAGTTTTCAATTGATAAATTAGCAATCACCGCACTAAAATTTGTTAGTCTCTCATCGTCATAATCATCATGGGTATGTTTCACAATATCCTTATACAAATCGTAACATTCCTCGAAGTTTTCTAATCGATATAAAATTTGTGCTTTTAATTCTTTTAAACTATCTGGCAAAGGAGTCAGACTACAATTCTCAATAGTTTTTAAAGCGATTTCTGGTTTATTTAAACGATATTCACAGTAAGCCTTCTCAAATGGATTTTGAATAAGGTTTGATCTTTCAATATGTTGAATAGCTTCAGAAAACTTTGATAACTGAATTAAACATATAAGCTTACATTGTATAGCTTTAGGTTCATCTGCAGATACACCTAAAACTATTTGTAAAAAATAAGACAATTTAGTATGAAAAACAAGGTTGGATATGCAAAACTTTACTTCGATTTGCTGCTTTTAATGCCTTCTCATATTCACCGCTTTGACCGAATTTGTTCAATTCTCCATATAAAGCACGTATGTTTATTTCTTTGTTCATCTCTTTTGCCATTTTTACAATAAATTGTTTAATTTATCATAAAAATGTGGCAGAATTATTTTTACACTTTTTGCAAATGAATTGACAACTTGGCAAAAAACTGTCATATATTTAAAATGAATGCAGCCAAATGAATTTTAGTTCAGTGCATCCCCATTTTTTTTAACTCCAACTGTCAAATGTGTTAATCAGGTGACAGCTTCAAAAGTGTTCAAAATGGAAAAGTACGATGAAATTTGTAATTTGCTGGACAAACTAACATTAGAAGTTTTTGAACTTCTAGAACAAGATATACAAACAAAAATTTATATAGAAACCACTTTCAATGAAGGGCAATTATTAATGGCAAAAGCTCGATATATTCAGGGACAAAATTCAGTGTCGGAATCTCAACTACCAACAGAAAATAGTCCAGAATTCAAAAGTTTAGTAAATACTCATCGTGATTATGACGAACTAAATATACCTAAATGTGATTTAATTAACAACCCGGTTGATAAAGAAAATGGATATGTTGAACCATTAAATTGGTTTGGAGTTTTAGTACCACAAAGTTTATGTCAGGCAAAAGAGAAGTTTATGAAGGCAATCGAACTAACCATCGATTCCTCAAATATTCGGAACAAATTGTCCTATTTGTATTTTAATATCAGCAAATTAAATAATTCAAAAAAAGAATTATTAAAAGCGTAAAGAAATATAAATTATAAAGTAAAATTAAATCGTTTCTAACTTCCTGTTTAAAGTAAATAGTTTTTAAGAAAATCAAAACGTCATTAGAAATGAGAAAATAGAATATTGTTGTAATATTTTATTAAAAAATTTAAATGTTTCAAATTAGTAATATTTAATCACATAGTTTAATGTAGTTTTAAATTTTATTATTCAAAAAATATATAAATAAAAAATATGAACCCTTCGTCGCGAAGAAACCAATCTTTATCTTTATGGATTGAGATTGGTGTGAGAATTGCATTAGCAGCTTGTTTTTTGTAAGTAAAATACATATTGAAATAATAATTATAATCTTCATTCATTTTGTTCTTTTAGGCAGCTAGAAAAATCAACACCATTTAAACGAAAAATCCATCCAGATGAACTGTGGCACTACCGGAACCCACGAACCGACGATTATGTTCCAATGAATATATTATTCCCGATCATAATTATAATCCCGTTATTCGTGATGTTCCTAAATTATATTTTTACTAAAGACCGTTATGATCTTGGACAAGGATCTCTTTCATTAACTTTGGCACTAGGATTAAATGGAGTTCTTACAGATTTGATCAAGGTTTTGGTTGGACGGCCTAGACCTGATTTTTTCTGGCGTTGTTTTCCGGATGGTGAAATGAATACGGAAATGATATGTACTGGAGATCAAAAGTCAGAAATGGATGGACGAAAAAGTTTTCCAAGTGGTCACTCTTCTTTTGCTTTCACAGGTTTTGGATTTATGGCCTGGTATCTGTTTGGCAAACTAAACGTTTTCAATCAAAATGGACGTGGAGATTCATGGCGATTAATTATATCGTTTTGTCCATTAATAGCCGCATTAGTGATTGCAATTAGCCGAACATGCGACTATCATCATCATTGGCAAGACGTAATTGTTGGTTCTGGGATTGGATTATGCCTATCATATTTATGCTATCGTCAATATTACCCTTCATTCTCGGCAGTGAACTGCAATTTTTCTTATTACTCTAAGAGCTTACAAATTTCTGTTAGACCAGTCTTAGATGCAGAAACTAAAAATGATTCAGAATATGCGAAACTGGTGGAGGACGAAAAAGAAGTTAAATGGATATAACCAATTATTAAAAAAATATTTATTGAATGACAACACATTCCACGTATAGCTTTATTTTACATTTGGTTTTAAAAAATCAGCATTAGCAATATTCAATTTGCTTAATCAAAAAATGTGAAGTGATAAAATAAATACTGTGAACAACTAATTCTTAATATTATCATTTGAAAATTGTTATCGTATTTATAGAATTTTTTTTCACGTCCGAAGAAATGCGAGACAGAGGTCTCAATTCAATGGTAGTTTTGTAAACCAAACTTTTATTTGTAGTTTTTCTAAATATTGATTCCATAAATACTCTAGATTTTATTTTGAACTTTAATATTTTGTTACCAGTTACAGAAGAAGTATCAAACAGATAAGATTAATTTTATTGCGTTTTTTCAGACATAAAGTTTGTCTCATGAATGGTTATTGACTTTTTTGAGTAAGTAGCTAACGAACAAACTATAAGAAGCGATCATTAGCTTAGTTTTGGATATGCTAACGGTTAAAAATTAAAAATCTACAGAACTGTAGTTTGTATGCGAATCAATTAAATAGAATTTACAAAACTAAAAACAGCTTATTAAATTACTATAATTTAACTAGCCCATTTCTCAGATTAAAATAAATCTGTAAATCAGCTGAAAATTACATCGAACAGCAAATAACAATTCTGCCAGTAAAGTCAACTTTTCATTTCCTCGAAAACCGTCTCATTCTCGTCATTGTATGCACTACCAACGCAACAATATATAAAATTATACAATTTTCTTAGATCTGGCAGCACTTATTATAAGCATTTTAATGCAATTATTTCAGGCATAATTTTTTTATCTTGTCGTGTTGTCTGCAGTTAGCTGACGTCACTCATCATTTTGAAGTGATTCAAAAATTAGAAAATTTGAAAAGAATCGTATTTCTTTATATATTATTTTTTTTTAAATGGTGGCTCCATAGTATGTATAAAAAGTATTAATTCCAAAATAGTTTTGTTTAGTTTAGTTTACCAAATAAATACATGAAATTTTAAAAGATGAATTTTGTTATAGACTTTCATTAAAACAGCTTACTTTATTTTATTATACCGAATTAAAAAATAGTTTCAAAATTTTGTGATCTTAAAATTTTAATTAATAAGAGAAGTGAATGTTAGTGTAGTTTAATATTAATTTTTTTTTTACAATATCTTCAATTGTATTATATATTTAAAATAAATTAGAATGATGAAAATGGAGACTGATAAAATTATGGATGAAACAAATAGTAATAATTCACCACAGGTACATATACTTTAATGATTTACAATTAATAAATAATAAATTAAAAAATCATGGACACTGGTAACATTTGATTGTCATTTCTTTTTTTTTTAACTTGACTTGTGTGATTGCGTACATATCCGCCATGATGATTGTAGAATTCTTATTTGTAATTTTAATTCCCCAAATTATTTGATGCAAGACGTTTACATTACACGATAAGTAGAACAACTTGGTAATTCTACTTAAACTGATAAAAAATAATGCAATTTCAGGAACTGTGAAAGTTTATCAAAATTTATTAATTTGTACTGTGTTTTCTAGCGTTGGTTTGGTTGTAATGTATAAAAAGCTTTGAAAATAGGGTTTAAGGGTATATGATTTGGATTTGTTTTTATTTTTGGGTATTCACACTATCTTATGTATCTATTTATTATGGTGTATTTATTTGTAGTTCTCTTTAAATATTTATTTATTAAACATTAATTGGAAATAGGTCAATGTATTAATAATAAATCATTGATTCAAATGCTTTATTTAACTGAGCACATAAAACGGTTGTTATCTTAATTGATAAAGGGAGTGTGTTGTTTCATAAATAGGTTTAATTTGGGTACACTCCATTTCAAAATTAAGTCTATCTGATGCGATGGTGTCGCGATCCAAGGCAATTGAGGTCAGTTGAAAGAGGATCTTTTTACTTAAAAATATTAAAAAAATGTATTTATTTTAGGTCAAACAACAAACCAAAAATAAAAAAGCAGTGTTATGGTTTTTCTGACAACTTCGTCTTAGATGCATATTCAACTTGGGTCTAATGTTTCAGACTTATCAAAATTTAAGATAATTGGCACATTCTTCCATACGATAGTTCCTGGCAGACCTGATTCACTTCAGTTTTTGTAAAGTTGTGTTTTGGGCGTTCGAAAACTCGAAATAAAATATAAGTAAATATCGTTTTTAAATTCAGCATATCTCTTCTAAATGGAGTCAGGGTGGTAAGTGATTAGTTATAGCATGGATGGCTTGCTTGTTCCTACGTTGTCTCCGTTCTAGCTCACTTGTTAAAATGCTAGCCCTGTAAATCACGTTCGTTCAACAGCCCTTACCCGATTCTAGTGCTTGCCAATCAATTTGCTCTTCTTGCTAGGTTTGATATTGGTAGGCAGAATACTATTTCTTGAGCTGCTTTCGCATAAGGAACTGCGAAGGCTGCCTCTTATTCGATTATCTCTAATGCCGCTTGTGTTGATAAATCACGCTTAAATTTCTGCACTAATATTCTCTTATCTAATTCTGACTGTCGTCATATCGTGAATTATTCTATTATGGTGGGTCGTTTTCCTTCTGCATGTAAGGTGGCAAAAATTCTTCCCATTCTTGAAAAATTAGCTCTGAATACCGTCCGATCAGCATCTTACCAATCCTGTCCAAAGACTTGGAAAAGTCGGTTCATCTATGAAATGTCGGTCTTTGAAATGTCGGGCTCCGTAGTGTCAATTGCTACATGCCCCTACATATGCGGAGCCAGCTGGTATTGTTACTGATATTGCCACTTATTGACTATGGTCTTGAGATTGTTTCGGGTTCTACTGACAAGACCTTTTGCGGAAAACCTTTATTTATGCTACCAATTTTTTTTATAATTTGAAGCCTGATGATTATGTATCTTCTTTTGTTCATGATATTTTTGAGACATCTTTTTCAGACCATGTTGTTGTTGTTGTTGTAGCGACGAGTTGTGGTGCTATTCTTCTGGTTCCAAGTCCAGATTCAGGAACTCTGCTACTGCCCTTGGGCGGTACCACAGATCTTCCTTTGTCAGGTCGTTTGGTTTCTCTCGACAATTGAAAAGGTGGTTAGCATCATGTGTTTTTTTTAGACCTTGCTATGCTTCGACTTCTCTGTCATTTCTACCGCGATGCCAAATTTCAGTCTCCTGCGTATCTCTTTAGATGGTTTGTGGTGGGGAATTTTAGGAGGCAGTACGATTTTGTATTACCACAGGTAAGCTATGATTTGGGCGAAATCATACTATGTAAGAGTGATCAAGCTTAATTCTCTTCAGCAGTCATTAAAATGATTTAATGTATCGCTTTTCCTATACAGAATACAGTTAACAGACTATCAAAACCACACTAACCCTTTAACCAGAGTGACTTGCTCAGAGGGTATGATTCAATTAGCTGTTGGTGCTGTGTTGATGACGCTGCGTTGTTGACCATTTGACATCCAACTTTTTTTTAGTTTACTGGTTCCTTGTTTTTTTCCTCCCCTTTTTTTTTGCTCATTTTATTTCTTTTCACACTTTCCTGTGCTATTTATAGTATAGAACTATTTCTTATTTCATCTTATCCACTCTAAAAAAAAAGATTTGAAAAGCGGAAATAAAAATTTTGTAAGAATTTTATTTTCAAAACGAGAAATTATGCCATTGGGAAACTTTCGAATTAGCTTAAGAATTAATTAAACATTTTTTTTCTGGAAAAAAAATGTGATAAAAGTGAGGGTACCCTTAATAGCGCCATCTTTGAAAATATTATTTAAGTTTAAGACAGTTTTAAAAAATTACTACAAAATTTTAAATAATTTTTTTATAAGGTCTATCAATTACCTTTCTAATGAGCTATAAATGACTTAAATCGGTTTAGTAAATCGTTAGCAATCGGTAGGGAAAGATACTAATGTTTCGCCAACCCGTAAAACTTTGCCGCCACTCTGTGGTATCCCCAGAGCGAAATTTCATTTTTCGAAAGAAATGGTATTTTTATTTTGTCATTGGCTATCTGTGTATGAAATTTTATCGAAATCAAACGGGGTCAGTCCGGATGCTAGGAAAAATGCTGTTGCGGTGACGTGAAATTGCTCAATAATTGGTTCGTATAAGTTTTCGTCTGCCTTAGTGTCAACATCGGCTTGAGGTGGCTCATGGTCAGTGTAAGATTCATTAGAATCAGTTTCTTCTTCATCATCATCTTCGGGGTACTTCAGGGCGAAGTGACCAAAGTAATTACATCTCAAAACTCTTAACATCTTTTTTCTTATTCGAAGATCTCCTTGAAGTATGTCCTTTCTCTCCATAATTATAGCATAGCTTTCGTTATCCATCTAAATACAACTTCAATTTTTCCTTAAACTCGTCAACCGTTGTAGCTTCGTACAATAACAACTTGTTAACTGATAAATCTTCTATTCTACTCTACTGCTCCAAGTTCACACATTGACATGAAATAATTCTGCAAACTTTCATCCTTCTTTTTTGTTCGCAGTTCACACTTGCAATTGCCTATGTAATTCAGCACTACTTAATTTTACAGAAAATTTCGAAATTAAATGATCTTTCAACTCTTCAAGTTGTTAGATCAGTTTTCAGCTTTAAACTTCTTTTGGCCACACCTAATAATGCCTTTTTCGCGTACACGATCGTTTGTCTGGCAGTTCAATTCATTTCGTCTGCCAGTTGTTCTATCTTTTTGACCAAATATTGAATTCTGTAATTCGATTCACTATCAAATGTTGTTTTAGAATCATTCACATCATTGTATCGCATTACTTCCTCATATTGTTCAATTTCATCCATCCTCTGTGTTTTTCTTTAGATATTCTTTCCCCTGGATCAATAACATTCGCCTTATTTTCATCGTCCGAACCCTTTTTAGAATTGATTTTAATGTGTGTTAATTCGCGTCGCATTTCTTTTAATCTTAGGAAACCTTTGTTGCCGAGGTTTGTTGGAGTCGTCGTGCCTGGTTGCTGATCATTCGAAATTTTATATAAACTCGATTAAAATCTTTGTATGAATGTTTCCTCATCGAATGTTTCATCCGTATTTCTTGTTTTATTTTCTCTCGCTTTATTTCTTATCACGTTTATAAATTTTGTATTTAGTTCCTGGGCCTTCACCTACATAATTTTGTGATTACCACAGATTTTATACTTCGTGATGCGCCTGTCCTTGACGAGCCTGAAAATATTTGTTCTATGATTTTCCTTAAATCGGCCGCTTTTGCGTTCGGCAAGCTCCGAAAAATGCCGATTGCCCGCGATCTTGTAAATTTGCTACCACATTTATTTTTTTTGACTGTGGAGGTTGGAAATTTGTTTTAGAATACGAGGGTAAGCTTGTCCGACCAATATGTGTTTGCTATTGTCGAGTCCGACAACTGACATTTTGGATGTTTGGGTTGTCGGATTAGACAATAGCAGACAAATTTTTGTATATACATATGTATATACATATGTATGTAACAGCAACATTGGTTGCAAACACATACAAAAAACAAAAATAATAGTTACAAATATTAATATTTAAAGCAATTTACAAAAGTTTACAATTTAATTTAATTTCTTCAATTTTGAATTGACAAAAGTTCCCTTATATTTGATTTGAAAAGCGATATTTTCTTCAGCGACTTTAAGTCATCAGGTAGACGGTTAAACATATCTAAGCCTTTATACAACGGACTGTTTTGTCCGCCAGTAGTGCGACAGAAATCATACTGAAATTACCACGCGATATATTTCAGTTCGGTTTTCGTTATTGATCGGAGCACAAAGGAAAAACCATCATTCTTAAATTAAACATGCCTCATACAAAAATCAGTCATGTCTCATACAAAAAAATGTTTCGACTTGCCACAATTCTATGAGAAATCTGATCTCTATGTAATCGCCCACAGACGACACCAAAAACTTGTCAGTACAATCAACTTTCATTCATCCCATTCCATTACTAGTTGAACCTAGTTTCGACATTCTATATTACGAAGGTCTTTGATGATTCAGTGCCCCAACGTTGTCTGGGTCTTTTTCTCTGACAACCCAAGTTGATTGTTACATTCGGATTCTATACTGATTTTCAGCAACTTTACATGGACTATATATTGTTCGTATAATCTTCCTCTCGAATTTTGATAACAATCTATAATCCGGGATAGTCAATGTCTAACGTTCACTTAACACAGGGGGAATTAATGATTTATAAAGTGTGTGTTTAAAAGACGCGGGAGATGTTTTTACCGCAAAAGTTTTGAGTGTTTGTAGAAAACTTTGTTTGCTTCAGAGACATGAGCTTTGATAGTTGCCCGCAATTCAATTGACGATGTTATAACAGATTGGAGGTATTTGAAGTTTTCCATGCGTTGCTTAGTTGCTTGGTCTACGTCCGAGAAAAGCAATATGTATGATATTCATGGCCAATAATTTGACTAGATTTGTTAAAGATGGTGTTTTGTAAATAATCGCCAAATTAAATAGTACGAGCCAGAGTACATCACCTTGTCGAACATCAGATGTTATCTTAAAAGGGCCAGAAGCTGACCTTTCGATTACTAAATTTGATCTCGAGGTTGTGAGTTTTCACAAAGAAACGAGTTTCTCTAGGATACCAAGGCATATGAGTACGGAGCAAACATTGTGGCGGATTATACTATCATATGCTTGCTTGAAACCAAAGTAGAGCTGGTGAATACTGATGTTGTAAGCGCTAAATCTTTCGAGAATCCACCGATTATCACAGTGGATGGGCGATGATAAATTCGGCGCCGGGCATGAGTCGAGCAAGAACAACATTAGCGAGTATTTTATAATCAGGTTTTAGCAGTGCGATGCCGCCATTATTCGCACACTTTAGACGTTCACTTTTCTTATGTAACGAAACACTGAGAATTGTGTGCCATTCAGCAGGTAAGTGTTCTTGTCCACAGATTGCAAGAATCGTATATACGCGGCTTGAAATAAGAACTACTCCTCCATTTTTAATCAATTCTGCGAGAATTCCATCGATATACTTCGAATTCCATACATCGCCTGATACTTTGCCAGTTTTCAGTTTGCTTATGGTTGCTTTCTCTTCTTCTAATGTCAGTTAAGAAACAAAAGCCTCTTCATTTTTTTTTTTTTTTTTTAAATAAAATGTGATGTGTAGTAGGCATTACAATATGTGTCACAACAACACATAAAAACCTTTTAAGACCAAGGTCCCACAACAACATGCGTTCTAAGGATGTTAATGGACGCAAATCTGTAAAATTTAATTTAAAGCAATTGCTTTAATAGTATGAACTTCATTCGTCCTATTCAGTAGGTCTTGAAAGTGGGAGTACCATAATACAAGCGCATCACATTCATATGTTGTTTTCATTTCGCATGACTGTGGATCTTGAGGCAGCTGCCGAGCATATGCACAGCACTCTTTCCAATTTCCATTAGCCGCATGTTGGTTGATGTTCTTGATACAGTTTTTCTAAGGCTTTCTTGGCGAATAGATACTCAGGCTTCAGGTTCTTTGTTAACCATTTTGGTTGCATTTGTTTTTATTTTCAACGCTTTGACGGAAAAATTGGTCAAACTTTCGTTGCGTAAAGTCGATGGTCGTTTTCCGATTGGAGTTTCTGCTATCAATATAATGGTTGATTAAAGCGTTTACAACTCCTCGTGAATGTTTAATAGCATCCCTAGAGAGATATTATGCTCTGCGTTTTTGTGTTACTATTTCCAGTATGTTTTAATGCGTCGACGTTTTAGCGCACAGTAAAAATGATAAGCGTATGATCGGAGTCCATATACGCACTTCTGTATATGATCGAGCGTCAGTTTCAGTTGTAGAGTGTGATTTAATGGTCATGATGTATTCGATTTGATTTTCCGTCCTTCCATCATTTGATTTCCACGTTTTTTTGTGGATTCTCTTGTAAGGAAAGTGCTAGAAATATCTAAATTATATATCAAAGCCAGCTCAGTTACGTGAAGCTCTTTATTTTTACTGGTAGGTACGATTCAAACTCGTTGGGTCGGTCTGCGTTTTATGTTCTGCATTTCTACCAATTTGAGCATTGAAGTCACCTGCCATGATTTTTATATCGCGTTGCGAGATGTTAATGACGACTTCTTCGAATTCATGGAAAACAGGTTGTTAATTTATCATTTGGTTCGACTACAGTACGTGCCCGCCCATTGACAATCGTAACATTAAATTTTTGATAGCGGATTGTTAGTGCATATTAATTGGGCAGATGTCGAGGACTTGTTGATTCACGTCACGATGCTTGAGAAAGTCAACTCCAATTTCTTCTTCGTTTAGATGATCGTAATTATAGTAAAGAGTGAATTGTTTCAATGTTTCATGAATTCCACTACCTGACTACCTTGCTTCTTGTAATGCCAAATCATCCAGTGTGTAACTATCGCCTTGGTTTGTAAGTTTTTGGAGATGTCCTGGTCTTCTTAGGCCTAGCATGTTTCATGTTCCCATTTTAAATCGTAGTCCGGGAACAATTCACGAGGTCGTTTTTGTAACGAGTCCGAGATAATCCGAGGTCAGTATACAGAGCTCATTACCATTTGTTTTTTACGGACACCAACCCTAATTTTCGTGAATGCGTTACGTTTTGATCCGGAGGTTGCCAGAAACATCTTGCTACACTTATTTTTAGCACAACCACCGTCCTCAAAATCAAGCCAGTGGTACTTTGAACTACAAACACGCTTGTGTCAAAACAATCTTAGTCGACTTGACTTTTCAAAACAATTTGTTACACTGTCTTGAGCTGCTCTTATAAATGATTTCCTAAATAAAAGCTTGCCAAGTATAATAAAGGGTTGCTTATATAATTACTCAGAAATAGTGTTCGACTAGGTGATCACAGTAATCCTATTGCTTCTTGCTTCTAATTTCAAGTAAAAAAATGGATTCCCAAATTCACCAACGTATTCACATTGTATTTAACAAAATCAGTTACATTTTATTTAAAAAAAATGATGAAAAAGTTTCAATAGTTTAAGCAAATCAAAGTAATAAATCTTTTTTCCTTTTGGGTATTTATTTCTTTACAGCAAAATTCATGAACCATGAGATATCTAATGTTTTTTATTAATTTTTATTTTTTAAGTTTACATCTACAATACCATATGACCCCACACGAAAGAAAGAATCGTCTGCAGATTATCAAAAAGAACGAGATGCTTGCCTGTCATATTTCTCTAAATGGAATGAATCAGATCAAGTTGAATTCGTTGAGCAATTGCTTTCCGAAATGAGCCACTATCAACACGGCAGAATAAATTTATTTTTGAAACCAATGTTACAGAGAGATTTTATTTCATTACTGCCGAGTGAGTATACTTCGTTTGAGGAATATTTATATTGATGATAACTAAGCCCGTTGTTTATTTTAGAAAAGGGTTTGGATCATATTGCAGAGAATATATTATCATATTTAGATGCAGAATCATTAAAGGCAGCTGAAATTGTGTGTAAAGAATGGTTGCGAGTAATATCTGAGGGTATGTTATGGAAAAAATTAATAGAAAGAAAGGTTCGCACTGATGCTTTATGGCGAGGCTTAGCCGAAAGAAGATGTTGGATACAATATTTGTTTAAACTTCGACCTGGTTCAACACATCGACCCCATTCGTTTTATAGAGCATTATTTCCAAAAATCGTTAGTGTAAGTAGTATTTAATTTTTTAATCAGTAAAAGAAAATGTTGATATATGTATCTTTAAAACTTTTAGGATATAGAAAGCATAGAAAATAATTGGAGAACAGGTACACATAATTTACAGAGAATAAATTGTAGGTCAGAAAACTCTAAAGGTGTATACTGCCTTCAATATGACGATAATAAAATAGTTTCTGGTTTGAGGGATAATACAATCAAAATTTGGGATCGGAACACATTACAATGTGTAAAAGTAAATCAATTCAGCATATTTTTTTAACTTTATTTATAAAAACTATGAATGTCTTTATTTGTTTTAGATACTAACAGGGCATACGGGATCGGTATTATGTTTGCAATATGACGATAAAGTAATTATTAGTGGTTCAAGTGATTCAAATGTTCGTGTGTGGGATGTAAATAGTGGAGAAATGGTTAATACATTAATTCATCATTGTGAAGCTGTGTTACATTTACGATTTAACAACGGTATGATGGTTACCTGTTCAAAAGTAAGTTTTTTCCAGGAATCGCTTTTCAAATTTTAGTTCCATATCATGTTGTATACCGTTTTGCACTAAGTAATTTTCCAACTTTCGACAGTCCGTATCTATGCAATTGAATTATATTTAAATTTAAAGCACATCAGCAATGAATGGAAAAGAAAACAATAAAACAATAACTAAGTTTTTGATGCTTTCCAACTAGAAAACCACTATCTTAAAATGTTTTAAATAATTTTTTGTTTCCTATAATATTGATGTCACAAGTAAAAAATACATAATGGCTCACGAAATACCTTTGCTATTTGAAATAGCATCGACAAAAAATAGCATAATTTTTCATTTGGAATTGAATCCTCGCAACATTGTAATCGGAAAACATCATGCATCGAACTCATTAAAATATTAAAGAACAACAATGTGAGGAGCAAAACATATTGTGCAAAATTAACGATTTCTCCAAAAATTGTTTGAGGTTTTCCTTAGGATTTTTTGTATAACATTTAGCACACTGGAGATAGGGTTTGTCGTATGGATTTCTGATGAATTTATGAGTGTTTTCGCAGATTTCATAAGCATATTAATTTAAATAATTTCAAATAGATTTACGCCGAAAATAAATTCTAGATAGATTGGATTATATCACATATATTTTTAGGACCGATCAATAGCCGTATGGGATATGACATCGTCTACTGAAATCACATTGAGGCGTGTTTTAGTTGGACATCGTGCAGCTGTAAATGTGGTAGATTTCGATGATAAATATATTGTCTCTGCCTCTGGAGACCGTACAATAAAAGTTTGGAGTACTTCATCGTGTGAGTTCGTCCGAACTCTAAATGGACATAAGAGAGGGATCGCTTGTTTACAATATCGTGATAGATTAGTTGTTAGTGGCAGTTCTGATAATTCAATACGCTTATGGGATATTGAATGTGGTGCTTGTTTAAGAGTTTTGGAAGGTCATGAAGAGCTAGTACGTTGTATTCGTTTTGATTCAAAACGTATTGTAAGTGGTGCATATGATGGTAAAATAAAAGTCTGGAATTTAGTGGCTGCATTAGACCCACGTGCTCAAACAAGCTCTTTGTGTCTCCAGACGCTAGTGGTGAGAAATTCAATTAGTGCGTTATCGTTTATTAATTTGTATTTTATTTTTTTCCTTTCTTTTTTTATTTTTTGCTCCTAAGGAACATACTGGTCGAGTATTTCGTCTGCAATTTGATGAATTTCAAATAGTCAGTAGTTCACATGATGACACCATATTAATATGGGATTTTTTAAATTGTTCAACTAATGAAAATACACCGACAAATTGTCGAAGTCCGTCACGTGAGTCATCATAATTATGTCTATATATTTTTTATATTTCTCATAAAAGTTTTTAAAATTTCAAAAATTAAATCGAAATTACTTGTATAATAATGCCAATATTTATTTACATAAGAAAAGATTTCAATGTTTTCTTAAACATAAAGAAAAATTATTTTTTTTATAAAAGAGTTATGTTTTTGTTGAAAAACTAATATGTATTTGGTTCTGTTAACTTATTATATTTTAAAGCAAACCAAAACCTCGATGAACGGCAAAAAAACATAACTTTTTAATTTTTCCATATAAAAAATAGTATAATAATGCATTTATTAATAAAATTTATTTTATTTTATTTTCTTTTTTTATTTTCACATCTATAGCTGCACTTATGGAGCATTAATCGCTATATATGTGTGGTAATTGTTAATAAAAATTAAAATGATAGTTTTTCAAAAGTAAAATATAAATAAAAAGTTATGAAAAGTAATGGAAAACTGCGTAAAAAAGTATCAACGATGAAATTAAAATAATGAATTTTTGTAATATAAAAATAAAGAAAATAAACAAAAAGATGTGGATTTTAAAAAATATGTAAGTATTTCGTTATTTTGTTCTTAAACAATTTTTATAAGTAAAAGAAATGTTTAGAATATATAAAATTTGTAAAACTTTATAAAACAAATCGTTAAAAAACAATTTAATTTTTGTTTTATATAGGCAAAAATCAAAATATCTTTAATTGAATATATAAGCTAATGCATTTGATTTCATCAGTTATAAACATAACATTCAAATATATATTTATTTATTTTGTAATTTTTTAACAAGGCTTGTGTCGTATTAATTATTGTATATATAAAATAAGTTTGTGAGGTTTCCGATGAATATTATGCCGCGCATTTACTCTGCCAACACATTACACAGTATTGTTCAGTATATACATATTCGGTTGCTATTTGGTATAATACCACGATTAAATGGTGTTAAAATAGTATTTTTTTTTACTTATTCGTAAAATTTACAACATCCATTAAAGCTTATGAGTATTGCTTTAGTTAGACAATTAAATGGAGGCTTTCGATATCAGTGATAAAGCTGAACCGAAAAGGAAGGATTTAGGAGCAGAGTTGATCACACTACTGGCAAAAATTATTTTGGATCATACGATGCTATGTTACTCATTTTTGATTTGAATTAATTTTGATGAAGTATGTAACGATATAGTACTACGACCATATTCATCAGAACTTCATCAATTTCAAATACTGGGGTTTCCTTGATTTGAATATAAAACCAATAAAATTCAATGTTCACAAGTTTCTTAGGGAAACGTAATTCTAATCTCTAGTTCCTAGCATTTAGCATTATTTCGAGATGCGAGTTTTCAATTTATTATAATTAAAACCAGATATGGATAAATTTCACTACCATTTTTTGCCGTTGGCACTTTACCTTTTTTAAATAACAATGTCGATATTTGTAATTTTATGCAAAGTTAATAAAAAAAAACAGATTGTCTTTTCCGATAGTATTTCTATGTTCGTTTTAAGATAAACAATCAAGTTTAAATATATTGTGCTGAGATATATATTGATATGCTGTGTTTCTCTTAAATTTATGTTACACTCGTCTAGGTCTCGATCAGAAAATTTTTATGTTTAATTTTATTTACTTAAGTTACTATTATAAAGCTATTAAATTATATCGTTAATTTGTTAATAAATTATTATCAGTAACAAAAATGTTCTAAAGTTTTTTTGCTATCCTAATTTCAGGTTTTAAAAATATTATAATAGTATAATGGAAGGACAAAGATACATGTTGGTGTGCGGTGTTAGGGAATCAATAAAGCGAAAAAAGTTGTAATTATCTGTTTTTTAGATTATAATTTATAATTTATTTTTTAAAATAAAATGGGTAAATTAATTTATTTGTCACTGCTAATGTTAAACATTAATGTTACAACATTTAGTTCAAACTTTATCGATATGTATTGTGCTTTCGGGCGATTATTTGTTGTTTTGTTCTGGATCATATTAAAATAATATATGTGATACACATTAATTAATGTGATACAAATTAAAACTTAAACGATATTTAATATAATCCAAATATAAAAATATAACATTTTGAAATGAAATTCCTTCTTATTTTTTAAACCTAAAAGATTTTCCGCATTCAAATTGGTATGTTACTGTTTTTCTTTCTTTTTTTGGCAATCTTGCATATTTACAAGAATATTTAATATTTAAAAAAACTAGTTTCTGTTATATCGAAGCAAATTTTAGTTTGATTTTCTTGCCAAACAATATTTAGTTACATTTCCTTAATCAAAAACTGCATTCACTCAAAAATATAGTTTCGCATTAGAAAAAACTAAATTCAGCTTTTTTGTATTAAAGCAATGATTGTTCAAGATCCACTCTAATCGTCCCTTATCGACAGTCAGTAATCATAATTAACACTGCACAAGCATTAAAACCACAAACTATTTCGAGAACAACTAAATCGATTTTTGCACCAACTGAACCGAAATTGACAGTTTCGCTTTTATTTATTTTACAAAAAATATGCCAGTTATGTAGCTAGTTGTCTGATAGCAGTCCCAAAAACGATCATTTTTTGGCCTAGGTCAGATCAAAACAACGATCGAAGTTTGAATAAAAAATTGATTATTATTTGACAAAAAAACTTGCGGTTGCTTAGATTTAATTTGAGATGTACATAAAGCCTAGATAACACAGATAGTTTACAATCTATTAACCAGCGAGTTTACTAATAAACTCACCAAGTGTAATCATACTCACTATCTAACTAGCAGATCTACCAAAAATGTTGATTGGCTGGCTACTTTACTATCTACTCGCCAGCTTTTAAACTTGCCAGTTAGTTAACAAAAAGCATTTGTTATTATTGAAATAAAAGGCTTTGGTTTTAAATAAAATAGTTAATTCATATATATCTTTATTTATTATAATTGATTTTCTTGTATTAATATAAATTTTCATTAAAGGTGTGCACGATCTTTTGCTTAGGAAGTCTATAACTCGACTGACTCTGTTTAAGTAAAACTTATTCTAACTATTCATACTTATGAAGAAACTACTTGTGATCTGCCGATGTTTACACCAGATTAAATACATCCTTCGTCCTTTATTTATAATTCATGTTTTACTTATAAAAACACGTACTCTTGTTTGATAGTTTTGTAAATTAAGTTATTTTAGTTTATACATTTAGGACAACATCCTTAGACCACCCGTAATATCCTCAATAAAATGATTTTTATAAAACATTAGTTAATTTTATCTTATTCAAACAAAATATTTCAACAATTATTTTATAAATAAAAAACCTGATCAAACGTTAAAATATTGTTACGTATTTTCAACCTTCCTTCGAATTGGTCCTACTCTCAATTCGATAAACACTTTCTGAGTTCGATCTCTGATTAGTTAGCAAACACACCAGGTTTTATTAAGTATTCAACTCCTTAATCGTTCCACAACAGGAAAACAATATTTCTAACTAGAATATTCTTTCAACAGCTTCAGAAACTCTAACGGTTGATTGTAGAAATTTCCACGTTCAAAATAATACACAAAATATTTCTACTCAATAACATTTAAAACTTTATTCACAAAAACTAATTTAAAAAAATCACTTTTATAATTTTAACTATACTACCGTCGCAGGTTTAAAATAAAACAAATCTAATTTTGCAAGAGGCATTTTCCTTATATACAATTCTGCATAATTCTGGACCATTCGAGGACACTTTTTAGAAACCTTTAGAAAATATTAGAATATTCGATTATTTTACGTTATGTTGATTTGATTCATAAAATCATTTATTTTATTTTATGTTGACCCAAGTTCTAAGAATACAACAACAACACGATTCGTTTCGTTAATTTGTGGTTGTGTTTTGTTATGATTTTGCTATAACCGTAACAATACCCTCCACTTATGCCTGTTCGTCCCGAAGAGGGTCTAGATCTCCTCCAATTGTTGAATCCAAACATTTTTTCTATTTCCCATGCTGTTCAAAATTACTTCCGGTCCTTTTGTTCCTTTTGTAATGCCTTGACCATAACTTTTTTCCATGTCGGTCCACCTTGTTGAGTTTCGATTTTCACTACTTTGGGCGTTTTTATTTTCTTTGCTCCTTGAGTTTTTCAATCCTGCGTATCCCCGAACTATTTCTATTTGCCTTGTTTTCAGCTGCAATTCGTCCCCGTGTGAAGCTATTTGAACCACGTCATTTACGTTCCTCACTTCGTTATGAACCTGAACTTATTTACTTTTAAACTTTCGGCGTTTGGTTACACGTCTGCGTCGGTGGACGTTTCTTTCCCTCATCTGTTTGGATGATGGTTCTGGATTTTCCTCTGCCCTGCATAGTTTCTCATCGCTGCCGATGTCTGTAGACTCTGCTTCATTCACAAGTAGTGGCAACTCGTTATCACCCTTTAGGATTCCACGTCTAAAATCGATGACGAATCCGTTCTCCTTCAAGAAATCCATTCCCAAAACGACTTCATCTATAATGTTTGTCAGTAGCACCTCTTGTTGATATCAGTTGTTCCCTAATTGTATATCAGCGATCCTTTTCCCAGCTATATTAGCCCATTCTCCAGTTACCGTTTGCAGTTTTAAATTTAAGGTGCCGAATGAAGTGGTACCGTCATACGATGGTGGTTTTAGTTTAATGTTTGCTATTTGTTTTACCACCTGTGTACCAATCGTTTTCTGTTTCGCATTTCTGTTTGAATGTTCTCGACTTTAACATCGAATGTCGTTGACATTTGTAGAAGTTTCTCGTCCAAGTGTTGATGTATGCTAATGTTCAACTCATTTATTTGCTGGTTTATTTCATTTTTATTTACAGCCAATGTTGTAGTTATTTCTTCTTTGGTAGCAGCCATTTGTTGATCGATGTTACTGATTTCTTCCTTAGTAGAAGCCATCTGTTGGTTGATGTTAAGACTTTGTTAGTCAAATTTTTGATTCAACTCGTCTTTGTTAGCAGCTATCTGTTGACTAGTGTTAAGCCTAATTTCCTCCTTATGTGCAGTCAAGCTTTGATTCATATTTAAATTCATCTGTTGTATCATTGCATAAAATCACAGTTTGCAGGTGGTAATGAAGTTGTTTCTGCAACAAAACTTTTCTCCTCCTCAGCTACTAATGAATCGCTGTTGATAATAATCACTCCAAACTGGTAACTTTCCACGTCTACTCCATTGGATTCCATACCTTCTCGAATTCATTTTTTCCACTTGTTGACAATCCACGTTGTTCTAGTTCCTTCTACAACTCAGGAGCCTTCAATTCACTTCAGAAATCAATTAATAATTAAGAAATTAATTAATTAACAGCTAACTAATCTGCCGATGTCACCAATGTTACGTTTTTCCAACCTTCCTTCAAATTTGTCCTACTCTCAATTCGATAAACGTAATTCCCAATCTTTTTCTGAGTTCGATCACTGATTAGTAAGCAAACACACCAGGTTTTCTTAAGTATTCAACTCCTTAATTGTTCCACAACAATAAAACAAATAACAATACAGTAAACAATATTTCTAACTAGAATATTCTTTCAACAGCTTCAGAAACTCCAACGGTTGATTGTAGAAATTTTCACGTTCAAAATAATACACAAAATATTTCTACTCAATAACAATTAAAACTTTATTCACAAAAACTAATTTAAAAAAATCACTTTTATAATTTTAACTTTACTGTCGCAGGTTTAAAATAAAACAAATCTAATTTTGCAAGAGGCATTTTCCTTATATACAATTCTGCATAATTCTCGACCATTCGAGGTCACTTTTTAGAATCCTTGAGAAAATATTCGATTATTTTACGTTATGTTGATTTGATTCATAAAATCATTTATTTTATTTTATGTTGACCCAAGTTCTAAGAATACAACAACACTATTCGTTTCATTAATTTGTTGTTGTGTTTTGTGATGATTTTGCTATAAATAACCGTAACAATATATTTTTTTTTAATTCAAAGTTAGGGTCCGTTTATATTGAAGTTTCGATAAACGAGTCTAGCAGTGATAAGAGCGTTGAATAGCGCTATTCTTTTACAGTGTTTATGTCGGAGCTTCGAGAACTTTAATAAAATTTACAAAAATATTTAAATAAATATATAATTTAATAATCAATTTTTCATAATCTTCAAAAATTTAAATTAATTAAAACTAATATTTTTATTTTTATGTATTTTTTTATTAAATAAGTAAAATGAGCATCGATCAGAGCTTCGATAGTAGCGTAGAAAAAGAACAAATCGTTTATCGACGCTTGACTCTTTTATTGATGCTTAAATATAAACACTCCTATTTGAAAGCATGTATTCATGTTCTTCGCTTGAATCACTTATATGGCCGACGCTATTATCGAAGCTCCAACATAAACGCACCCTTAAGCATGTTGGGATTAAGTTTGAATAAATTAAGTTTCTCTAAGAAATTTATGGACGCTTATTTAAAAATTTGAGGATTAAAGCTATCAGGGAAAACTCATGAAGGTAAGGCATTCCAGAGATGAGAGAATTTGTTAAAATATATTATATGTTTGACAAAATTTTTTAAACTCAACAAATTTTCATACGGCAAAAATTTCCTCCCATCCACATAACTAAAATACACAAACAAATTCAAATGTTTTTCGAGATAAAAACGTCAGTTTCGAGTTAAAACGTCAAACGAACATTTTCTTCGTTGTACCCTCTTGAAAGTATTAAGTTGGCTTAACCATTTTTCGGCATTACTTTTTTTTTAAATGAATTTGGACTATTTTTGCCCTTTACACTTTACTACAATTAATTCAATGAATTATTTGTGATATTACATCACTCCGATGGAAGTTATCTAATCATGAATAATAAGACTGAATCTAACAAAATATGGTGTGCAGTTTATGAAATTTCGAACCGATAAGGACTTTTTATTACACTTTAAAAAAAAGTATATCATTCTCATCAGGGCTAGCCATCTAGTCGGCTAGCCCTGATGAGAATGATATACTTTTTTTTTTTAAAGTGTAATAAAAAGTTCTTATCGATCGATCGACAATTGTGTGGATAGCAAAAAATTTCACAAATTGCACACCATATTTTGTTAGATTCAGTCTTCTTATTACACTTTGCTATTTTGAAATAATTCTTAACCAACCGACCACCATAACTAATATTAATGGTGATTGATCTTCTGTCAAATCGTTTTTTTGTTTGTTTGTTTTCCTTTATTTCTCTGAGAGAGAAACCGGTTTGTCTTCCCAAAGACGTGCATAAATTTTTCATTTGATTCAAAATTGTACAATTATTGCGAGTTTCTTTTAAATCTATAAGAAAAAAACCTACCACAAAAAAATAATAGTTTCTCCCTCACTGCTACTATATAAAAAGAAATAAGAAAAATGACAGATTAGGATTTGATTCTAACCAAATAAATAAATTTTAATCTTTTATCTATTAAAAATAAACTACACAATAATGAAAAGTTGGTCGCCAGCTAGTTTTCATAATATACTTTCAGGATGTATACATATCTTAAATATTTGCACATTTGCATTATAAAATAATAAAATGTTCACTATTATAAAATCACTGGAAATAACACAATAAATGTAAAATACTCTCGTAATTATTTTCATTCATTTTATAAAAATTAGCACAACTAAAAATAATAGATTGTACTTTTTGTTTCGTTTTAAATTATTTAATTGTTTTTAATTTATAATTTAATACAATAGTTGGTTGTTGTAAATAAACAGAAATGCAAATGGCGAAATGAGAAATTGAATATGACATTTTAGCAAACACGATTTCTTATGTCTCTCTTCATACAATTTTAAAGTTATGTTCTCTCTATATTTATATATACTCTAAGTTCTTAACAGATATTTGAGAACGACGGAACTTGTAAAATATTGTTTACGATGGGGCAGAAAAAGAAAGAAAAAATACATTTTAGAAAAAACTTTTTTCTCAATTTTTTTCGAGTGTGACTTCCAGAATCCTTGATGAATTTTTACAAAATGCAGCTGTTTGTTAGCATATTTTTACTGTACACTTGTTTCATTAATATATTGAAATTGTTTGTTTTGTAAAATATCCTAAAATTGCTTCTACTTCATTTTATTCTGCATATTAAACAAAATAGAACCAGATTGTACTTCCTAAAATATTTATCAAGATAGGAATTGTATTTTCGTTTTTCAAGCAAAGATTCTCAAACCGTCACTACCAATATGTGTGAAATACCGTCCTATAAACAAACAAAAATTTGTGTTTTTTTATAACCGAAAATACATTATACCAAATATAATAAATTTGATTCATGACAAAACCGAATAAAATGTTTATTATTTTTAGAAAATATGCTAACATTACTATAGTAATAAATTTTATTGTAAAAAAAATTCAATCGAAAAAACAAAAATTATTTATTGATAAATTTTATTGATGTCAAAAAGAAAAACAAAATTGATAAAAATTGAATAAATTTAATTAAAAATTGTTGGATGTTAAAACTAATTTTTTTTTGTTAAACAAAGCTGATATATATATATATATATTAATATAACAATTAATATAACGACAATTAAGTAAAAACAAAATGACTTTTATTGATTTTACCTTATAATATGTATGTTTGAACTTCTACGTTTTTTCCAACTTTATCAAATTGACTTCAGTGGTTTTTAATGGAAAGGTAAATTACAAATAAATTAACTAAACAGTTAGATAGCATTGCATAAAACTTATTTTTTGTAGTTAAAGTTATTAAGAATAATAGGGAATTTTATTCTTAAAAAAATGAAAAAAAAAATTCATTCAATCATTTTTGAATGATGTTGTGTGGTAAGCTTTTTGTTGACTAAGGCGTACTGCAAAATTTTGCGTTAAATTATGACTTACCCAAGCTTTGATTTATAATATGAAATTTTCTTTAAAAATTGTTAAACAAAAATTTTCAGTTAGTTTTTATTTAAATAAGTGGCCTTATTATTGTATAATTTATTAAATTTAAATTGTTTAAAACTAAATTCTTGTAAGTGAATCAAATAGTGAAAATTTTTGATTTTGATTTTCCTTAGATAAAAATAAAACTACTTTAGTTTTTACAACTTAAATATTTTCATATAGTAGCGGTGAAGATTGGTAACTCCGTTTCATTAACCCAGTTTGTAATTTCACTATTCTGATCCTGACGTTTCTAAAACACGGCAGTATTAAGTTGTACAAGTAATAATTGCCAAATTTCTTTCTAGCTCGATCACGTAGTGGTGGTTCATATGTGTTGTTAGTTAATCATCCTGAATATGTAAAATATAAACGACTAGCGGATTATTCGAGAAAAATGAAAGAAACAGAGCTACGTAGTAAAATACAATATTGATTTAATAGCTATAAACAGATGTGCTGCCAAACTGGTGTTATTATTCTATCTAGTAACTAGAATAAAGTGCCACTTTTATTAGCAATCCATTGTTACACATGGCATTATAAAATTTGGAAGATTATATCTAAATTTTAACAAAAAATTACATTACAAACAGAACGAACTAAAGATTAAATTAGTTAAATCGTTGCTACTCGTATAATAAAAATTTATGTATTTAATTGGAAAGAAACCCCCAAAAATAAGAAACTATTAATAATTATAAGCATATGTATGATTTTGTAAATAAAATACATTTTATTATTATTGAAACATTATTTTTAAGAACTGACATTATTGTTTAAGATTTTCATTTGAGATACAAATGGATTTAGAGAATATTTGGGTGATTAGTGCCACAATAAGTTCATTTTAATTTTTAAAGGTAGTAGTTTTACAGATTTGGATCTCGACTTCAATTTTGAGTCAGGGAAACATATTTTACAGAAAATTGAAATTTTATTAACCGTTTTTGGATTCTCAATTATTCGAATATCTATCAGTCTTAGTTTCTCTAGAGAGCAAAAGAGCATAAATTCGAATCGAATTAATGTACTCTTTTTTAAATTTCGGTAAGTAAATTTTTTTAATTTGACTTTTGTTACTATTCTAAGTTTGATTAATATTCAAAATTTAAGACGAAGTTAAAAAAAACCTTATATTGAAATTACATAATGTTAATCTCTTGTTTTACTTTACTTACGTAAATAGCTGAGTTAAAATTTTCTAAGTGGATCGGAAAAAAACCCGGAACTACTTCCAGTGAAAATTGGTAAATCAATTTATCTAATACATCCAAAATCAATACCAAATTATTACAACAATTTATTCATTAGTTAAAATGCAGGGTGAGCCAACTGGAACGGACTGTTATGAAATGCTTACTTTGTTATTTTTAAATGTTATTTAAATAAAATATTGGGAAAAGTAAGTGAAAAAACACAAAAGTTTTTATTTAATTTATTTTTGCAGATTCAAAAGTGTTTAATTTCATCATAATCAGTGCAAGATCGTGTAAAAATTGTTGAATTTTATTATTTTTACGGATGATGAATTATTACAATACAAAGAAAATACTGTCAGCATTTTAATACTGCTATGACCCCCAGTACAAAACGAGATAAAAAGACTAATGACCCGTGCTACTCAATAAGGCATATCCAGAACATCGTTTTTTCGTCACCGTGGCACCAAACCATGGCCTCTATATTAAGCACAACGTAAAACATTACATTCTGACTACTGGAAGACTTGTCCATTATCCCAAATGCTTTAACCTTTAACGACCCACACTACTTTAACTACGATTACTACATTAACAAATTAAAAATGTTTCGCGCATCTCATTATTAGGCCATTGATTCAACTCTTCAAGTCGCCGTTAGTTAATCAATCATCATGATTAAACTAAAATAATATTATATAACAACCGATCGTTGCGCCAATGGTCCCGGTGATTGTTGAATATGACCAATAATGCACTACAATAATCAAAAGTGTTGTGCCAATAATCCCGGCGATTGATGAACAATAATGCAGTACAATACTCAAAAGTTGATGCAAGGTAATAAAAAAAATGGTTATACCAAACGTCAGGCAATCACTCCAGGAACTAGTAAATCTGATGCCAAACTTTTTTTTGGTTTCTTTGATATTCACCAGTCATAAATTAAGCTGATTTTTAAACTGTTATTGAACACACTAAGGTTAGTATGACTATGCACGTACACATTTCTTTAGAAAGAGAACCAAACTGGAAATTTAGGTTTTTTTCATATTTTCTTTTAACTACCGATCAATAAATGAAAATTATAGGTTTTAATCTAAACATATCACTAAAAGATCAACTTTAATTACTTTTAAAATAAATAGTCAATTAATCCAAAAATGAATCAATATCTTAATCTGCTTTTCACAATTTATTCCGATCGACTGCCTAACAATCTACATGCATACACTATCAGTATATCACTCAAAAAAATTCACGTTAACAAAAGAAAAAATTGAAACCAAAAAAAATATTGAACTGATTGTATAATATGGAAAGGACGAACGAGAAAATTTTATAACGACAGCATTGAATCGGCAAAATATTTTTTCAACGTTGATAAAATTACTTCAGGGATAAATGCTTTGTAACAACATTGACACATGGTTCAGAAAAAGTACAACCTTGTGAAGACTATAGAAAGCTAAACACTGCCACCGTTCCAAATAGATAGCCCATCCCCAACATACAAAACTTTGTCTTGCAACTGGCACAATACATTTTTTTCTTCCAAATGGATCTAATAAGAGCCTATCACCGGATTCCAATGGCAGATGAGGATATCCACAAAACAGCTATAACTACACATTTCCGATTGTATGGGTTTACTCGTATACCATATGACTGACAGAGCTTTATCAATGAAGTCACAAAGGAACTGGATCTCGTCTTTCTTTATATAGATGATATCCTCATAGCTAACCATTCCGAAGCACTCCTGCACTTGGAGAAATTTTTTACTCGTCTTGACGAATACCGCATCAACGTAAAAGCTTTAAAATGCATCTTCGGCCTAGAAGCGCTTGATTTTTTGAGCTGCAGTATTTCGGAAAACTGCATATTACCCTTGGAAAGAAATAGTTATCTACATCTTCTACCTCCATCCGCCAAAAACAGCAATTTGTAGGTGTGGTAAATCGTCACCGCTTCATACCACAATTAGCCGAATTGTTAGCGCCTCGGGCATTTGGTATCATAGGTTAAAAATGCAATAAAAAATCCAATTTCTCTTGACCGTCTATAACCAATTGACCGTCTGTCTGTCTATCACACGTCTTTCACCAAGGTCAAAGAATTTTTGTCACCGCTACTCTTTTAACACATCAGTGGGACAACACACAGCTCAACATAACATCGGACGGAAACATGGAAACCTATTAAATCAGAATGCTCTGCGTTCGAGTGAGCTATTATACCAATCTATCTTGCCATGAAGCATTTTCACTATTTTATCGCAGGTCAACGTTTTTCTGTCCAAACTCTACCACACTGATCACTTAACGTGAGATATCACATATACCACTGACAACAGCAGTGAGATGTCATTAACCAAGGTGATCTCTTAGAAGTTCTGGCGTACGAACTCTATTCAGTCAATGGTAGCACCCTCAGTCTTAGCTGTGGAATATTTTTTTTTAATTTATTTTTATACAATGTAAACAGTGGCGGATTACCATAGAGGCGGAAGAGGCGGCCGCGTCGGGCCCCACATACACAGGGGTCCCCCTCGCTACAAATAGTATTGATATTTTATAGGTATTCAAATATCAGATGACTGCGTTCATTCAACCAAAGTTTTTAAACCTAAAGATTTTTTTAATATAATCCCACATGTAAAAGTGTTAGGTTGTCAATTTGTATTACTTTTTTTCATGTATGTATTTATTTTAATAATTCTAATTTGATAGTTTTATAATTTTTTAATGTACAAATTCGTTTTCCAATTTGTATAGTAAAAAAACATTTTGTTTTGAAAAGTTCCACTGTTACGAATGAATATTAATACTAAAACTTTATTTGCAATGGGCTGTTATTATAGACCGGGAGGCAGCGTTGCATTTTGGTTAGTGATTTGACGCCGGTTGAATTTAATTTTTATAGATAGATTAATTATTTGTGATGTAGAAAATAAGAGTCAGCCGTCAGACTTGCGGGGGGTGTGGTTGTAAGGGAGTTTTAAACTGGTAAAAAAAACGAATTCCAAAAGTAATTTGATGCCGCTTCAAAATTTGTATGATGCATGTTTACACCATAACAATTGAAAAAAAAGTCGTCAGCTGATTGGCGGATGGGGGATTATACGTCAGCTCCTCGTATACATCAGTATAAAAATGCAATATAGTCAAGACCTTTCTGCATAGGATCTTGATGAAACTTTGGCAAATGATCCAGGTTCACTTGAAAATGGAAAATCTGAATTAATTTTAAATTTGGACAAAATGGCGGGGGGTCTCCCGAACACCTCTTAGTTTAAATCTTCAATAACTTCTAATCCCGACTTATGATCTTATGGAAACTTGGTATATAAATTTTTAGTACTGTTTCCAATATTTCTGCGTACCAACTTCCGGTTTGACAGTTCCGGTTAAAAAGTTTTTTTTCCAGGTATTTATCCCTACTGTAGCCTACAATTACCGATCGATTTTCATGAAACGTTGGTAAACGCTTTCAAGTAACATGAAAAACATTTTGTTAGCTTTTGGAGTACATTGGATAAAGGGTTGGGGGGTCCACCATACAACAGATGGTTTTTTCCACAATGTTTTTTATGTTTGTTGGGAGCATAAAACATTCGTTCGGGAATGAATTTTGACGACACTTTGCAAAAAGATGCAAATATGTATGGCAAGAAACTGATTAGTTTTTTAGCGATAGTGAACAAAGTGGTGGGGGGTCCCCCAAACACCTGTTCTTTTTAAAGCTAAATAACATTTGTACCTGATAATCGAATTGGATGAAACTTGGTACATAAACATTTGGTACGGTTCACAACAGTTCTGCATCCCAACTTCCGGCTTTTCATTACCGGTAAAAAATTTTGGTTCGTAATTTTTTGAAGTTTTTTCAGTGCCTACATTAATGAAGTGATTATGATGAAACTTATGGAAAAAGTTTCAATTAGTGAAAAATAGTTATCATCTTTTGGGACACATTGATCAAAGTGACGGGGGTCTACCATACAACTGCTGACTTTTCGCACTTGGTATTTAAAGTTTGTTGAGAGCATACAGACTTCATTCATTAATCAATTTTAGTGACACTTTGAAAAAATATGGAGACTTAAATGACAAAAAAACTGATTAGTTTTCGGACAATATTGAGATAAGTGGTGGTGGGCCTCCCGAACACCTGCTTATTGTGTCACCATTTTTGCAATGTTTGTTGGGAGTACCAAACATTTTTACCGGAAATGAAAAACCGGAAGTTGGGATGCAGAACTTTTGTGAACCGTACTAAATGATTATGTACCAAGTTTCATCCAATTCGATTATCAGGTGCAGATGTTATTAAGCTTTAAAAAAACAAGTGTTTGGGTGACCCCTCACAACTTGGTTCACTATCGCTAAAAAACTAATCAGTTTCTTGCCATACATATTTGCATCTTTTTGCAAAGTGTCGTCAAAATTCATTCCCGAACGAATGTTTTATGCTCCCAACAAACATAAAAAACATTGTGGAAAAAACCATCTGTTGTATGGTGGACCCCCCAACCCTTTATCCAATGTACTCCAAAAGCTAACAAAATGTTTTTCATGTTACTTGAAAGCGTTTACCAACGTTTCACGAAAATCGATCGGTAATTGTAGGCTACAGTAGGGATAAATACCTGGAAAAAAAACTTTTTAACCGGAACTGTCAAACCGGAAGTTGGTACGCAGAAATATTGGAAACAGTACTAAAAATTTATATACCAAGTTTCCATAAGATCATAAGTCGGGATTAGAAGTTATTGAAGATTTAAACTTTGAGGTGTTCGGGAGACCCCCCGCCATTTTGTCCAAATTTAAAATTAATTCAGATTTTCCATTTTCAAGTGAACCTGGATCATTTGCCAAAGTTTCATCAAGATCCTATGCAGAAAGGTCTTGACTATATCGCATTTTTATACTGATGTATACGAGGAGCTGACGTATAATCCCCCATCTGCCAATCAGCTGACGACTTTTTTTTCAATTGTTATGGTGTAAACATGCATCATACAAATTTTGAAGCGGCATCAAATTACTTTTGGAATTCGTTTTTTTTACCAGTTTAAAAGTCTCCCACAACCACACCCCCCACTACTTTAGCAGCTGACCGCCAAATTTATCATCAGCTGGAGTTAATTAATTAAAATAAATAAAAATCAACCGGCATCAAATGACTTTTTCATTTGCAACGCTGCCTCCCGGTCTATTATATCAATCGCAAAATTATTGATAAAAACAAAATCCAGATAAGTATTTTTTGGATATTTGAAGTATATTTGAGTTTTATGTTTTCATCAATGATTTTGGATTTCTTTTAAGACCTACAATTTATTGAAAGCATTAAACTGAAAACCTCAATTTTAAGCATATAATTGTACATATTTTAGATTAATTTCATATATAACTAAATAAATGAAAACTTTTTAACGTGTAGAATTGAAATCTTTTATTGTATGCTTAAAATCCATGTATTTTTTACACAATACATGCTAAATTCATCATTTGGATTAACGTTTGAAAAGGGTTTCCATATGATATGATTGATATAGTATAGGTGTTTTAGCTTTAGTTGTATATTTCGTTTTATCAACGTTGATTGGAAAAAAGTGAGATGCATTCGATTGATCGTGCTTGAAAACAAAATGTTTAATTTAAGATTTGCATTCCGTTTTTGGGATTTAGAAAACATTGTTTTAGTGTATTACTATTGTTTCGTTTGAATTAATATATGGAAAATTATAAAACAATTTTAAGTTTTTGCTTTACCTGTGGATGAAGAGTGAAGATGTCAAAAAGAATTAACAAAAAACACATTTTTGTTTGAAAATATGGTCTTTCTGTTTTTGGGTCTTCAACCAAAATGTTGAATTGAGATTGTTATTAAACACTCAATAAAACGTATTAAAGAAAAAATACTAATTCCATTTTATTTTGAGTTTAAAAAGAAATTGTTTTAATTTATACAGAAAAAAGGTTAACTTTGTTTTCACTAGTGTGTGATTTGGATGAAATATATATATATTTTTTAACAAAGTGTTTCATTCTGTTATCATTAAGTTTATACTTAATTTATCATAAAGGAAAAAGATTGCTTTATAAAAGTGGCAGTACATGAAAAATAAAGTATCCAATGATGTTATCGAAAGTATGAGTAGTAAGGATAACAGTGATCGAAGCATATTACCACAGTTAGAAACAGTCGAGTGTATGGTGGATTTTCCGGTTGTAGAAACCGTATGGATTTAAAGCAAAATATGAAGTGGAAAGTTAAAGGATTAAAGGCAATGTTCAATTGGACATTTCGAACAACGAAGGTGTAATTCAGCAGCAGCAACTGATGTTCACAAATTAGTTCATCCAATACAGTTGGTTGATTAGTCAAGGGAATTGGAACACATAGACCAAATCTTCAATCAACAGTTATAAGTTAAGGTACTTACAGTAAATATATTAAATTTTTTTTTATTTATTCCTCGTTCCCCTTTGGAATGATAGGCTAGATTTTTTCAGATAATAAGAGATTCCCAAATTTAGGATTCTGTGGGGATAAGCGCTATCCCGTAGCAATATTATTAATATTATTTTGTACGAAAGGTCCAGAATAACAATCTGTCGCCGAACCAAAAACGGACCGGGGGAATATTTTGGTAATATAACACCGTGATTACGGTGGAGTTTTGTTACCGTTAGGTACGAATTTGTTGTGTTATTTAGAGCTATTTTCGGCGCGAAAAATATTTTTTTTTCATTTTTTTTCATGTATTTGGGCGGTGTCAACCGGTTTGGTTGACTTCGAACTTGTTTGGATAAGAACCAGTTGGGTTTTTTTTTATATGTATATTTTTCTTTTTTTTCATTTTTTTAATAATTTTTAAGAATTTCACAATTTGATAAATTTAAAAGGAATTTTTGAGAATTGAATTCAGCGGTAGTTGCAATAACGAATTCAAATGACTATTAAATGCTGCACAGGTACATTTAATTTTGGGATATATAAATATTTACTTGAAGAAGACAAATAATAAGCAATTCTAAGACTTATTAGAATTTGAAAGGAAATTGTATTCTGCTTTCGCATTAACCTTTTGGTCTTTGAGTTCTTGGTAGAGCCAGTGTTAAAAATACCATTATTTGTTTTTCTCTAATTAAATATAATATTCTAAAGATTAAATTCTAATTCTAACATTTAATTTGGTTTTTACAATAGTGTAGAATTGTATTTGGATTAACACTATATTTCTTACACTCAAAAATGCACACAGTCAGAAATTTTGGCTCGTTTAGGAGCAAGCGTCGGCCGGGGCCAGGAGAGTTGGGTCAGGCAGCGGTTAAGCCGGGTGTGAATGAGGTAGATGAAGTAATGCATGAGATTGTGAGTGAAGTGATGAATGTGGTGAATGAGAGGGAACAGGAAAAAATGAATGCAGAACTGAATGAGAAAAGGAATCAACTATATTTAGAATTGATGGATGACATAGCGAATGAGCAGTATGATGAATGGTTGGATGTAGTGATAAGTGAGATTGTAAATGAGGAAGTGAATGAGTTGGCGGATGGAGTGATGAATAAGGAGATAAATGAGTGGGCAGATGAGGTAGTGCATGGAGTGGAGGAAGTGGATGAGATGAATGAGGAGTTGGTAGGAGAAGTGGTAGTTGATGAAGTGAATGAGTGTGTGGATGAAGTGATGGATGCGCGAGAGAGATATCGATTGAGGAGGCTAGAAAGGGATAGGAAAAGGTGGAGGGAGAAAAAGAGTAGGAGGAAGAAGCAGAAGGCAGCGTGGTTGGCCGAGGAGGTAGAGTTCTCGTCAGTCATGCACGCTTATGCGGAGATATTGGCTGAAGAGAACGCTATCTCTGAGTCCAATCACAGGGGAGAGAACCCTCGACGGTGGTTGGGACCGCAAGTGGCCCCGGGAAATTGTGTGCATCTTTGAAATGTATTTTGTTCTGAATTTGGAAAAAAACCGTTTTGGGGCAGTAATTTTTTTCGGAGACTGTTTTTTTATACTGTCATTGTACATAGTGTATATAGTAGGTTAATTGTTGTATAATTGTACATATTTGTACATATTTTTGGTATATAGGAAGCGGATGTAGTGGTTTGTGTGGAGTGTTATGTTACAATAGCACCAACGAGATGAAATTAAGAAACCAAACCGATGAAACGATTTAGCCATTTGAACTTTTTGTGAGTAGCTTTGGCAAATATTATACATTGATAGGAATTGGATAGTAGATCATATTTAAATATTTATACATTAATAAATTAGATCTGGAATCTGATGCTCGTTTTAACGGTGCATTTTGGCCTGCGTGAAACAAATACATGATTTTAATTTCTTTACCACTAATGGTTATAATCGGTGAAAATCCTGTTTTGGTTGTGGTAGATTCGAACTATTTTTAATTTCGCGATGAAAATATTGTACATTCCACTACAGTTGAGCGTTTGTTAGAATTAATTGATTTTTTTTTGGGTGTTAATTTTTTTATTGTTGTGTAATGATTACAAGTGTGTAATTGATAATTTCTCTCAGCGGTACCTCTAACAAAGGATCCATGGGGCTTATCTCCTTAACATAATTATGTTCTTAGATCGCCTCTGTCCATTATGGACATGCGATCGAAGTTCATTGGTTTCTTCTCTTCATTTCAGAAGGAGTTTTCTGGTGATAAGGGAGTGACTACTGCTGGTCTGTACTTAGGTACAAACCAGTAGTACCATTCCCTGCACAGAAGCTTCTTTAACGAAATGAAGAGGAGAACCAATCATTTTTTTTATCAGGATCGAGGCTTCACCTCACACAACTTCAACATTTTTCCACTCTTACATTTAGCTTGCAATAGACAGTTTTCATTAAGTTTAGGATTTGAAGTCTGGTGTTCGGGAGCGTTCTTCGACTATGGCATTAGTTTAATGGTAATTTATTTTTAGGTAGAACAACCGCAGCTGGGTCAGTAGAAATGGGCCTGGAGTCTAATCGTGACAGTTGCGATTGTTTTTGTTAGGTTGGGGAGATACTGTTCTGTAGAATCTGGTCGTTAGGGGCTTTTCTAGTCGGTTCTCACATGCATTGTTGGAGTGGGCTCGCGAACGCGATAATTCAAATACTGAATGAAATGGATATTGTAGCCATACTTACTTTTATGTGTCTCCAGACGAATCTAGATTTTGGGAATCTCTTATTATATTAAATAAAAATAAAATAAATCAAACAAATTTTTCAAAAAATTAAATAAATAATTTTTATTAAATAAAATAAATTTTCGTAAATTAAATTTTAGGTAACTAAATAATTTTTTTTAAATTTAAATAATTTTAGGTAATTAAATAAAATAAATTTTTTATTAATTAAGCAATACGTCAAGAAATAAATAAATATTTTTTATTTTTTAAAAAAATAAATCAATATTTTGAGCTAGGACGTTGCATCCAATAAATAAACATCCTTTTTGAATATTTTTTATTTTTTAATTTTTTTTTTAAAAATAAATAAATATATTTTAGGGGTGCTATCGTCAATAACTAGTTTTAGGTATATATAATTATTTCAGTAGATCTGAAATTAAATAAATAAATCATATCTCTACATGTATAATATTTTAGGAATTTCTGTAAAAGATTCAACAAAGATTAGCTACGACGGTGGTCTTTCCTTTTTGTTCCTTTACAAGTTTGTTTTTGCAAAGTTTTTTTGGGGCGTTCGTTGTTTTTTTCGTTTTTCATTATTTTTTTTTTCATTTACAGCGCACTAACTACATTTTTTTTTGTTAATTGGTTTTACTATTGTTGGTGATTGCGAGTTCATGATTTTGCGGGTTTTACCATCGAAATCTCTAGCGTCTGTTTTCTATACACCAAGCCTAAGTTTTTCAATATATTTTTTTTATAAAATTAAATTTAGTTGTTAGAATTATTAGTTCTCATAAATTAAACATCTATTCTTAGTTATTAGTTATTATAGTTATAGATTTAATTTTCGGTTTTTAGAATTTAAATAGGTGTTTAATTTAGGATTACTATAGTTATTATAATTTTTTTTTACTAGTAATGCACTCATACGCGATCCCCATATTCGTCATTGGTTTAATGTGAGTTACAATTTCGAGGTATTGATTTGGGTATTATTCACACTATAGAGTGAGGCGGATCCAAATCATTACCTCCACATTTATCATCATATTGATCTGCTGACGTACGTGTACATATCTCGTATGAGTCCATTTTAGTTACCACCATTTTTAAAATTATTTTTTTTTTTATTGCGATTAATTTAAAAAATAGGATAAATATAGAAATAGTTATTAGAATTTCTATTATTAGTTTAAGTTTAATAGTGCTTTGGTGGTTTCTGACGTAGAGGGGATGGCGACGTTTTTGTGATTTCAAGAGTAAAAATCTTGGTTTTTACCTTGAATTCATGTTGTAACGATCGCAATAATCGCAAAACAATAGTAAAACCAAATTCCTCTTTGTTTTCAATTCAATAAAAATGTATTTCATTAGTTTCCATTCATTTTTCACATTAACAATAATTTAAAATTTTCTAATACTCAACTGCTAGTTAAATTTCGAATATACTATAAAAAACAAACGAACGTACTAAATTTTTATTTCCAATTCTAATAAACAGATGTCGTTATTGATCTTTCTTGAATTTTGAGTATTACACGATTTGTCTTGACATCATGAGATGTCTAAAAGGAAAAATGACATTTTTCCTATTTTTAAAAAATCACTCTTCTCATGGATGTCAAAATTAAAGGTTGAAAATTTTGCATTCATGCTTTTTTCATCTAGTATCTAAGTTAAATATAAGTAGAAAAATTTTTAATTAAATTAAATTTTTATAAATAGTTTCAATTAGTGCAATTTGGTTTTAAATGTTATGTCCCAATAGTTAAATTTAGAAGAATTTTATTTGTGTGTGCAAAATATCAATTAAAAGAAAAAATATATATATGTTTGTGTCGTAAAAAAATCAAAAGAAATACAAAAAAAATCATTAAAAGCACATTGTTCGATTTTTACATTGTTTTGTTTTTTGAGATGCATTCGATTGATCGTGCTTGAAAACAAAATGTTTAATTTAAGATTTGCATTCCGTTTTTGGGATTTAGAAAACATTGTTTTAGTGTATTACTATTGTTTCGTTTGAATTAATATATGGAAAATTATAAAACAATTTTAAGTTTTTGCTTTACCTGTGGATGAAGAGTGAAGATGTCAAAAAGAATTAACAAAAAACACATTTTTGTTTGAAAATATGGTCTTTCTGTTTTTGGGTCTTCAACCAAAATGTTGAATTGAGATTGTTATTAAACACTCAATAAAACGTATTAAAGAAAAAATACTAATTCCATTTTATTTTGAGTTTAAAAAGAAATTGTTTTAATTTATACAGAAAAAAGGTTAACTTTGTTTTCACTAGTGTGTGATTTGGATGAAATATATATATATTTTTTAACAAAGTGTTTCATTCTGTTATCATTAAGTTTATACTTAATTTATCATAAAGGAAAAAGATTGCTTTATAAAAGTGGCAGTACATGAAAAATAAAGTATCCAATGATGTTATCGAAAGTATGAGTAGTAAGGATAACAGTGATCGAAGCATATTACCACAGTTAGAAACAGTCGAGTGTATGGTGGATTTTCCGGTTGTAGAAACCGTATGGATTTAAAGCAAAATATGAAGTGGAAAGTTAAAGGATTAAAGGCAATGTTCAATTGGACATTTCGAACAACGAAGGTGTAATTCAGCAGCAGCAACTGATGTTCACAAATTAGTTCATCCAATACAGTTGGTTGATTAGTCAAGGGAATTGGAACACATAGACCAAATCTTCAATCAACAGTTATAAGTTAAGGTACTTACAGTAAATATATTAAATTTTTTTTTATTTATTCCTCGTTCCCCTTTGGAATGATAGGCTAGATTTTTTCAGATAATAAGAGATTCCCAAATTTAGGATTCTGTGGGGATAAGCGCTATCCCGTAGCAATATTATTAATATTATTTTGTACGAAAGGTCCATAATAACAAAAGATTGTCTAAAAAATTTGTTTGAAAAATTTGAAAAAAGATTGTTTGTAACTGGACTGATGCTCAAATAGCTCGTGAAATTGAAGTACAACAAAAATGCTTGCGGGAAGTTTTAAAAAGAGTTGCAGCTACAGTAAAGCTATTAGCTACTTTGGGTTTAGCATTTCGTGGTCATCGAGAAGATATTGATTCGAACAGAAAAGGAAATTTCATGACATGCATTGAGTACCTATCCCAATTTGATGATTTTCTTTAAAATCATTTGGACAGGTACAACCATCCAGGAAAAGGTAATGTAAGTTATTTATCACATACCGCATGCGATGAATTTATAAATTTAATGGGAACTGAAGTAAAAGAACACATAGTTCAAGAAATTCAGGACTCTTTATATTATTCAATTATTGTTGATTCTACGCAAGACGTGAACCACACTGACCAACTAAGTTTTATACTAAGGTACATTGATAAAGTGGGCGATGCGAGAGAACGATTTTTGGATTTTTACAAATTGAAAATCACAATTCAGAATATCTAGCACAACTTATTTTAAAAACTTTAAACAATTTGTCTTTGGATATTAAAAATTGTTGCGGTCAAACATATATGACCGGAAAATATAATGGTTTACAAGCCAGAATTAAAACTCTAAGTGAGACCGCCATTTTTATTCCTTGTACAAGTCATATGCTTAATTTAATTGGAAATTATGCTGCAGATGCCTATTCTACTGCGGTGTATTATTTTCACTTTATCCAAAATATATATGTATTCTTTTCTTCATCTACTCACAGATGGAAGTTGCTTATTGATAATTTTTCCGATCCTAATTCCAAACATATTAAAAAATTAAGTGACACAAGTGACAAGATGGTCTGCAAGAGTTGATGCAGTATCCGCCTTGTGGTTTAATTACAAAAATATTAAAAGCGTTTTTATCCAAATTAGCGAAAATGAAGACGAAAAACCGATTACTAAAGTTGAGGCTAAAGAATTAGCTAGCTCTTTCGATGAATATGAATTGCCTTATTAACCGTTCTATGGGATATATTATTGCAATGAATCAAAAGTACTAGAAAATCATTTCAAAATATTCAAACGAACTTATTACAAGGAGTAAAACTGTTTAATTCTTTGTCACAATTTATAAGGGATGTTCGGAATGATTTTGAGAGCATAGAAAAGCAAGCAAACTTATTAACAGACAATATTAGCTACAAAGAAGGACGAAAAAGAAAACGCAAAATTATGTATGATGAATCATCTGCAAATGATATACAGCTAGTAGGACGAGAATTGTTTATTATAAATACTCACAATATGATCTGTGATAGACTTGCCACTGAAATGTCTACCAGAACGTCCATATATGAAACTGTTTTAAATAATTTTAAATTATTGTTTGATCAAAATATATCCAGTGATGAAGTTGACAAGTGTATTTTAGAATTGTCAAATACATATGCGAGGGATATAAGGTGCGTTCGATTTGACTGAAACAACTGAAAAAACAACAACAATTGCATTTAATTTTTCAGTTGCTTCAGTTGTTTCAGTCAAATCGAACACGGCTATAGAAGTACAATATTTTAAAGACGAAGTACATCATTTTTTAAAATATATAAAAGAAGAGAACATCACTTGTCCATTTAAGATGAACAAGGTAATCATTGATGGCCTGCAATCTTCATTTCCCAATGTGGAAACTATTTTAAAAATATTTCTTACATTGCCGATATGCAACGCAAGTGGGGAACGATCTTTCTCCGTTATGAAGCGGATAAAAAATTATTTAAGAAATGGTCTTAATCAAACTCATTTGCAAAACTTTTGGTAAAATCTTAGGCCCCAAAATTTTGTTCCGCCTCGGGCCCCTTAAAGGCATAATCCGCCACTGAATGTAAATAAGACAAGAAGTCTTCTCAAAGCTTACATTGTTTAGTTTTATAATAATGTTCAATAAACGTTACAAGACAAAAAACGAGACAAGACAAAAAGAAAAACAAAAATAATAACTATAATAAATCTAAAGCTAAAACTAACAAAACTAAAGCTAATAAAATTAAATAAAAAAAATATGAATTAGACATTTAATTTAAAATAAGATGGAAATTATCACGAATTATACTGTTTGGGAGCAATTCTCAAGCTTTTAAGTTTGAGACCATGCACGAAAGTAGTACTTTTAGTAAGGTTAGTGCAACACATAGGCAATATCAGGAATTTTTGGTGCGGTGCGAAGAAGCAAAAATGATTAATTTTTGATCTAAGGGTGTGACAACCCCGCATACTCCAGTCGCTGCTTTCGATATACGATTTAACGTAACAATAGCAGTTAGATATCATTAACCAAGGTGATATCTTAGAAATTCTGGCGGACGAACTCTATTCAGTCAACGGTAGCACCCCCAATCTTAGCTGTGGAATATTCCTTAAGAAACTAGTCTACATTAAACTCTCTGTGTAGGCTTTAATTTTTGAGAAAGACAGTACGTCAGATCAGGGCATAGGCCGCTAGCTGGATTATTGGCAACCCTATTTTAGTTTTGTTTCTGCAAATTTTCAAAAAAATTTGCGTTTTACCTCCTATTTAGTTTTGTTTTCCCTATACCATCATGGTTGACCTATGTCATATTTTATATATGACGAGATTTATTGTTTTGTTTCACAAAAAATATAAAAAAAAACGATTTGCGTCCATCAACACCTTGGAACGCACGTTGTTGTGGAACCTTGGTCTTAAAGAGTTTTTATGTGTTGTTCGTATTGTAGTTCCTACAATACGTGTCACAACGTATTTTTAGGTAGATTTCATATAAAAATCTACCTATTGCAATGGGCTTCATCTCGGAATTTCGGAAAAATTTTGGTGCCAAACAACTATGAATGATAAGCGGAGACGGAAAAACAAAAAAAAAAATTTATATATATATATATATATATATATATATATATATATATATATATATATATATATATATATATATATATATATATATATATATATATATATATATATATTTATATATATATATATATATATATATATATATATATATATATATATATATATATATATATATATATATATATATATATATATATAACGATATGAGCTATAACGGAATTTACCGGCACTCTCACGATCGCATTTCTTGACCTACAACAAAAATTTTTTCGGTATACGTTGCGGCAAAAAATGTCTTGGACAAGTTCGCGAACTGGCCATATCCGGGTACAGGTTAAGTGACTAGAGCCAAAAAAGTCGAAAAATCTAGGGCGTTATAACTTCCGTTTGAATCATAATATTTTAATAAAGTTTATCAATATTGAATGTTTGAACATATTTCTATCATTTTTTTCCAAATGACAACCTTGGCGTTCCAAATTCCTGAAAAATCAGCTGTTTTAAAAATTTAATAAACTTTGTTGTCCTTGATTTGGCTGAAAATGGCCAACTCACTTTTGAGTATGTACGCATACGTTAACTAGAACATAAATCTTTTCAAAATTTAAAAAAAAAATAGTTCAAGTCTAGAGGTTGAAACACCTAGGCTGTTAGAACGGAAACAAACGCAAACGGCCATGCCTTCCTCATTTTTGAGTTAATGTTATTTAATCTCATATTAACTTTTAGATAAACTTTTCAACTATAACCTCAGAGATTTTCAGCTTTCTAACCCAAGAGGTCTCAATGTAATTAGCATTAAACCTAATGCATGTCATTCAATTACAACAACAACTTTCATTAAAATATAAAAATATCCCATAGAAAAAATATTAAAAAAATTTCTTTTGTTTTTTTTTTTCAGTTTTTAGTTTTTTTCGCAAAAATTTAAAAAAAAATTAAACAAAGCTGAGTCATTATTGTTTTAAATTAAGGAATATTTTCTTATATGCATATTGATTACACATTTACAAAAGTCTTCCTAAATTGTAGATATTTGAACTATTTGAGGTGTAAAAGTTGTTTGACAATTTTAGATTATAAATTATGTGTGGTGGTGTTGTAGGTGTGACGTTGTGAGAACGTTTATTTGCTCTTTGGTGGATTTAATATGTTATTAAAAGTAGTTTTAACCAAATTAAATAAAACTGTTCCGAAATCGCATTGATAAAGTAGTTTCCGTTAATGTATTTAGTTTGGTTTGATAAATTTTTTGGATTATTCTGGACTTGGACTATTCTACTTAAATTTTTTATTTAAACTAATCTGACACATCCAATTCTATTTGTACACCAAGCTGTCTGGTCCCGAAATCTACCTATTTCTAGCGGATATACGTGCCCCTTGGACTTTTTTTTATTTTGTTTTCGAATTTACAATAGGCAACGATTAAGTTTTACATCGTCATCAAACGGGAAAACGAAAAAGCTCCGCTTCCGTTTCTATCGGAAGCGATTGAAAGCCATTCATTCCAAAATCGTGTAGGAAACTTAAGAAAACGACTTTTTTTGCTATAATCGTTTTCTGTCATTAAGTTTTACACGGAAACAGAATGTTCCGTGTTTTTTGCTCCTAGAAAAAGAAGTTACTAATTAGTTAATCTAAAGTTTTGGACATCGAATACAAAACATTGTCACAGATTTGGTGGAAATTTAAATTTTGTTTGGAAAAATGACGATATTCCTTAAATTTGGTTGATTGACTGTTTTTTGATTATATTATAAGAACCATATGGTGAACAAGAAGCCATTTCATATGTAGGTTTAAATCAGATTGAACAAAAGCCGATAAATCGTCGCTTTAATAATGAAATAACGTATGCCATTTATACGTTGTTATTATATAATGGGTGCGCTACATTCCCCATAAGGATGGCTATAGAGTGGCGTTTTAACATTGTCCAATTATTTTATAACTGGGGGTGAAAATTAATATATTGCTAATTATCGTACATGCAAATTTGAATTTGGTTAAATATTGAAACAGCGTAAATGCATGTACGATATTCCAATAACTTGGGTAAAATCGGTGTCGTATATTTTACATACATTACGATCGCCACACGAAATGGTAAATATGAAATATTGTATAAGCATCATTCATGAGTCATGACTTCATGATATGCCGGTTCATATAAATAAAAAATTGTAAGAATACCATGCGTTATTTCAATAATAATTAGTTTTAGGCTTAATCGTACTTCCATGCAGAATGAAATATCGTATTTGAAATATGAAATAACATAAAAGGTACCTGATTGACTTTTCACCTCTTTTTAGGTAGAAAAGCCAGCAGGTACCAATGTGAAATTTTAATATGCTGTGTTGAAATTAGTCAAGAGTTTCTTTCCAATATCTTTATTCATTCAATAGTGCCGCCGACAGCCGAGTTTACGAAAATCGAAAAATCTTTAAACCCAATTATCTCGAAACCACACTTTTGCGAATACGTTGTTTCATTATTAAAGCGACGAAATAATTTATGGTAAACGACAAATAAGAAAAGGTACACTGGTTGAGTTCGGTACTTAAAAAATTATCGATTTTTATCTGCGTGTTCTGGGGTTGAAATATGACATAAGAAAAGTGTAGAAGTGGACTTTTCAGTGGAATGATTCAATTTTGTTGTTTTGAACCAATTCTTCAGAACGTTAAGGTAGATATTTGGGATATTGGTGAGTTGTTGCAGGTTGTTTCCTGTTGCAAGCAGTGTAGTTTGCATATGAAGTGATGGTTATTCCTTCTGGTGCGGTAAATGAGCTGCTTAGCTAAAGATTGAATAATAAAGGTAAGAGAACTTCACCATGTGGAACTCCTTGTCTTAGCACTTTCATCTTGGACTTACAATTACGGAACTCGGCAACCTCTAAGGTAGTTGCACAACCAGCGCTTTATTAGACCTGGCAAATTGTGTTTAGGTTATCATCCAGTAGTGCAGCGTGTGACACTGTCGAAAGGTTTTGATAGGTCAATTAAAACTAAGATTATTCTTGGTTATTTTTGGATCAGACCATCGCTGATCTTGTTTTGTATTCTGTGAAGCGCGGTGGTTATACTATGTTCTCTCCGGAAGCCATGTTAGTGTGGCGCCAAGTTGCAAGATCTAGATCCAGGGAGCAGAAGTGCTTCAATCATATGTTTTGCGACCGATGAAAAGATGGAGATCAGTCTGTAAGATTCTACCTTTTCTTTAGGATTTTAAATATGTCTGGATTCTGGTCGTTTGCCAGATATTTGGTGTCTGTACGCTTATTCCGGCATTTTCCTGTGAATTGGGAATGCAGAAAAAAGTGCAATAAGTGAAATATTTCTAATACGAATTTGTTATTTCCCGTGGTACGGAATACTAGTTATGAAAAAATTGCTATAATTTAACAATTCCTATTTCACGATGTACCGGAATAGGGCTACAGAAGAGTATTTAGAGATGCATTGAGTGTAGTAGTTCAATCTTTTGGGTCCAATGGGCTTAAGCATGATGGCTGAGATGCCATCTGGTCCTATAACTTTTGATGGTTTAATTTTCCTTATTGCAAGCTCACTTTTTCTTTGAAAAATACGATATACCCTAGGTTGTCCGTATTAAGTTTACGCAGACTTCTTAAAACTGATCTGGTTTCTTTCTTATGTTTACCTTGTTTTTCCATAAGCTGCAAGTTAAATCGAAGGAGATCATGCAATCATTTTAAGTATGTCGAGGATGAGTTAGGCCCTTAATGACCTTCCAAAACATTTAATTGTACCAAGGCTTGATTTACTCACTAATTCTTTCCATTTTTTTCTTTTATGTTCCGTCTGGAACTGCCATGCGCGCGGATGTCGTTTCTTTGTGTGGCAAGCATACAGTTCTTGTGGAAAGTTAGGTTTGACATTTTGAATTCTCCGAGCAGGGAGCGAGCTCGAGCTTTAGTAAAAATTTCTTTGAATTTCTTTTTTTCCAGAGAGTCAAGTGGTAAAAATTGCTTACTGAAATCAAGTTCAGTAAAAGTTGTAAAATTATCCCGGTCGGCTTGGTTAAGATTAATGTTTGTTTTCTCGGATTTTTTGGTTCTCCTCCGCAATTAGCATTACTGACATGCTGGCAAGGGTGACATCTAGAAAAGAGTACGAGGTATTTATCACCCTTGCTGGTTGTGGTTCGTTAAGAACTCCAAAATTGGAACCGTCATTTTGATCAGCAATGTTTTCGCCTCGTGAATCAGTGTTCAGGTGTGAGTGCCATAGATCGTGGTGAGCATTCACATCTCCGAGAATTAGACAGTATAAAATAAATGTCCTATAGACGGTTCATAACCTTTATCACTGCTGCTTACTGGCGGAATATAAATATTGAAGTCATTCGTATTTCCGGCTTTTAATATATTGTCCAGTTGTTCTCGGTGTTTATCACTTTCCGGTACTGCAGGCAATGTGGTTTACGGTAGATAATGGTTCTGTGAATGATAAAAGCAAGACCACCACCCCTGTCCTTCCCTCTATCCAGTCTTATAATTTTATAATCACAGTAATAATCACTAATCTTAGATCTAATATTTTATTTGGTTTCTTGATGAACCGTGACTAAAATATTGTTATTAAACATATAATTTATTATATCGTCGATCTTATTGTTGTTTTCACTTCACTCGGGGTTCCCGGATGCGTGTTCATTCGCTTAATGTTTTGCTGCGAGCTCGTGTTGGTATGTTGAGTAGAGTTTGACAACATTGCGCTATGTTGTTTTTGGTCCATTGCTTATTTTGCCGGAAATGGGTTTCGAGTGCTTCTGCGGTGCGTGGACCTGTCCATCTTGAGTAGCAGAGCGGTGAGCTTCAATCAGTACACCACATTGTTGGCAAGTCATTGACTATTGAAAAATGAAAGAAAGTCGAAATACTAATCAAAGAAAATTATGATCTGTCTTTATGTATGCATATTTAATTTTTACTATTTAAATTTTAACTTAATGGTAAGTTTTAGGCGTGACCTCTTAGGTTACATTTCCATCTCACTAGCTCTTTATTGTAGTTTAAAAATGTATAATGATTAAGATTACTTAAAAAGAACAAATTGATCTTACGAGGGACGCCAACTTCTCCTCTTTCGAAAATCCTGATTAAACATAAACAGTCCGTTTATGCTTGATTTTTTCAACCAGTTTCTCTTTTAAAATATTTACATAAATTTAGGAAAGTGTGGCAAGCCTAAATTTTATAAAAAAAACTAATACAAATCCAGTTTGGTAGAAAATAATTTAAAGAAAAACAAAATTCTGACCATGGCTTTTTTATTTACCAACATTTTTATTATTTTTGATTACCTGATTTCCCGTTTTTCGATAAATTTGAAAACTCTTTCTTTCTTCACTTTGTATATTTCATTATTTATATAGGAAAAAACAGAATACATCTTGAAAATGAAATAAACAATTAAAAAAGAAAGTTTTTTTTAATGTGTTATGTGGTTGGATGCCGTTCGGGAAATATATTTGAATGTTAATATTTTATAAACTTTTAATTAAGTTATTATTAGTTAATACTAAATTCTACATTCATATTTTATTTCAGTTTTTTTTCTTTTTATTATTTTTTATAATACAAATAATTTAAAATAAAGAAAAATATCATAAAAAACTCTTTCAAACTGCATGCAATTAGTTTAAAAGAAGAAATAATCTATTTAATGCAATAAATAAAATTTCACAGTATAATCAATAAAAAATAAAATTTATAAAAAACTATTTGATTCTTCTGTTCTGATTTATTTATCATAATACACGCGGATAAAGGGATCCATATTTTGATAATTTATATTCCACATCGAATAAGTGCAATTCAATTAAAGTAATAAAACTTGTATAGCAATGGAACTTACCGCCGATAATCAATAGATAAAACAGAATTTTTTTTTTTAAATTAAAAAAATAAAATTAGTGTTTGTTTTGTATTAAAGCATACAAATAATTTTTTATTACGATGTTTTTGTTTATAATAAATAACATTCTTATTTAAAATAAAATAAACGAAATGAATATTACAATGATTATTAAGCATCTAATAATTAGTTAATAATATAATTATACTGTATAAAGTTTTGTAGTAGTGAAAAGGGAGCTTATATTTCTAAAATCTATTTATATATTAATTACTTTTTAAATAGACCAGAAATTAATTAAAAACAAAATGATATTTTGTTATTTAGTTTTTTTTATACAAAGTTCGATTCCCACCCAGTCTTAGAAAAATAAATAGAAAAAAATTATAGACAAAACCGAAAGTACTAAAAAATATATTTGTAATCGAAAAAGAAATGCATTATTTTTAGAATTTTAAATTAAAATTTTATTCATATATTCTTTTTTTTTAATCTAAACTATATATTTATAAAAAAATTAATTTAATTCAAAAAATGCTTAAAATAATACAGAATGTGTACTAATTTCTTTATTATTGGCCTGTTTTGTTTAACCAACATCATTAGTTTTTTTTAATTAAATATTATAATTAAGATATTTTTAAAAAATAAAACAAAAAATGATATTTTCTTATATATTTGTTTTTATTTACAAATGAAATAAAATTCATTTTAAATATTATTTATAGAATTTAATTTATAATTTTACAGTATGAATTTGTAAATGGAAAAAAATAATTAAATTAAAAAAAAATATGAAGTATACAAAGATGTTTGAACTACCATTCAATAGATGTCATTTTTCCTCGAATTTTCTTTTATTATTCAAAAACATTTTTGATAAACAAGAAAAGGAAACAAAATATATACTTTGTGTATTGGTTGTCATAATTTTCTTTATTTAAATAGTTTCTTTTAAAGCAATTTTTATTTAATGGATTATAAATAGTAAACAATGCTACAAACACGTACGATTGTTTTTCCAATACGAAAAAAAATAAAGATAGGAGATTTGGATTATTCACCAAAAAATGAAAATAAGTTTAATATTATTTAAAAAACAATCAGTAAATTTTTTCAGCCGTTTTTGGAAAACTTGAATATTTAAAAAGGAAAAATTAAAATTTGTGCTCCTCTTTTATTAAGTAAAAAAAATAACAAAAACATATCTAAATAATAATTTTAAACAATTTGTTTTTAAGCTGAATAAAATCTACTGATGTTAATTTTTTGCTGATAGATGTGAATTCATATTTTTATTAAAAATAAAATTTAAAATAACGTTTTTAAGTTTTAGTTTATAAAAATTTTTGACTAAAATTTAAGAACGTTTTTTTTTAGCGACTGCAACTACTACTGCAACCCATTTACCAATATTGTACCGAATTACAAAGATTCATTATTCGGTATAACTTGAAGTAATATTATTTTTAATATTATAATAAAACTATCAAATAACATTAGTCTGTTGCTTTCGCTAACAATATTTTTTTTGTGTTTTTTTATTTTTTTTTATGAAAGTCACTTGTTGTTTACTTTGTTATTTTTTGATGTTGACAAAACAATACACTTATGATTTATATATCTAAACTTATCTTAAGCTTAATATCTTAACACACATTGTTTTTAAATTACGATACATCTTGGTCTTCAACATCTTGAATCTGTTCTTTTTGCTCGCCGTCGCCTGTAATAGTAGTTGAAGATATTTAGATATTGAATTAGTTTAAATATGATACAAAACTAACCGTCTCCTTGCATATCAGATGTCCATAATGTAAGGTTATCTCTTAAAAGTTGCATAATTAATGTTGAATCTTTGTAACTTTCTTCGCTTAAGGTGTCGAGTTCTGCGATAGCATCATCAAAAGCTGCTTTTGCTAAACGGCAGGCACGGTCCGGCGAGTTCAAGATTTCATAATAAAATACCTAGATTAAAAATAAGAATCAAATATTAATGTGTATCAATTTAATTTTTATATGAATGAATAAACTGACTGAAAAGTTAAGTGCCAGTCCCAATCGGATTGGATGGGTAGGCGGGAGGTCTGTCATAGCAATATCACTGGCAGCTTTATATGCCACTAACGAATTTTCTGCGGCTTCCTTTCGTTCACCACCAGTGGCGAATTCAGCCAGATAACGGTGATAATCTCCCTTCATTTTATAATAAAATACTTTACTTTCACCTGTTGACGCGCTTGGAATCAAATGTTTATCTAAAACATTTAATATATCTGAACAAATTTCATTTAATTCTTTTTCAACTTGTCCACGATAATTTTTAATCATATCAAGTTTTTCTTCGGCTCCCTATCGAAAAAAAAAAAAATTAACCTTAAATCATTAATTTCCTTTAAATATATTTAGGCAAATTTCTTTACTTTATTTTCTTCTTTTTGTTCAATTGAGGTTATTATTCTCCATGAAGCACGACGGGCTCCAATAACATTTTTGTATGCGACGGAAAGGAGGTTTCGTTCTTCTACAGTCAATTCCAAGTCCATTGACGCTACCTTTTTCATAGCATCAACCATTTCTAGAAAACAAAAAAAGGCAAATTAAAATATTTATTTAATCAATCATTTTACAATAAGCGATATTTTATGATATGCGTCTGCGTAGTTTCCAAACGATAAGTTATATAAGAAAAGAAAATCTGATCTTTTTTCTTAAAATATGATACAAATTTTACTACTTTTTCCATTTAGAATATTTCATTTCTAAATTTTATCCAAACAACGTTTTTTATGAGTAAGGAATAATCATTGATCAGAACTCAAAATAAAATATGATGTAACCCCGTATCAGTTGTTTTTCTTAATTAAAATAGTGTAAAAAATTTTATCAGAGCAAATGCAGTTAAATTTGGATAGGTATTTCATATTTCTTGATGGTACGCTATTACTTGCTCGAAAACGAACTTTCACATTATTTTATGTATGAGCTTTATCAATTGACGAAGAGTGCACGTCATATGATCAAGAAATGTGTCACTAGCTGGATTATTGGCAATCCTATTTTAGTTCTGTTCCTGCAAATTTTTAAAATAATTTGTTGTTTATCTCTTATTTCTATTTCTCTACCCTATCATAACCTATGTCATATTTTATATGTGATAGAATTTAGATTCTTTAACAAAAATATTAGTCCCTGAGCTCACGCCTATTTCATTTAATGATAACCAAATATTTTATACTTCGTAAGGCGCTTCTCCTTGACGAGTCCTACAACTTTTTTATCTGCCTCATTCCTTGATTTGGCCGCTTTTTGCCTCGGAAAAACTCCGAAACTTGGCGATTTCCTGGGGTCATGTATATTTATTACCACAATTTTGTTATCTATTCGAAATTTGTTTTAGAAAACGAAGGTAACTTTATCGGAAAAAAAATTGTGTTTGGTCGAGTCTAGTAATAGTCATAGTAAATAGTAATCGAAGGGTCAGTTTCTTAAGACACAAAACTGTATATTTAATAAATCTAGTCAAGTCTTGGTTGTGCAGATGATATTTCGCTTCTCGAAAGTAGACCAAGCGATATTAGGGACATAGTCTCTCATAACTCCACGTCGTTTAAGCATCAACACCGCCAACATAAAGGAATATGTCTCCATTGTCTCACGGCAATCTGGATACTGGCGACTATTAAGTAGAACGCGTGGAAAACTTAAAATACCTCGGGTCTGTACTAACATCTTCAAATGACATGCATACATATATTAAACCCCGTGTCACTGCCACATACATTTTTCTACGCATACTGAAAACTTGTGCGATCAAAACATCTTTCGCAGTCGTGTAAACTCACACTTTACAAAGCATTAATTCAACTTGTGCTTACCTTTGGAAGTGAAAGCTGGACACTGACTTCCACCGATTGTAGAATTCTATGAACATTCGACAATTTATGGTCAATATAGATAGATTTAGGCTCCATTAGATAGACTTATAAAAAAAATGTCCCAACAACAGCCAGCCGGTGTTAGTCGAAGAGGGAAACCAAGACAACTCCGGCGTGATGACAGCCAAGACCTTCGTGATAAAGGATTTTAGAAACTGGAGTCAACCAGTCATGGAGCGAGGACAAGAGATAGAGAAGTGATTTCAATAAATTATTATGAAATTATTTTAAAAAAAATGTTATTATTATTTAAACATTTTTTCAATGTATAATATTTAATAACAAATATCTAAGATTATTGACTAAAGTTGATATATCGTGGATGATGATATGTGCGTACGCTATCGTCTTTGAAATTATGACATTTTTTCGATTTTTCGCTAGTTAGCGGACACTAATTTGACGGACATCTGTATCAGAGTATTGTGCAATTAATTAAAACAGTAACAAATTTAGACATATGGTAACCAATAAGCATTACTACCCCGCCAGGATTCCGACTTCGTCGTCGGACTGGAAAAAAACGCGACCGAAAATTGGTCGCACAATATATGACCCTTCAATTTCACTAATTTTTTGTTAAACAACCCTGTGAAACTAAGCTTTGTGGTAATTGATTTAAATACCCCTGTATTTTGGCGTGTTTGAGTTGTCGAACTCGAAAAAATCAAACAATTTTTTGACGGACAAATTTACCCTCGTTTTCTAAAATAAATTCCCACCCTTTTTAATAAATAACAAAATTGTGGTAATAAATATACAAAACCCCGGGAAATCGCCATGTTTCGGAGTTTTCCAAGGGAAAAAGCGGCCGAATCAAGGAAAATGGCAGGTAAAAAAGTTGTAAGACTCGTCAAGGACAAGCGCCTTACGAAGTATAAAATATGTGGTAATCATCAAAAGAAATCGGCGCGGGCCCAGGGACTATATGTTAAACACCAAAAAAGATTTGGGACTATGAAAACTTCAGAACGTATGTTGTTGTGAGACTTGAAAGGTTTTTATGGATTGTTGTGGTGTGCTGACACATGCTGAAATTCCTACTACTATATAGCACATTTTATATAAATGATTGATATGACCATCTAGTATCCATCTAGTGTAATAACGTAATTCGATTTCTAAAATTTAAAGCCCATTTGAAGTTTGTTTTAATTCGGTAACCATTCCAAAACAGAAAATTCGAGATCTCAATTAATGTATATTTTGAAGATATCATAAAAATTAACAAAAATAACAAATCTGTAATAAGTGTACAAAGATACATTTACAATTGTGGATCAAAATCAACAAATTAAATAGTTCAAGCGGCAGGATATTCGCTAGATATAGGCAATTTTTTGGCCAGACAGCTTTGTGATCATTCAGAATCGGATGTATCAGATTAGAAAAGTTAAATAGAATCAGAATTATCAAACATATTTTATAGATCAAATTAAATATATTAACCGCAACTACTCGATCTATGTAATTTTGGAACAGTTTTTGCTAATTTGGTTAAAATCAGTTATGACAATGCAAATCTACCAAAGAGCAAACCTCCTATGTAGATTCAAACACAATTACAATATTACCTTACCACATATAATTTATAATCAAAAATTACCAAGCAATTTTTAATCGAAAAACACTAAAAAAAAATCTATCAATTTTTAATTCATGGTTTTTTGTGAAAATAAGATGAAATAAGATAAAATCAGGTGTAATTGATATACATATATTTATTGCATCTAAAACATTTCCAAATTTCCAACGAAAATATTTTATTTTAATTCATAACAACATATTGATGCAAATTTGTTAATTTTTATTTAATATTTTTGACGATCCGAAAAAAAAGAAGAGAATTACTAAAAAAAAAAATTCTCATTGATTAACTGTCGATCAATACTATTTTGTATAAGTTTAGTATAATGCTTATAAAATTGAAACATCTTGGGTTAGAGGGCTGAAATTTTTCTTGAGATTATAGTTTAAAAGTTTTGCTAAAAGATAGGGAAAGTTTAAACAAAATACATAAACTCAAAAATGATGAAAGCATTACGTTTTGAATGTTTTCTTTCCAACAACCACATTAGGTGTGCGTTCGATTTGACTGAAATAACTAAAAAACAACAACAACAATTTCATTCAATTTTTCAGTTGTTTTAGTTTTTTCAGTGCTAATCGAACACGGCTGTGGTTTGAATCTCTGACTTGCACTATTTTTTTTTAATTTTGAAAAGATCTATGTTGTGTCTACGCGTGTGCAAAACTTTTCAAATATGAGTTGGGCCACTTTCATCTCTATCAACAAAGGATAACAAAGTTTATTAAATGTTCAAAATAGCTGATTTTTCAGGAACTCTAATAACGGCGGTACTAGTCTTTAAAAAATGATAAATAAAAGTTCAAATATTCAATGTTTATAAATTTAATTTATGGATGATTCAAACGGCGTTTTAACACTTTAAAATATTCAACTTTTCAGACTCTAGTCTCTTAACCTGTATCCAAATTTGGCAAATTCACGAACTTCTCCAAGATATAACTGAGTCGCATATTATAGTTAAATATTTTTGATGTATTGCGAAAAATGTTACCGTGAGTGTCTTCAAATTCCGTTATGTCTTTTTTAATTTTGTTTTTCCGTCTTCGTTTGGCACAAACATTTATCCGAAATTCCAAGATGAAGGACATTGCAATACGGAGATTTTTATATGAAAACTAGAGAGAGACAAAATTATTACTGTTATATTACATACTATTAAGTTAACAAAATTATTTTTTGTTTTATAAATTGTTCAGACACAAATGATAGTTGAACAGACTACAATATTGTGAACAACTGTCTTGATAAAATATCAAAAATTATATGTTTGGATATAATAAAAGTCAAAACATATTTTATTTTTTTTTTATACAGTCGCAGGGAGAAACTACTATTTTTTGTGGTAGGGTTTTTTCTTATAGAAAATTATTTAAAAAAAAAATCGCAAAAATTGTACAATTTTTAATTAAATGAAAAAGTTACGCACGTCTATAGGAAGACAACTGTTTCTCAGAGAAACAAAGAGAGAGAGAAACAAAGAGAGAAAAACAAACAACAAACGATTTGACAGTTGTGGATATACTATAGGCTAAATATTAGTGTGGTGATCGGTTGATAATACATATACAAATATATTCCATAAAATCTAAAAACAAAAATTTCTTCTAGAACTCTTTTGTTTTTGCTTATTTGTTCGTTTGTATAACAATTGTATAACAGTTATAGTTATGAAAAATTCGTTTTTTGTTCGTGAACTATCACCTTTGAACCATGGATGATATTTGCTTTTGGCGTCGACGGCCCTGGTTCACCTGGCTTGACCCACGCTGGTTTGCGCTTTGGATTGTCATAATGGATCCATTTTTCATCCGCAGTGATGATCCGATGCAAAAACCCTTTCCTTTGTTGTCGTTGAAGCAACAATTCGCACATGGTTTTCCGACGTCCGTAAAATCCGTAAACGTAAAATTCCGATACCCAATTTCCCAGCTTTTAAACCAATCCCATTGCATGTATACGTTGCGTAACACATTGTTGGGTAATATTCAACTGTTCTGCCAATTGTTTTTCAGTCTGACAAGGGTCCACATCAAGCAGTTCTTCCAATTCTGTATCTTCAAATTTTCTTGGTCTGCCTTCACGTTCTTTGTCTCTTCGTCAAAATCACCAAATTTGAATCGTTGAAACCGCTCTTTGCATGTTGTTTTCAATGGCGCATGTTCACCGTAAACTTCCACAAGCAAACGATTTGTTTCCGCTGCACTTTTCTTCAACAAAAAATAATGAAGTAAAACTTCCCGCAAATATTGTGTTTTTGGCACAAAATTCGACATTTTCAATTACATGAAAGCAATTGTTGTTTACGCTTTGAACAAATGCCACTAGTAAGTATTCAAGCTTGACATCTAACTTCCCAAAAACATGTATTGTAAACCCGATAGAATAATATGCAAGCAGTGGTAAAAAGTCTAAGGAGGTCGGAAATTTTTTTGTACACTTCAATAACATTTGAGTTAACCTTTTGCAATTAAATCGTTTGCGTTATTATAAAAATTTTCAGGTAAACTAGCGCTATCACAGTTTTACGTGTATATTAAAATAACTATGTATTTATCTACTACTAAGAATTAAACATCAGTTTAAATTAATTTATTTCATACTGATATCTAAAACGACATTTTTCGGATTATTTATGGTACAAAAAGTTGAACTTTAATGTCCTAGGACTTTATAAAATTTTTTAAAGTCCTAGGACGTTAAAGTTCAACTTTTTGTACCATAAACGTTGAACTTTAACGTCCTAGGACTTTATAAAATTTTATAAAGTCCTAGAACGTTAAAGTTCAACTTTGTTAGCAAAATTTAAAACTCATTTCTTTTTATTTTAATAAATATCCAGTATGAAATAAAATTTTGTATTTACTTCAAACGAAAAGTGTTTTTAAAGGTCCTCACTAGTAAACTAGCTCGTACTTTAAAGTTTCACTTTTCGTTCTAGATAAATAAATAACTATTATCAAAAGTGTACAAAACTAAAAACTTTTATATAATAGTTCAAAATGAATCATAATGCAGACTAGTTGCGTTCTGCATGATTAAAAATATACTTTTCAAAGTTTATGTAATTTAATTAAATTGAAATTTTTCTAAAAAATATTAGAGGTGATAGGAATGCAATAATCAACAATGGAAAATGGTATTACATGAATTTGGAAACTTTTCTCTTGTTTCCACCAAGAGCCTACTACATATTGTTAGGGTGAATTACAATGATAGAAAAATAAAAACGCGTAAGTAAACTTTCTGTTTGTTGGAATTGGAAGTTACCGCCACAAGACACTACATTAATTTTGGGTTTTAATGAATTTTAAAAATCAAACGTCAAAAAATTCTTAACCAAATCAAGGTAAAACGAAATGAACTTTAAGTTGAGTTTCAGTTAGCGGCTATATATAGTGTAGCGCAGGGATTCTTAACAGGGGGCCCGCGAAAAGTATTTGGGGGGCCCGCGAAAAGTATTTGGGGGGCCCACGAAAAGTATTTGGGGGGCCCGCGAAAAGTATTTGGGGGGCCCGCGAAAAGTATTTGGGGGGCCCGCGAAAAGTATTTGGGGGGCCGCGAAAATATTACCAGATTTTTTTTTTAAATTTAAATGCTAAAGAATTATTTAAATGAAACTCGTTTTTTAAACCTAGGTGTACGAATGTGTATGGGTCAAAATCATAGAGGTGAACATTTTACGTTTTCAAAAGTTTGAGATATTAAGTTGTTTTGTGAACAAAACTAACAAGAGGAGTTTATGTGCCGTATGTTTTGAATCTTTTCCAAAAAGGGTCCTGCACAAAAATATATAATTTCGAAATTTTTTTTTTTTTAGTTTTTTATTGAGTCTTATTATACAGTAAATTGTTATATTTTACAAATTTCATTTCTCTTTTTTGTTTCAAAAAAAAATTTTTTTTTTGACAACACACTGTGAAAAGCTACATTCTTAGTATAATTAATTTTAAATTGTAATGTTCAATTTTTCAGGTTTTGATTTATATCAATAAGTGATAATCAAAAATGAACGAAAAAGGCTTGCTCATGGTCTTATTAAATTCTCTTTAGCATGTAAGTGCTTTACTTAAAAACTACAACTTAAACCTAAAAAAAAAAAATATATATACATATTTACAACGGCTAAACAAAAATGTTTGAATAAAAAAAAATTGAGCTAAGTTGGTGCCCTTCCCAATGTAATGGGACATTGCTCTAGAACTAACCTCTATGGTTATTGAGACTCTTTTTAACATAAAACTTCATTCTACAATCATTATTATTAGTAAGTTGCAATAAGGCGCTCGATTCTGGGTTGGTTATACTGATGGGAGACATGTAATACTGACTCTTTCTTTTTGAAATTATACCTGTTAATATGAATTATGACAGAGTCGTGAATCATTTCGGGAACAATTTTAAAATCCATTTAAAACAATAATATAATTAAGATATTTAAGAATTGCCTCAATAAATTGTAATAAGCAGGTTCCTAAATTGGAAAATAATGTGATTTCTAATATTTTTACAATCAAAACATTTATTTTTTAAATTATTGTCACAATTTTGTAAATCGTGTATATTCTGATACAAAACTTCAATTTATTTTTTACATGCTTACACTATGGGAGAGGTGGCGTGTTAGTATAAATCAATCAATTTGAAGGATATTTTCGTCCGGTGCAAGCACGATTTATGATAAATTACCCATTACGGATTTGCCTTTTTTGTGACGTTCCCGGAAATGATGACGATGTTCCCAGAATGATGATGGCGTTCCGTAAATGACAGTGGCGTTCCCTGAATGATCAACGCTCCGTTTATGTGATAATTTATACAAGAAAATAATTTTTTTCAGTATTAAAGGTATAATGGTATTTGTACTTCAGGCAAATTATTGTTGCTGTTTTTCTTGATTTACGAAGGGCCTTTGAAACAATCGACCGTTATATACTAATTCAAAAACTTCAAAACTATGGTATTTGTGACATAGAACTGAAATGGTTTCAATCTTATTTAAGTGGAAGACAACAAAAAACCAAAATTAATGAAGCAGTATCTGATTCACTCGATGTTGAAATTGGAGTACCTCAGGGAACAATTTTAGGCGTTGTATTATTTTTGCTTTATATCAATGACATTAAAAATGTTATTGATGAATGCAATATAACTTTATTTGCGGATGATGCTCTTTTATATATAGTTGGTAACTCCACCGAGGATTGCATTACAAAAATTAATAATGATCTTAGAAAGTTAAATAAATGGTTTGAAATAAACAAAATGAAATTAAATATTGAAAAAACAAAATGTATGTGTAGAAATGGTAAATTAAGCTCGAATATCATTATTGATAGTCAAATCATAGAAAATGTTGATGAAATTAAGTATTTAGGAATAATAATAGATAATATGTTGAATTTTAAAAGTAACTTAGATTATATTTGTAAGAAGATAATTAAAAAAGTTTATTTTCTAAAGTATATCAGGAAGAATATTTCTCAAAAGACCGCAATATATATCTACAATGCAATTATTAAACCACATTTTGAGTATTGCTCTTCCATCTTGTTTTTAAATAATAAAGGAATGATGGATAGATTGCAAAAACTACAAAATAAATGTATGCGTTATATATTGAAAGTTGGTAGGCTTACACATATAAATACAATGCTTAAAGCATTAAATTTCTTAAGTGTAGAGCAAAGAATAAAAATGAATGTGTTAATTCTTGTATTTAAATTAAAAAATAATATTCTTCCTCATTACTTGACAGAAAAACTAACCTATGTAAATGAAGTTCACAATTATAACACAAGAAGTCAATCAGATTTTAGGTTGAGATTATGTAAAAATGATAAAACAAAAAATATGTTAATGTATAAGGGTTTAGATTTATTTAATTCGCTACCTTTGTATTTAAAAAATGAGATAAATTTAATTAAATTTAAGAACACGATTAGGGACTATTGTTTGTTAAATTATTAATTAATAATAATGAAATTATATTAAGTTTGTAATATGTATTAGGAAAATAATTATATTGGTATTTAATTATACTAAATAAATAAACTATAAACATAAACATATAAACATAAGGTACATGAATATCAAAGTTTCATTTTAAAATCTAATAACAATAAACTTTGTAGTTGCAAACAATAGACGTAAAGTATTAGGAATCTTATTAATTGCACATTATCGTTAATACTACTTGCACATTATCATTAATATGTCTGAATCTAATGTTTCTGATGGTGCTGGAGTTTCTTGTTCTCTATCGTCGACCACAATTGCCGGCAGTTTAATTTCTCGAAATAATTTTGAAAATTGATACAATAATATGGACACATCAGGAGGCAGCTTTCTACAAGACAAGCTTAGTTACGTTCATAATCCCGGAGAAAGCGTCTACTTTTTCAGGCAGTATGTTTTTAATTCCAAGTATTTCATCATTAGTGACTGCATGTAGAAAACAGTTCAATTTTTATTAAATGGACAAAATCTGCAACTTTGTTAACATCTATTCCTCATATTACTTAATCATCAGCAGAATTTTTAGCACTTCTCTTACGCCATCCATTGGCCCTTTACCATGCCCTGGTTCACTAAATGTCTATAATGTTGAAACGATTATTTGTGGAAATTGGTTTATTAAGTTTTAATCCATAAGTAAATACAACAGCAGTTTCTATATTGGGCTGTTTCCGTCCGAAAAAACGTGAAAGGTATTTACATGTTGCCTAGTAGTAACGACTGTAACGACTAACGCAGACTACATGTGACCAATAGAGTTCATACAGTATAATCCGGATGATCTAAATTATCACTTTCAGTGACAAATGAAACAGTTTGTCTAGACGTATCGTGTTTTTCATACAAATTAACAGTGTGGATCGATGATTGACTTTTTGATGCTGCGAATCTAATTGATTGAATACCTTTCACGTATTTTTAATACAATTCTCAGCAAAATTAATTTGAATCATAATCTCTGTCTCCTAAATTATTGTTCAGTTCTCTTTTTGTCCTCAAATTTTCGCTAATTTCATAAACATGTTTTTCCATTGCAGAAATATCTGCATATAAACACATGTCAGTTGTAGAGGACAAGAGGACAAACATGTCAGTTGTAGAGGTTATTAACAAGTGAGCTGTAATATTTATTATTTTCCGAAAAACTAATCATATAAAACTCCGTTCCCGGAGTGACAGGGAATTAAAGTACGCTGTACATATATCGAATGAAACCCTTCTACCGAATAAAATCGATTATTTATTTTCGTAAATGCGTCAAACACCGTTTATTCTTTATTATTTATGAACTTCACACTTATGCTCCCTAACGTGCTCTAAGATATGTTTTTTTAGTTATACCGACCAATTTTAACTGCGTTCACGAAATGATTTAATAAATGTCGGACAACATTTTAGTAGCCAAAATGTGAAAAATTAAAATGATATGATTTTAGTTTATTGATATATTCTTAATTTAATGATATTCAAAGCTAATACTACAATATGACATTTTTGTTTTATATTTTTAAACATTTTAAACTTATTTGAACTGTGAAATATAGTTTACGGACGCGTTCCCAAAATGACTATTTAAGTCTTTTTTTTTGTTTAAAAATCAAACAAAGGATTATAATTAAAACTAAGTATGCAAAGGGCATATGCCTGTATGGAGTACTGCTGTCAAATTTGGGGTGCTGCCTCTGTTTCCATCTTGGCCCTCTTGGACTCTGTTCAAAAGCGAGCTATACGAATTGTAGGTGATCGAACTTTGACATCACAACTTGATTCCCTACAACATCGTCGCACTGTTGCTGACCTCGTTGTTTTTTACAAATATCGTCATCAGCAGTGCTCAGATGAAATCAGCGGCATCATGCCTCAAACTTATTCTTACCCCCGTTCCACTCGGCAATCGGCTGCCGCAACCAGTGAAACGGTAAAGATCCCGCGCTGTCATACTGGCAGATCGCAGAGAGACTTCTTTGTCCGAACTGCGTACAAATGGAATAGTTTGCCGGAACACTTAGTCTCAGGTGGCTTCAACCCACAGATGTTTAAAAAAAGCGTTAATCTACACCTCAGAACGCCAGTTGTTGTGGGACCCAGGTCTAGACCTAGGTCTTAAAAGGTATTTATGTGTTGTTGTGACACATATTCTAAACCCTATTACACAACACATTTTATTAAAAAAAAAAAAAAAAAAAAAAATATATTTAAATACATATTGTAGTAACATCATGTTATTATTTAAACAAAAACTTTGTCAGAAGCGAAATGCTCACCTCTCTGATTTTGACCCGTATGCACATATTTTCCAATAAATACATGCTTTAAATACTAATAGTAATGCATATCATTTTTGGATCATTATATTTAGAGTTTATGCAACTCATACGAAGTGACATAGCGGCAGCTAGGATACAGAAAAACAATTGTGAGGAAGACACCCTCCTTTTCGTTTTATCTTATTTTGTCCAAATACATAGAAATCTTTTTAAAGATGTTTTTTATAATATCAAAATGAACATGGAACTAAATTTTATCAAATTTATTAATTAAATTAAATTGCCAAACAGAATTTAAATTTTGAACGATGTGAAGCGTCTTCGTATCCAAGTAAAATCATATTCGTTTTTTATATAAATATGGACATGTCAACCCATGGCATGAATTCATACCCTTCACCATCAAATAAAGAAAACTTTTACAACAACTTACAATATTTTTGGTAAACTTACAAACATTTTGTATGTGTATTTGTAAAATTAACCTAGCTGTTTTTAGTGTAAAGCCGCAATTAGACTATTGCAGAACTCTGCAATATTTCTGCAATAGTCGTGCAATTGTAGTGTGTAAAATATTCATTGCAGAAAAGTTTGGCAATGAACTTTTTGCAAAACATTGCAATGAGTCATTGCAATATTTTGCAATGAGTTCATTGCCAAACTTTCCTGCAATGAATATTTTACACACTCCCATTGCAGAAATATTGCAGTGTTCTGCAATAGTCTAATTGCGGCTTTAGACACAGCTAAGCAGAACTATGATAAAGTTAATTCTACTCTACTGTTCATTTCAATATTTGTGCGAGATCAAGTTTAAAAACCAGCTTGTCAAGATTTTTGAAAACCGTTCAAAAGCAAAGTGCAATCAAAATAGCCGAAATGCTACTGATACTGGGATAAAATGAAATATTTATGGTTATACTCATGACAGATACAAACTAGATAATCGTGAATTTCCGATTATCCTGTTATTTTTTTCAGTCTGTCACTACACGATTACACTGCTTTCAAGATAGTCGTGTTTGTGACCGTCCTTGCGGTCATTTCCAGTATAAAACAAATTGAGCATCCTTTCCTAAACAAAAGCAATGAAAACTAAATTCCATGCATGGATTCAAAGTACCGAATTGTTTTGTTTTCAGTGTTTCCAAATTATCTCAAACAGTTAGATATTTAATTGTGAATTTAATAAAGAACGTATAAATTATTGAATTTAATGACATCCCCAAGCACTGATTAAAAATTTGATTTTAATATTTCAAATAATGAATTTCATAACAGAAGACTTTCAACACGATCCTTCTGATAAATAATATAATTACCCATGATGACAAATTGTTTAAATTGAGGAAGGCAGTTTGGAACTAAATTTTCAATTTGTTTGCACATATCTGCGCGAAAAAGGACTTTCCACAATGGACAATAAAATAAATAACCATAATCTGAAGAAACTCTTAAGAACTTTAAGAACAACCACAGAAATTTAATAAAAAAAAAAGTTTGATAAAAGCATTATTTTCTTTATAATTATTTAGAATAAATATGTTGATTTGGTCAATTAAATAGTTGACTAAATTGGTTTTTTATTATGAATCAGCGCGGTCGTGAATATAACAGTCGGAATAGTGGATCAAGACGCTTTTGCAAATCTTTATTACATGAGGGTTCAATTTTGAAGGCTTTATATTAGTTTTGAAACAGTAAAATGAATTTGCGAATAAGGTGAAGTAAGTTTCTGCTTTAGATATATTTAAAAACTATCAATTAATTTTTGTTATCATAATACATATGTCAATAAATTCATTGTTTTAAAATGAATATTATAATGATTATTATATTATTTTATAGTGAGTACGATGACCGCGAGAATAGTTTGTTATAAGGGGCCGCGATTGCCAAAAACTTATTTTAAGGGGGGCCGCGACTGCGAAAAGTTTAAGAACCATTGCTCTAGCGCATTTTTATACGTTTCTACTTTATTTTAAGTTAAGGATAAGTTTAGACTCTAAATCTGGCATTACAGTTCGCACAGTTGCACACTATGTGACTATAGATGGATTTGATTATATTACTTAAGCATTTTTGGTGATATTTATTTTAAATTTTAAAAAAACAAGATCAACAACAATTGTGTTGTAGTGAATCAAGTTATGATGATGTTTCAGCTCTAGCAATAAAGCGATATCTCTGTTGACGCTTCATGACAACAACGCTGACGCTTTATTTCAATTTGATTCGTTAATTTTTTATAATAATTAATATTTTAGATTCTGTAAAATAATTATGTTTGTTCAGTCATTGACCTCAACATCGCAACCCATAGTGCCTATATTTTAGATTTAGGGCAAAGATAGAACATATGTCCTGAATTTTTTTGAACATCATGTTTTTCATGAGCTGGCATGTTAAATTTTCTCATTATTGATTGTAATTTCCATTATAATTTCCATGAAGATTTTCTAGAAAATCTGAATAAAAACCCCCATTTTGCTCTGACTGGATGAACCCTATATCTCAGGGTCTTAGTCTTGTCACTCATTTATACACGTAATTTTTGTTTATTGGCTATTATAATTTACATGCATAAAATACATCTGCAAGTAAAATGTGTTGTATGAACTATTTATTACTTTAGCTCAAAAAAGCGGACAAACCCATAATATGAACATTTAAATAACAACCAATCATCTTATCCAATCTATCATTGTTCCATAATTGCATTCATAAGTATATAACAATATTATTTGAACTAAAATGAAAATTTAATTAAATTTTATTTTAAAGACAATTCAAATATAAGTAAAAATTAAACATTTAAAATATGTATTCGCGCAGACCGATTTTCAGCAAAACGTGTACCCATGCTTTTTTGTTTGAAACTATAATAACACATTTCTTAATCAAATATTTAACATTTAAGCGTTAATATACATATTAACGTATTTTTTGACCTTCAAATATTTTGTTACTAATATGAACTATTTCTCTAGAAAATCTCTAATCTTTAAATTAAGAAAATGTTTATATAATTCCATAGGATTGAATATCTAGGTACGAAAGAAATTTTTGGTATGGTTTAAGCGTCTAGCGATATTTGGGTATCTATTGATATAGTTAGAAAAAACTTGACAGCTGTTCATCTAAGTTCTTTCTTTTGTATGCAATATTTACGCAAAGTTTTGATTTCTAATAAATTTTTTGTAAAAAATTGAATATATTTTGAAATTAAAATTTACCCTGAATTTGAACAGGGTTGAATTATTGCAAAAAAAAAAAATAGTAAATCCATACAAAGAAAATCATTTGACAAAAAGGGACAGTTATCTTATTTTATGGAAAAAAAATACTTGTAATTCAACGAAATTATACGAAGTTATTTTTTTTTTTAAATTGAAGTGTGGGAAAAATTTTATTGATCCACCGGCATATTAATTTTTTTTATCAAATAGCCCCCTCCTTTTGAAATTCCAATTTGAACCCCATTTTGTTTATTTTAAAGTTTTTGGAACCAAAATTTGATGTCAAATATTTTACTCATAATTTTTGTAAACGGCCAAACCACATTTGCATGAAAAATTATTTCTATTATCATACATTTATATTTAAAAAAATGATACATATAAAACAGGCCATTTATGCAATTTTATATTAATATGAACAACGGAATTCTCACAACGAAACTATAAATATAATCATGAATAATAAATTTTGATAGAAATAACTATTAATAATTTAAATAAACAATCACGTGTAATTAAGATTACAAATTTTAATTGATAATTTTGTTTAATTAGAAAAACATTAACATAGAAAAAAGTGAAGCCGACGAATGACGCATCGATTAAAAAACCATTTTTTTCGGATAACACCTATATAAAAATTCACGTACTTTTAGTGCATATGAAAGGATTTTAACATTTAAAACAGATTCTGTTTTACTATTATAACTACAACTTTGTTAAATTATAACTGTTACTTAAAAAGTTCACAAAGATCATAGTTTGAATATAGATAATATAATTAAAAAAAATTATATGACATTTAAAATTTGGAAACATAATTTTTCTTTCAATATATCGATTTGAACAACCCACAAATAAAATTGCTTTTTTCTATATATCTTAAAACGGTTAATAGAAATTTTAACTTACCATCGTAGCGTTCTGCTTGTTCAGCTAATTTAGCTTTATAAACATTATTTTCACGTTCAGACATTTTAGATGATTTAAGATTTTTACACAAATTACACTGAACACCGCTAACAGATATTAATCAATATGGCCGCGCCCGCCGATACCACCTTTTTATTCTTTTAACACAAAAAAGATCCGCTCGTCTCGTTTTAACTCAAACGTACTGCAACTGTTTTGTGACTAATAATTTTTTTTGATGTATGGTGTTTCTCTTTTTGCTCGAAATTATACGAGTTTTTTTTGCTATTCCGGTGTTATGCGCGCGCACCTACAATTTTATTACGAAATGATATATTTATTGCACTAAAAACATTAATAATTTAATTAATTCTAAATCGGATAATGTAAAATATAAATATGAAGTAATAAAATTAATATTATTTAAAATTGAAAAACGATTTCAATTTTTTTTAAGTAAATTAACACAACGAAATTATTCTACCAACTGACAGCGAAGAGTAAACTGCTGCAACTTAATTCAATCACTAGTCGAATGAAGATCTACTGAAAAGATTTTCAAATAAATTTAAAGTAATTTTTTATATACAGCCTGCGTTTAGAAATTTAAATATGAATTTTAATGTTATTTTTAATATGAAACAAAATCGTAAACTAAACTTTTGTTAAAATTCGACGAGAGTTTGACCAAAATTTTTAAGTGGTGCCATACGCAAATGTTATAAATAATAAGAACTGCTAGAAAACTTTAATTTCAAAATTTGAATTTGTTACCCTTGTTTACAATAAAGATATTAGAACTTTTTCAATATATGTGCATAGAAAAGAATAAATTAGAAAAGATATTAAAACTTATTTGCAATAAAAAGAAAATACCAAAAGATGTAACAATTTGTTGTAACTATTACTAAGTTTACACCAGTATCTAATTTGCTACGCATCAAATTTGCTAGCCATTTTCACCATCATACTTTTTAAATTTGATACGGTGATGTAAACTCTTATTAATTAGGTATGACATATTAATTTTTAGCGCGTCCTTTTCATTGTTAATTTTTTGGTTAGGAAAAAATAATTTCCATATATATTTTTTATAAAAAACTGAAAACATTTATTATATTAATGCTAAAATTTATTTTACTTTTAATTTCAGCAAAAAAATCACGTCAAACATAAATATATATTTATAAAATAAGTTGATTTAATTTTATTTTAAATGTCATACCTAATTTTAGTGTTCACACCGTAAAAATAATACCTATTTGCTACGTACCTAATTTGATACGTAGCAAATCATCCTACCAAATATTTGGTACGCACTTTTTTGATAACTGTTTACATCGACCATAGTCGACTTAATAAGTATAGTATGTACCTATTAGATCCTGGTGTAAACTTAGTATATAAAGCGAAATTTTTCTTTTTTTTCAATTATTATACTTGAATTACAATAATACGTTTGGGCGCGCGTCCGATGGTGACAATTCTATCAATGAGATATTCGCTGACAATTGTATACGCCAAATTAAAAGAGTATATAGAGCGATTTTTCTGTTTCTGTGTTTGCTGCAATGGCACTGCATATGAAGGATAAGAGAAAAAATCACAAAAATTTTATATGGAGTTCCATACAAAACACAATATGAATAATTTTAAAAGTTATCTATGAAATTTCTCATTTTACATTAATTGAGCAAGTTTAATTTGCTTATGAAGTATTATTGGCTATGTGTTTTTTTTTTTTTACTAAAATGTGTTGTGTAATAGGGTTTAGAATGTGTCACAACAACACATAAATACCTTTTAAGACCTAGGTCTAGACCTGGGTCCCACAACAACTGGCGTTCTAAGGTGTTGATTAACGCTTTCTTTAAACCTCTGCGGGTTGAAGTCACCTAAGACTAAGTGTTCCGGCAAACTATTCCATTTGTACGCAGTTCGGACAAAGAAGTCTCTCTGCGATCTGCCAGTAAGACAGCGCGGGATCTTTACCGTTTCACTGGTTGCGGTAGCCGATTGCCGTGTGGAACGGGGGTAAGAATAAGTTTGTGGCATAATGCCGCTGATTTCATCTGAGCACTGTTGATGACGATATTTGTAAAAAACAACGAGGTCAGCAACAGTGCGACGATGTTGTAGGGAATCAAGTTTTGATGTCAAAGCTCGATCACCCACAATTCGTATAGCCCGCTTTTGAACAGAGTTCAAGAGGGCCAAGATGGAAACAGAGGCAGCACCCCCAGCTTGACAACAATACTCCATACAGGGACGAATATAGGACTTATAAACATGGAGCAAATGGTATGGAGTGAAAAATTTTTTGCATCTATTTAAGAGGCCGAGTTTTGAACATGATCGTTCCAGAGTAGGTCATTTGAAACTGTGATACCCAATAAACGAATGTTTTTACATTCACCTATTGGTTCATCACACATACTGAATAAAATATCTTTGGGGAACTCGGTCTTCAATCTGGAAACAATCAACAGCTGTGTTTTGGTAGAGTTGAAATTGACAAGGTGTTGGTCACCCCAGTCGGCGAGTTTATTCAGGTCTTTGTTCACGTTTTTGGCAGCGTCTCTCCAGACAGGATTAATTCGTTCGTGCATTTTACCTTTTGAAGGAAGGGGCTCGAACGACTTGTGCAGAGTACTATCATCTGCAAAACTATTTATTGGGTTGCTGGCGATTTTCAACAATTCGTTGATATAAATCAAAAATAGGGTTGGGGACAATACTGAGCCTTGGGGTACACCAGGGTTAATTAGTTTAGACTCAGAAGAAAAACCGTCTAAGGTTACCGAAACGTATCGGTTGGATAGAAAATTTTGAATCAGCCTCACAACATTGGGATGAAAACCGTACGCAACGAGCTTGTTGATTAAGTTGGCATGCCAGACTCGATCGAATGCCTTGGAGATATCTAAAGCGACAACGTATGTTTCACCACCCTTATCAAGTATGCTGTTGCAACAATGCCCTACATAGTTTAATAGATCGATAGTTGATCTTTTGTTTCGAAAACCGTATTGGCAGTCGGATATCAAATGATTTTCTTCCAGAAATTTTGAAATATGTGTATTAATATAATGCTCGTAGACTTAGGATAGGACTGATAGTAAAGCTATTGGCCTATAATTTGAGATATCGATTTTGGTCCTTTTTTGGGGATGGGCTGGACATTTGCCAACTTCCAGCACGAGGGACATATACCAGATTTGTAGGATTGGTAGAATATTTTAGTTAAAGTTGGTGCAAGTTCTTTGAAAAGGTTTTTAAAATAATGGGTGGAATATTGTCCATTCCTAAGGCTTTGTTGATGTTTAATCCCTTTAAAAGTTTAGCGACTATTTTGGGTTTGAAGGGAAGTTCATTCATATTAACTCCTGAAGACTGGATTTGGGGTATTTCTTTAGGAGTTTCCAAAACAGTAGAGTTCAGAGCAAAGCGTTCAGCGAACAAGTTAGCTTTTCTTGCGGGATCATTGACGATTAAATCACCATCAATAATAGGGGGAATAGAAAATTTTGTACCAGAATTTTAAGAATTAATGGCACTGTAGAAACTCTTGTCAGAAACAGACATAGACGTAAGTTTCGAGACTTTCGCTCTGTCAATTTCAGACTTTTCGTTTGAGATAATCTGGTTAGATATTTTGTTGGGCTTTAGATATTGGGATCGATTAGTGGGAGTTTTATTATGAATCCAAATATTAAATGATCTACGTTTGTTTCTAAGTGCCGTTTTGGCAGCTTTCGAAAACAAGTATTTTTGTTTGGGTTTTACTATGGAGAAAGGGACAAATTTATTGATTGGATGGTTTCTGTAAAGTTTTGAGCAGAAAGATTTACATTGTCAGTGTAACAACAATGACGGTCGAAAGGGAAACCATGGAAAAAATTTTGAAGACCACTCTTATCCATTTTTGAGTAGTGAAATATTTTGCGGGGTTTGTGAGCTGTAGTTTTAAGTAAATCAGTTTTGATAACTGATGAGATTAAATAATGATCAGAATTTCCAATACTACCTTTAGCGACATCGACACTCGTAATATCTGGCATTGTGGTAAGATAGAGATCTAAAAGAAAACTATTATCACCGCCATTACGGGGAGTGAAAGTCGGGTTTTTAACAATTTGGAATAGGCCCTGAGACGCGGCAAAAATTTCTGCCAGTTTTCCCATATTGTCAACATCGTCGGTCGATTTGGAGAATTCCAACCATGATTTGTTGTGGACGTTGAAGTCACCGGTAACGATAACTTCACAATTAGGGGACTTTTGCTCTAATCTCGTTCACAATTTTTGTCAGTATATTAAAAAAGTTTGGGTTACGTTTGTTGGGGGACCGGTATAAAGCTATTGTAAAAAAAGTCATTTCTGGAAGACAAATCTTTAAAACCATTGTATTGAAGCCGTCACCGTGTAGTTCAAATTTTGGAAAGTGCGTGTACGCAACACTCTCATGAATGAATGCGCATACGCCCTGATGGAGTTTGAAAGCTGATTCGAGCCTATATTTGGAATTAAGCGATTCTATAAAGAGAAAATTTTCAGAAACTTGTGTTTCTGTAAGGAATAGAATGTTTGGTTTGTCGTGTCCAAGATGATGTTGCACGTGGTCATGGTTAGCGTTCAATCCGCAAATGTTTTGAACTTGTATTTTAAAATTTTTTATTGATTCATATATGTCTTGTCCCTGAAAATTCCGTGGACGTGCCGCTTTATGGGCGGGAGGATTGCTCAAATTTGCTTTACCACTTGCAGACTTATTTTTTTTCGGTTGTGTTGCCATATATATATATATATATATATATATATATATATATATATATATATATATATATATATATATATATATATATATATATATATATATATATATATATATATATATATATATATATATATATATATATATGTATATATATATATATATATATATATATACATATATATATATATATATATATATATATATATATATATATATATATATATATATATATATATATATATATATATCAAAAGGTTTATTTTATTTTTTATGTTTTATTTTAAAATGCATAGCTAAGTAAAAAATCCTATCATACAATAAAATATGACATATGCCAATATTTCATGATAAGATGACGAAATAATAACAAAATAAGAAGTGAAAAACAAATTGTGAGAAATTTGAAGAAAACAAAACAAAACTAAATGCCAATAATCCAGCTGATGCAGCGCACCCCAGACGCACCGCTCACCACCTCAATTGAGGCACAAAGCCCACACATAATTATGTGTTGGTCCAATTCCTCGGAAGAAATAATGAGCGGTACCACTACGGAACGCTGCCCAGCTAAGACTGGAAGTGCTGCCGTTGACTAATTAAAGTTTGTCCGCCAGCACCCTAAGATATCATCTTGGTTAATGACATCTCCTGCCATTGCCAGTGGTATGTGATATCTCACGCTAACTCATATATCTATGGCAGGGACTGGAGTACGCAGGGTAGTCAGACCCGTAGATCAACATTGATCATAATCGATCATAATCGATCAAAATCGATCCCCCTGCGGGAAATTAAGCGTAATATATTTAATATTATTCTTAAGTCACTCAAAAAAGAAACATAAAATTTGCCAAAATTTCTCATACAAAGTTGTATGAAAAATTTAACATATTTTCGTATTTGTTTTATGGACAAATAAAATTCAAAATAAAATATTTTATATATTACGCTTAATATATAGTCAATATAATACTCCATAAGACAATTAAAATTGTTCAATTGTGGCAAAGAAAGAGAAATGTGGTAAAGAGAAATTTCATAGAAAATTCTTTGCCTTAGTTTTATTTTAATTTAACCCAATGAAATTCTCTAAAATTTAATGACATCATTCAATTTCACGTATAATTCATAAAAAATATAAAAAGAAATGAAAAATGCAAAAGATTTTCTAAACGAATTTCCCTCGTTCGTTGATAAATTCTCATAAATTTTTGGAAAATTCCTCAAGCAAGTGGTATTGATAATGGCCCTTGGCCTACGGCCTCGTGCTTTTATCAATATACTTGCTTTCGAAATTTTCGGCAAAAAATTATTTCGAATTATCACCGCCCTTGGGAAATTACAACTGATAATTTTTAAAATTATTCAAGTTGTGTTTTGTATGAAATCCCATATAAAATTTGTTGAATTCTCTTATCCCCCATTTGTAGCGCCATTGCGGCAAACACCAGAACAGAAAAATCGCTCTATAGACATATATCAAACAATTTTACGTACCTACCCAAAAGTATACGATTTTTGCATGGAATTCCATACCCATTTTTCATATATGTAGGAGAATGCATGTCAATGGGAATTCCTGGTAAACTGGTATCACTATGCAAAATGACAGTACAGAACTCTCAATGCTGTGTACGAGTAGTGAACGAAATTGGTCACAATGGATGTATGGGTCACAAACATGGATCCTTACACAAAATGACGAATCACATTTATCTGTGTTTGAGCGTAAGATCCTACGCGTCGTTTTTGGACCACTTAAGACAGGCGATGTAACGATCGTTACATGCTACAGTAAGTTAGAGAATGTATAACATTACAATTTGGAAGACATACACATGAAAAGCATATATTCTATAACAGTCGTGAATAAAAAATATTTCTTTGATTTATTCTAGCTTCCCACCGCAGAAATTTACTATGTAGTATAGCAAATATTTGATATTAGTTTGATTTCTCACCGTTCATATTATATTAAGATAATGTTTCGGTGGGAAACCAAACCTAACTTGACACTAGAATAAAATTGATATCAAAATACCGTACTGTCAATTTTATATTTGATATTAGCGTTATAGTTTTTAAAATGAAATTTACAACCCAGAGAAGATCAAACTAGATTTAGACCAACCCTGCCACTATTTTTGAACAGCATTTTTGACAAGCCGAACTGATACTCGCAGATTATCACGGTTTGACGCAAATGATAGAGTGCCCCACTAGAATATCCGACAGTTCACATCATAACAATAATTTGCTGGATCTGTTTTTGACAAACGAACCAGATACTACGAAGACAAAAGTGGAATAACCCCTCGGAACATCGGACCATCTCCTAATATCAGCAATAGTGCAATTTACATCACCGACACAAATTAAAGTAAATCCTCGTCGCGTTTGGAACTATAAACGCGCCAACTGGGAGGGACTGAAAAACTTTTATGATGAAACACCTTGGAAAACTATTTGTTGTGTTGATCAAGATCCTAGCACATCGGCAATAAGAATGTCCGAAATTATAAAAGACGGAATGGGGCGGTTTATTCCAAATCGATTAATCACTCCTAAAACTGAGCCTTGGTTCACGCGGGATGTTGATGAGGCAATGAGGAATAAACCCAAAGCATTTAAAACATATAACGCTAATAAAACACCTGAAACCCATAGCGCATATAAGAAAGCCAGAAATATTAGTAAATACAAAATAGACTTGGACAAAGAAGCGTTTATCCAGAAGAAAGCAAAGAAATTCGCCGAGCGCCAATCTGGCTCACGTAGTTTCTTTCAGGCAGTTAAATCAGTCCAGAGCAATTTTACTCGATCCTCTATTCCAACCTTAGTTCTGAATGACATTCCCGTGAGCGACTCGAAAGAGAAGGCGGATCTTTTGGGTCGTATATTCGCAGAAAACTCAAACATAGTTGAACCTCCCCATTCTCCTACACTCATTCCCCCAGTTGTAACGAAAATGAAACCAATTATTTTTCGTTGCAATATTGTACGGAAAATGCTTCTTTCTATCAATATCAACAAATCGCTGGCCCTGACGGCATTCCACCCCTCATTCTTAAAAATTTGGCTAGGCAGCTAGCTCCAATTTTAACAAAAATTTTCTATTTATCTTATAAAACCGGAATATTTCCCGACTCTTGGAAGCTGGCCAGCGTTCAACCCATACCAAAGAAAGGCAGTAAGATAGATCCTAACAATTATAGACCAATTGCAATTCTGTCGGTTTTAGCTAAAATATTTGAAAAATATGTTAACTACAATTCAATAGATTATTTAGAAGTGTCGCGAATTATTGATGATAAACATTATGGTTTTCGTAGAAGTCATGCAACAGGTGATCTGTTAGCCTACGTATCCCATCTCTGGAACAAATCGCTAGAAAACCATGGTGAAACATCCAGTATTTCACTTGACATTTCTAAAGCATCTCATAGCTAAATTAAAATCTTATGGCATAGACCATCGTACTGTCTCATGGATTCATAGTTTTCTTACAGGTCGCCAATTTCATGTTAATTTAGATGGTATCATGTCCAATATTTTCACAACCAATGCTGGGGTTCCCCAAGGTTCTGCACTCTCACCAACCTTGTTTCTTCTATACATTAATGACTTACTTATTTCCACAGTGCACCCAATCCACAGTTTTGCTGATGACAGCACATTGCACGCATCACATGCATATCCTAAATTTCGATCTCATACTGCAGTTACCACTGATAGAGAGCTGCTAGTTGATTCTATCAACAAAGATCTGGAGCGTATAAGGGAATGGGGAGATCGTAATCTTGTTTCATTTAATCCAACCAAAACCAAACTATGCCGTCTTCCACGAATAGAGTGACATAAAAATTTCCCTATTAAAATAAACCACGAGGAATTGCGTGAGGTTGAATCAGTTAGACTTCTTGGAGTGGATATTCAAAATACCCTGAAATGGAATAAACATGTGTTCAACCTCACTAAATCTACAATGCAAAAATTAGGATTCTTGAGTCGATGTCAAAAGTATTTCAATCCCGAGCAAATTTTGCTAATATTCAAGTCCTTTATTCGTCCATGTATGGAGTACTGCTGTCATGTTTGGGGAGGTGCTTGTCAGTCAACAATAAAATATCTAAGCTCTTTACAGAGAAAATCAATACGGTTGATTGGTAATACCGAGCTAACGGACCAGCTTGATTCACTCCAGCACAGAAGAAATGTGGCTGAATTATCAATCTACTATAAAATAACTTTAGCGAATTCTCCTCTAAGGAAATTCAAAATATCCTTCCATCGTGTGCGCAGTATAATCGACAAACAAGATCTGCCGAGTTATCCCATCCATTTGTTGTACAAATAACGCGTTGTAGAACTGTGTCCTTTCAGAACGACTATTTTAATAGAGTGGCCAAATTGTGGAACTCAATGCCTCCCTCTGTATTTCCCGATGAATTTTCCCCTCAGGCATTTAAAGAAAATGACCATAATCATTTAAAACAATTAGTATAGTTATCCCTGTATCCCCATTCCTTCCATTTTCCAGTCTAAATAATGAATATTTCTAATTAATTAATGAATATGTCTAATTAATTTTTAAAAAAAGCATAAAATACATATAAGTTTTATTCTATAACGTCTTTTTTAAATAATTCTCTCATGAAAATCAAACGTCTACGTTGACTACGTTTTTCTTGTCTTATTCCTTTATAATGCTATACTAAAGATATCCTTATTATAATCAGCAATTAATACATGCATTTTAATTTATTAAAGATCAGAAATGAATTTTACAAGCTAAAAATCGCAAGAAAACAAAATGTTTACAAATTCCATAAAATGACATTTCACCTATAAAATAATAATTACGCTTCACACCGTCGATATTATACTTTATTTGATAAGTATTATATTTACTAGCTAGCAAATGAAAAGAGCAAATTTAAAATAGTTTTTGTGATAGTTTGCTTTCACACCGTTGCTATTATACTTTACTAAACTACCCTGCTTAAACTATCCTATTGAAAAACAAAATTTAATGGGAAAATTGCATCGGAAATTTCCTATAAAATCCTATTAAATAATTTTTTTTCCTTTTGAAATCGATTGAATCCTATTCAATTGTCCTATAGAAATGCATTGAACCCTTTTAAAACCTTTTTATAGGATTATAAATTATTCAATGGGATTGAATTTTTTGCGACCGTCGAAGTTTTTATTAAATAATAAAGAAGCCTACTTGACTTTATAATAGGAATAAACACATTTTAAAGGGAGTTTTGTAGTATTAGAATTTCATATGGAGTCCTTTTCGATTCTTAATGGGATTGACTATGTTCTGATGGGAATTTCTAAAACCTTCAAATTTCCTATTAAATGAATTTTAACAAGACATAAGAAAAATTTCAGTCGTATTTTCCTGTAAGAATTATCCATTTCCTTTTGAAACTATTTCAATGTCTTCCAATAAATTAAAACTATATAGAATCCTATTGAAAAATACTGTCTTGAAATTATAATTTTAAAGTCGTATGTTCCGGTAGCAATTATATACTTCCTATTGAAACTATCGCAATCTCTGCCTGTAAATCTATTAATCCTATTGGGAAATCTTTTCGCAACAAAACAATTGTCTAAGTTTTATTTTCCTTTAAAAAATATCTATTTCCCGTTGAAACTGTTTCAATGTCGTCCCTTAAAACTATAAAGAATCCTATTAAGGAATCTTGTCGTAAGAAAAATATTGTCTAAGTTTTATTTTCCTTTTCAATTACGTTCATTCCTATAAAAATATTTCAATAGGAAAAGTCTGATATTTAAAGGATTGAGCTTAATTCCATTTTCCTATTGAATATGAGTCTTTCTTACCGAAAATTTTTATGAAGTAAAGAATTTCATCAGTAGAATGAAGTAGAATTTCATCAGTTTTCATCAATATTCTATAGGATTGTATCTTTTATAATGGGACAGTTTAAGCAGGGTATACTAGCTAGCAAATTGCTACGTTAAGAAACTAGTATAAGTTTTAATATAAAGAATGAAATATTTTAGGTCATTTTTTTTTCTTCTAACTTCACTTCACTTCGTTGAATATTCGTTGCAGATACATATTAAAACTTACCTTGAGCGTGTTGTGTTTTGTGTACATGTGTGTCAGTGTAGACGTTCTGCCACACACATATATTTTCGCCACACACCGAAACCACAAACAGCGTTGCCACTCAAAAAAATTAAAATGTATCCAATTTTATAAAAAAAGAGTATCCAAATGTATCCATTTTTTGAAAAAATGAAACATGTTTATTTGATGTTGCTAATTAAGCAATCTTATTTGAGAAAGACCTAATACCTATATTGTGCGCTTTCAGCGCAAAATATACCTGAAATTCCTTTAGTTCATTACGACGCTTCCGATATAATGCAACCTTAAGTGCAGTCAATTCAGAATTGTTTACAAAAAATGCGATCGTTTTTAAAACCTGTGAAATTTGCTACACTGTTCGCCATTTTTCTTTTCATTTATCTTCTACTAAAAGAGAATAGACGAACAATGTAAAAAATTTTATAAACATTTTCAAAGTTTTTGGAAAACCAAACAGTTAAAATGCATTTTAAACAGAATGTTTTCCTTGGGAATAAATTGTATCCATTCTAGCAGTTTTGTGAATTTTTTGTATCCAGCATCTATTTAGTAAATTTTTTAAATAATGTATCCAAATGGATACAAATGTATCCAAGTGGCAACGCTGACCACAAACCATTCTAAGTCGGTTTTCTCGCGAACATCAAAGAGATTTGCAGCACACAAAATTTGTATTTGGACATAAAATTGTGTGTGTTGAAAAATTAACATTTGACGTTTGTCATTTATAAGTTTATTAAATAAATCGAATGTAAAATAAATATTGACTGTGTGTTGCAAGTTTGCGCCGTACAGTAAATTCAACGCACACGTAAATTTTTATTGATCGCTCTACCCAGCTTAAAAATTATAGTAAGGCGTTACTATATGAAATTATAGTAAAGCGTTACAATTACACTATCAAATATATTGGTCAAATAAAAAAAACAATCTTCCAATTTTGACGACATTTTTTTTACTTCTAGCGAAATAGCAGGAAACGATTTATTTTAATGAGCGATACAAATAAAAGTATTTTTCAATTTTATATTAAATTTTGTTAATTCAATAAAAATCAATGAACAATTTATATTTAAAAAATAAATAAATTAATATAAATTATTTTTCTACGCGTTTTTTTCTATTCAAACTTTATAAAAAGCAAATGTATTTATTTTTTAGAGGTTTTTTACTACTTAATAGTTCTTATTATTTTTAGGCGTGCTATACACGTGAGCTAAACTATGCGAAATATGCCAACTATGTTTTTAAAAAAGTAATGTTTTAATGCGAATAAAGCTTTTTTAAAAAAATGTAATGTTTCCGTTTTTCGTTTCTTTTTTAAATGTTTTGTTTCCGTAATGTTTTTTTCTATAATTACGTTATATACATTATTTTTTAAAAACATAGTTCGCATATTTCGCATAGTTTAGCTCAGGTGTATAGTCCGCCTTAATATCACACTCTATAGAGGGACAGCGATTGTTTTATTTATATTTTTTCGTTAAATTAAAATTATTTCAATTTTGATTGCATAAATATTAAATATTTATCGTTTATCCATCCATTTTAATTAATCTCTTTAAAATAAATTGGCAAATTAAATTTATTTTTACCAGTTCGCAACAAATCTTGTGTTTTATCGAGAGCAGTTCAGAACAGGTGAGGGAAATAAACAATGGGACATTTTTAGTACTATTTTTGAAATTAACACTATCTTCATGTATGTTTATTTTTAGATGTCAAAAACATTACATATATGTACATACGTATATAAGTACAAAACAAAAAATTAAATTTAATCTTTAATTTAATTTTTTTTTTAGTTCGAATCTCGTCGTTTAAATATAAAGTATATGGCTCTTCATGAAATAAACAAATATAACACAAGTGTAAACAAACATTAATGGCGATTGTCAAAATATTCACTTGAAGCTAGCTACAATTTAGTTCTAAAAATCTCCCTGTATTTTACCAATATTTTTCTCTGTCCTGGACAGCCAGTTCGAAGATAAAACGCGACTTATAATACCACTAAATTATTAAAAATATTTGGTAGCATATTTGAATGCTTTTCCGCATGCATCAAATAAAAAAAAATTTGTCCAAATAAAAAAAAATTTGTCCAACATATTTGATAGTCTAATACGGGCTTTAAGAAGAAATTGAATATGTTCAAAGCCCCCGATATACAAGCCTTCTTCATTTTTTAGCACAGAAAAAATCGTGAACTTGTAGCGCCTTTTTGAAATTAATAGGCGCTTTCCAATCGAGTGAATTACTGACTGATTCACTTATGTGGAGTTCTTTCAGGTTTTTGCTGTACATCAATTTTTAACTGGTCTAAAAAAACCAACCGACCACCATAACTAATATTAATCGTGACTGATCTTCTGTCAAATCGTTTTTTTGTTGTTTGTTTTCCTTTATTTCTCTGAGAGAGAGACCGGTTTGTCTTCCCAAAGACGTGCATAAATTTTTCATTTGATTCAAAATTGTACAATTATTGCGAGTTTCTTTTAAATCTATAAGAAAAAAACCTACCACAAAAAAATAATAGTTTCTCCCTCTCTGCTACTATATAAAAAGAAATAAGAAAAATGACAGATTAGGATTTGATTCTAACCAAACATATAAATTTTAATCTTTTATCTATTAAAAATAAACTACACAATAATGAAAAGTTGGTCGCCAGCTAGTTTTCATAATATACTTTCAGGATGTATACATAACTTAAATATTTGCACATTTGCATTATAAAATAATAAAATATTCACTATTATGAAATCACTGGAAATAACACAATAAATGTAAAATACTCTCGTAATTATTTTCATTCATTTTATAAAAATTAGCACAACTAAAAATAATAGATTGTACTTTTTGTTTCGTTTTAAATTATTTAATTGTTTCTAATTTATAATTTAATACAATAGTTGGTTGTTGTAAATAAACAGAAATGCAAATGGCGAAATGAGAAATTTAATATGACATATTAGCAAACACGATTTCTTATGTCTCTCTTCATACAATTTTCAAGTTATGTTCTCTCTATATTTATATATACTCTAAGGAAAGAACGGACAAACCACATGATTTTCATTATTGTTGTATTGGTAACAAAACAAAATATTTTCGATGTAAATTTACATTAATCATTGAATAAATATCTAAGGAAAAGTAACTAAACTTTTTTAGTGAAGCATCTAATTTGTAGTATTGGTGCGTTTGATGGTGTTTGTATTTAATCGTAGGGTGGTACTGTGTATAATTTGTATATAGTTACACAAACATAACATAGGTGGCAGCATGAACTGTTCTTTGAAATAAGTAGATTTTATTCAAAATTTTATTTATTTCTCGTTTAAACTAATCGTTATTATAGGAAAAATTTGTCTTAAAATGTATTTTTACCCGTTTCCTACTTAAATAAAAGATAATGAATAAGTTATATATTTTGTTGATTTTATTTTATTAATTTTTTTCTCGATATTTTTAAACATTAAATTCATAAAAGCAAAATTGTGGCCCATCATCTTCAGCAATAGTATCACACTAACAACAGTCTAAGATCATTACCAGCTATACAAATGAACACATCTTTACGAATACAGATTTGTAAAGCTGTCCTCTCTCTAAGCAAATATTTTTATTTAACTACAAAACTTCTATGAACTAACTTCTATACAAAACTTACCTAAAATCTCTATCGTATTCAGTTTTTTCTAACAGTTGCCATTTTTTGAATATAACGAAATTGGCATAGGTTGAAAATACTCCAAAGTACCTTTAAAGTTTAAACCCACTTTAAAAGATGACTGTTCCTAAATATTAGCTTGTACTGTCTATTGGTTTAAAAATTCGATTTTAATTTATATTTATAACCATACTTCGACTAATAAACTAATAATAAATAAATAAACATCGTAGATAAATTGAAAATCCTTATGGTTATATATGTTTGAACAATATATTTCACTATTAAAAATTTTAGATCAAATCCGTTTAAACTTAAACTCATATTCAAATTTATATTTTTTACACACATTTTTCATAACAAACAATAACTTTATACAATCCCTGTAAATGGGCGTGTCTAACAAAATTGTTTTGACATTTTGGCAAACTTAGATTTGAGAAATTAAGTAAAAAATTAAATTAGAAAATAATTAATTTTGTGACACAAACTTATTGTAAATATATTAAAAATATATACTAAATTGTTTTTTTTAACATTTTTTATCAAAATATCCTTATCTGATAATTGTAATTTTAGCAGCAAAATGCTTTGGAATGTTGACAATTTTTTTACATGTTTTGATGCAGTACGCCATTTTTATGAATAAATAACTGTATAAACACAATTATTATTGTAAAAAAAAACAGTTTAAATAAGCTAATTTGTATAAAACTGAATTACAATTCAATACTTTAAGAACAAAATACAGAAAAAACTCTTTAGTTTGTTTTGAAATACGACGTAAACAAATGAAATGACATTGACAGATTGGCAAACTTAACAAAAAATTAAAAAGAAAAATGCTTCACCGATTATTTGTGTACGTACACGTAGCGACACTTCCTTATATATTTATTCAATGACATTAATATAATTGTGTAAACATAAAATATTTATTCACTTTACGCAGAATTTATCTTTAATTTTATAAAATTCACCTAATAATCTAAGGTGACCAGATTATTTTCAAACCAAAAGATGACATTTTTTTAAAACATACAACCCCCCACATACTCCCCAACAATCTAATGAAATAAAAATTTCGTATAAATTAAAAATTTTGTAACAAAACTATTTATACTAAGTTTACACCAGTATCTAATTTGCTACGCATCAAATTTGCTAGCCATTTGCACCATCATACTTTTTAAATTTGATACGGTGATGTAAACTCTTATTAATTAGGTATGACATATTAATTTTTAGCGCGTCCTTTTCATTGTTAATTTTTTGGTTAGGAAAAAATAATTTCCATATATATTTTTTATAAAAAACTGAAAACATTTATTATATTAATGCTAAAATTTATTTTACTTTTAATTTCAGCAAAAAAATCACGTCAAACATAAATATATATTTATAAAATAAGTTGATTTAATTTTATTTTAAATGTCTTACCTAATTTTAGTGTTCACACCGTAAAAATAATACCTATTTGCTACGTACCTAATTTGATACGTAGCAAATCATCCTACCAAATATTTGGTACGCACTTTTTTGATAACTGTTTACATCGACCATAGTCGACCTAATAAGTATAGTATGTACCTATTAGATCCTGGTGTAAACTTAGTATTAATTTATTTTAAAATTATTGAGTATTAAAATATGCAAAATAATCAATTTCGCAAAAATCATGCATATTTTTTTTTAATTATTCATGTCCATATTTGGATGACTTACTTCTTTCAATTGAGTTTCGCTGACTTGATCTTCTCAATACATTTAATTGAAATTTGATACTTTTCAGATGTCCGTATATCACTAATAATAGTGCTACGATTCTACATAAAATTGTATTAATCCTCAATTTTCGATATACAATATTTCAAAAATAACACCAACGTCACATTATTTATAAGAAAAAGGGCCAAAACATGATATAAAATATATCGAAACTAATTACGTAGATTTCTGGAGCTTTCTTTGTAAAGAATGGATTTTCCTAGAATATACGAGAAATTATGCAGAATTATATATAAGGAATGTCTTTTCTAGAATGAGAAAAGTTATATTTTAGAGTGCGATGATTTAAAATGCGACTGCGATAATGTTAATAATTTAATTGTAATGTGATTTGAAGCTATTGGGAGAATATTCTAGAAAGGAATGCTGTATTGTTTTCCTGTTCTTGTGAAACAATAGCGGAGTTGAATACTTAATAAAGTTTGATATTTTTGTTTACTAATTAGTGATCCAATCCAATTCGAAGTACGGTTGAAAAACGTGACAACAGAAAATACTTTTTTCACCGATGCGTTTGGTCCTGCTAGAGCAAAAGAGAATCTACAAGTTTTGAAATTTTGGCATAAGTAATGCATTCTGTCTCAAAATGAATGACTATTTCGACCCATCGTTGGTTATGCTCGATTTGGTTGTCATTCCACAATTCAGCTTTTGATAATCCCAATACATATTTATTTCTCTAAGTTTATTCATTCATAAATATGCGACATGATAAAAAAGATGACAAAGATGTTGATTTTTGTAAAATATGACAAAAAGATGACATTATTTTTAAAGATGACGATCATTCGTAAAAGATGACTGTCATCTTCAAAAGATGACGTCTGGTCACCTTAAATAATCACAAAAAACTATCCACAAATAGTAAATTCAAAAAATGACGTCACGTTTGTTATTGTTTTTATACGTGTATGTTTGTATTAGTTTTTGCTGGAAGACGAATTTATCAAAAAATCTCAATTTCATAAAATTGATGTACATCAGAAAAAACATCAAAAATTTGGTCTGAAAGAACACGACCAATTGATTTACATCAATTTTTTTTGATGTACATCACTTTTTTTGGTCTGAAAGAACTCCACATTAAACTGGTTCCAATGGTAGTATTTAGTTTCCACTGAACGTAAACAGAGCTACTATCGAACTGAATTGAATTGAATAAAGTGAAGGAAAAAATAGGTTCATCAGTTCAACATATTCATATTTTTTTATTTACGGTTTGTGGTCAAACGTTAAAGATAATAAAAAAATAAATCGGAACATATTTGTTTGTGTCTAAATTTTTGATTTTGGTTATGTATTTTTTAAATGTCAAAAAATTGCTGTTTTTTGTTGTTTTGGCTCTATTTTCGATGATTTACTAAATATTGATTTACTGAATTAGATAATGATTAAATAATGATTTACTGAATTAGACCAATTCAGTTTAAGTGAATCATTCAGTAATTCACTCGATTGGAAAGTGCCTAATGTCGTTTTGACAAAAAAAGTGATCTAAGAGCAAAAAAAGCAGCTGTCAGATCACTTTTTTTTGCATTTCGTATTCTTTTTGTAAAGAAAATTGCTCTTTTTTTGATCTGAAAATATTTTTCTGAATCTAGATTTTTTGGTAGATCAAGTTGCAAATACAATAAATTAACACAAATACATTTACAAATGTGTAAGATTAGTAACCCTGGTTAAACATTCCAATTCAAACCTATTGAATCCTATTAAATCCAATATAATTTCAATAGGATTAAATCGGATTGAATTGGTTTAATAGGAAGACTTCGATCTACCAATTAAAATTCCAATCAAAATTCAATGAATGGGATTCAACAGGAAAAGAGGTTTTGTAGGATTCTAATGGAAATTTCCAATTAAATTTCAATCGGAAATCTAGAGATTCAATAGGAAAAACGAACTTAGAAAAAATTAATCAATCTTATGAATTTAACAGGATTTAATTGGAAAAGATTTAATAGGAATGAATAGGATTAATCGGAATTCTGCAATGGAAATTTCCAATTAATTCCTATTTATATACATTTCCTATCCATTCCGGTTGAAAAATAAAATAGAGATATTTAACAGGAATGAATAGGATTGTATTGGAAATAGATTTTTTGAATAGGAATTAATTGAAAATTCCCAATGCAGAATTCCGATTAATCCAATTCATTTTTTTCAATTGGTTTCAATTGGAATGTTTAACCAGGGAAACAAACAAGACGCCATTTATTTATTATTATTTTTTTAAAGTGAAATAGTTATTAGTTATTAGTTTAAATAAATGTTTTGTTTAAATCATGTTTTAAATGCAAAATTAATAAAAAATTATGTAATTAAATTCTATTAATTAACAAAAACATTAAATGAGAGTTCACAAACACAACTACAAAACTAGATCAAATTTTTTCATATTCGTTTTGTGGAAAAAAAATCTTAAAAAAATTACTTTTTCTGCTCTGGCAAAAAGAAAACGACATAAAACTCAATATGTATAAAAAAATTCAAAAAATCGCCTTAACGCCATCTAGAAAAATAAAACTCCGTATAAAAAAATTCAAAAAATTTAATCAAAAACACTAATCCCATTTTTTGCATATGGCAATGTTCATTGTTTTTTTACGATGGCGTGAACGAATAGGGCTTGTAGAATATTGGAGGTTTTGATATGTTGCTAAAATATAATATAAATGTAATACTAGATTTGTTGTTGTTTGTCAAATTTTATGTCAAAACATTAAACAAAAGTTTTTAATTTTTTTAAATATATTAATATTTGTATAAGAAATAAAATATTAAAGGTTCTATAAAAACTTAACATCTGTAATGTTAGTTTCTTTTTAATTGTAAACATTTTAAAAAAAATGGATAGTTCATACTAATATGAAACCGGATTTTACATTGACAAAACATTTATTTTATGTTGTTTTAGTTTTAATGTTTATTTATTTATTAAAAAATTATTTTTTAACATAATCGAAGTGTAAAATATAATAATGGCACCGAAAGTATCATATTTTTATAATCCAGATGTTGGAAATTTTCATTATGGCCCAGGTCACCCAATGAAACCACATCGACTGTCGGTTATACATAGTTTGGTAATGAATTATGGATTACATAAAAAGATGCAGATTTATCGTCCTTATAAGTAGAACATTTTGATTTATTAATCCTACATCGATTAGGTTATTGATATTATTTTTATTTCAGAGCTAGTGCACATGACATGAGTCGTTTTCATAGCGACGAATATATAGAATTTCTTCAACGTGTTACGCCACAAAATATACAGGGATATACAAAGTATTTATCACATTTTAATGTAGGTGATGACTGTCCAGTTTTTGATGGGCTTTTTGAATTTTGTGCAATGTATACAGGTGCTTCATTGGAAGGGGCACAAAAATTGAATCATAATCACAGTGATATTTGTATAAATTGGTCAGGTGGGCTACATCATGCCAAAAAATTTGAAGCTTCCGGGTTTTGCTATGTAAATGATATCGTTATTGGAATTTTAGAATTATTGAAATATCATCCAAGAGTTTTATATATTGATATCGACGTCCATCATGGTGATGGAGTACAGGAAGCATTTTACTTAACAGATCGCGTAATGACAGTTTCATTTCACAAATTCGGTAATTATTTTTTTCCTGGCACTGGTGATATGTATGAGATTGGTGCTGATTCTGGAAGATTTTATTCAGTAAATGTACCATTAAAAGAAGGTATTGATGATCAAAGCTATGTTCAAATTTTTAAGCCTATAATTCAACATGTCATGGAGTTCTATCAACCAACCGCTATTGTACTCCAATGTGGTGCTGATTCATTAGCTGGTGATCGTCTTGGGTGTTTTTCATTGTCTTCGAAAGGGCATGGTGAATGTGTTAAATTTGTTAAGGATTTGAATGTTCCCACTCTTGTGGTTGGAGGTGGTGGTTATACGCTTCGAAATGTTGCTAGATGTTGGACATACGAAACATCCCTTTTAGTCGATGAAACAATATCGAATGAGCTTCCTATGACAGATTACTTAGAATTTTTCGCACCGGATTTTACACTTCATCCTGAAATTCAACCAAGACAAGAAAATGCAAATAGTAAACAATATCTAGAAAGTATTGTTCGTCATGTTTATGACAATCTTAAAATGTGTCATCATGCACCAAGTGTGCAAATGTTTGATATTCCTGGTAAGGATTTTGGTTTATATTTTGATAAAATTAAAATTTCTAAACTCAATTTCGTTTTATAGAAGATGCATTACCAGAAGAAAATAAAATCAAAGAAGAAAACGATCCAGACATACGAGTTAATCAATCTGACGAGGATCACTCGGTTGAAATGAAAAATGAATTTTATGATGGTGATCAAGATAATGATAAAGCAGATGAAACATAAAAATATGTATTTTTATTTCAATTAAAAGCGATATATTTTTAAAATCTAAACGCAGTTTATTTTTACATAGTAATCCAACCCTAATATGTTCTAAAAGATTTATCACAAGCTTTGTGCAAACATTTTTTTAGTTAAACTAGTTTAGGAAAAACGATACCTACATTTGATTTGACGGAGTGGGTGGACTCTCGCACCCTTTGTGTGAAATTCCTCTCTTAAGATGGAATCTCGCACCCAGTGCGAAATTCTACTTTTTTTTTTTTATTGAATTTAATACACATACAAGTAAGGCATAGCCTTTTTGCAATTTTCTTGGTTTCCAAGAAAATCTTATTTTGTAAATTATTATAATTAATATAGTTTACAAAGAAGTACGTAATTGATTTGTAATCGATGCGCTATCAATTACATAATCAAAAACGCATATAAAAAGAGATAGAAAAAGAAATGTAATATAAAATTAAGTAATAGTAATATAGAATTGTTATATTATGAGATCGAATTATTAAACATATAATCAATAAATAGAAATTAATTACTTATTTAAAGAAATTTATAATTAGTTACATTTTATATGTTATTTTTACTAATTTTATATGGTAGCATTGAAAATGGTGTAATATAGTATTAAAAATTAGAGTCAAGTAAGTCGTAGGAAAGGAAATCAATATATATTTGTGGATTGAAGTGATAATATGTTAATTTTATTTAGTGGAAAAATGATCAAAAGCTATTTTTTTGAAAATTTGTAATAATGAAATATTTTTCACATTTGAATCTAATGAATTCCAGTATTTGACCACATTAACAAAAAATGATGATTGCCGTGATTTAGTTTTGCAATTACTAGGTAAATTTATATTTTGTGTTCGCACTGATCGACTAAATTTTAAATTCCTAAATAGATATTCCGGCTGTTTATATTTAATTAATTTGTACAAGAAAAGAACAGACCTATACTCTACATATTCTCGTAGATTGCAATTTAGAATTTGTTTAGAATAAGATGAGATAGACTCATAGCGACGTTTATTAAAAATATATCGAGCACATGCATTGAATGCCACATTAAGTTTCTGCCTAGGGCTTCCAGTTTTCAAAAGTTGTTCGGCGGGACAATTTGTAGAAAAATATTAAGCATGTATACATAAATGGAAAAGTCGTCGGAAAAGAGACATGTTATTTAAATTTTACTTTTTTAATAATTATAATTGTAATTATCCCACAAAAGCAGGGTTAAACAAAATGTAGATTAGATTTAATATATTTTTTGGCATGTGAAAACAATTAAAAATTAAAAAAACATTTTAATTGTATTTGAAATATTTTTTTTTGTTAGAAATTAACTTCTTAAAGGCTCAAAATTTTTAATCAGGCATTTTATAGCAGGAGATAGACTAGACTAAGCCATCTTGTTGACACATATTGCGAAGTAATTCTGATCATTCAGTACCGATCCATTCAAACATTTCTTTAAGTCCTGTGGTGCATTTAGTGGAGGAACTGAATTCATTAAAAAATTTATTAACAATTACATTAATTTTTTTAAAAGATTAAATACCTTTTTTACGGTAGCCAATTGGAATAATATTTTTATTATAGTGAATTCTTTCCGACTGTACCGAACAAGTTCCAACGCCGAATTATCGAGTTTTGTATTTTTTTTGGATTGAATTTCAATTCAAAAAAAATAATTCGGTGTAAGAACTGTACTGAAATTTGTTCGTTACAGTTGAAAAGAATTCATTATATATAAGAATTCACTATACGTTTTTTCTAATTCTGTCATTACACTTTGGTTTTTACCAATCAATCAAGATTGTTAAAATAATCGCTGCGATTCAGTTATATTAACTGATTTAAGGTTTCCCAAAATATAAAATGCCAACAAACCGCTTTTTGTACCAATATTTAATCGAAAAACGTAATAACTATGAGAAATATTTTTACGTGCCCTTTATTCACAAAAGTCCTTAGACGCGCCAACGCTTGTAGAAAAATATAAAGATTTGTTAACATTATCCAATAGAATAGGAGTTGTAACCAGGACCTAAAACTTTAGAAATAATTTTTCCTTACCGCAGCTACCGTTAGCTAATGGTTGAATTCAACCTAATGGTTTAATCTTTAAATAATGAAGAATATAATAGCCGGTAGCCAGATAAGACTGGGAATACATTACAGAATGATACGAAAAATCCCGTCACAGTTACAAAGACATTTATTTGGCCAATGGTACTATTTACTGGTATGAATTATGTTTTTTTAGACAAACTTGCTTTAAAATTTCTAATATGCCGTTGGGAATTGAGACTTAGCATGTTTATGTCATTTTTAGTTATGTCATTTTATGTTGGGCCAGTTAAAAATCAATCAAAGTTCTTGCTACAATTTTGATTAAACTTTACATGCCGCTTTGATAGTTTATGCTTCTTAACTGTTGAATATGCAGCACTTTCTTCGTCAATATCGGATACGGATACACCAACAGCATCACCTTCACCAACTAAATATCTTCTTGACAATTCATTCATTCTTGACACTCATTATCATCGTTCTCTGCTACTACTCCTTCTACAATTTCCAAATCCTCCAACTGTTGATTTCTTGTTCGGTTTCGGTTAGTTAGTAAACAAATTTCTGATGTCCATTTCTTACCCATAGGCATTACAAAAAAAACGTCATTTAGTAAAATGTAAGATTTACGTTGTTTCATTAATTAATAATAATTGTCAAACAAAATTATAGCGACATACTACAAAATACATCGGATGTCAAATTAGAATATGCATATGTAAATCATACTTTGCTCACAAAATTATAGTTTCAGTTTGAAACACAACCATCAGAAAATTATTCAACCGCGACAGGCTGCAAGTAATATATAAATACACCGCAGGATTTTTTTTATAAAGTTTGGTAGATTGGTGTTGGGCGGGATTTTTTGGTGCTAAAGCGGGACGCCGGGACAAAATTTGTACGGCGGGACAATCCCGCTGAAATCGGGACGACTGGAAGCCCTATTTCTGCCACGCAGCTTCTGAACATCCTGAAAATAGTGGAGCGCAGTATATTAAATGAGGAGTAATGAGAGATCTTATCAATTTTAGTTTAGCTTCCCGAGGAGTGAAGGCAGCAGTAGTCCATAATCGACCCTGGTTAAACATTCCAATTCAAACCTATTGAATCCTATTAAATCCAATATAATTTCAATAGGATTAAATCGGATTGAATTGGTTTAATAGGAAGACTTCGATCTACCAATTAAAATTCAATCGGAATGAATGGGATTCAACAGGAAAAGAGGTTTTGTAGGATTCTAATGGAAATTTCCAATTAAATTTCAATCGGAAATCTAGAGATTCAATAGGAAAAACGAACTTAGAAGAAATTAATCAATCTTATGAATTTAACAGGATTTAATTGGAAAAGATTTAATAGGAATGAATAGGATTAATCGGAATTCTGCAATGGAAATTTCCAATTATTTCCTATTTATATACATTTCCTATCCATTCCGGTTGAAAAATAAAATAGAGATATTTAACAGGAATGAATAGGATTGTATTAGAAATAGATTTTTTGAATAGGAATTAATTGAAAATTCCCAATGCAGAATTCCGATTAATCCAATTCATTTTTTTCAATTGGTTTCAATTGGAATGTTTAACCAGGGGACTTAAGGTAGAATAAATTTTATTACAAGTGTAGTCAACATGATCATCCCAACTCAGAAAATTATTCATTATTACTCCTGCGAACCTGCGACCTTTTGAGATTTTCTTGGCGGCCTTATCACTTAATTTGTTTTTTATACAAAATTCAAACCAATTTTTTCCGTCGAAATGTTTTTTGTAAAACTGTATTTTTTTTTTAAATATTAAATCCTTTTTTCGAAAATATTTTGTCTAGTTCAGTAGTCGATTTTGTCGTAATATCGGTTTAAAAATAGTGAGGTAACAAGAACCCATTAATTCTATGTACGTTTATATCGCCGATAGCTTAATATAGAATATAGTACGTTTTGCTACAAGAGACGAAAACGCTCCTTTTTCGTGTGTGAGAACTTGATAGCGAGACGCTTAAGTATCGATAGGGAGAATTTAACGAACGTAAAATGTTTTCATCTCGCGTAGGAAATTGCAATTTTTTCTACGATGGTAAATAAATAATAAACGATATTCATTATAAATTATTAAATTAGAAATCAATAATCCCTGGTTAAACATTCCAATTCAAACCAATTGAAAAAAATTAATTGGATTAATTGGAATTCTGCATTGGGAATTTTCAATTAAATCCTATTCAAAAAATCTATTTCCAATACAATCCTATTCATTCCTGTTAAATATCTCTATTTTATTTTTCAACTGGAATCTATAGAAAATGTATATAAATAGGAATTAATTGGAAATTTCCATTGCAGAATTCCGATTAATCCTATTCATTCCTATTAAATCTTTTCCAATTAAATCCTGTTAAATTTATAAGATTGTTTAATTTTTTTCTAAGTTTCTTTTTCCTATTGAATCTCTTAATTTCCGATTGAAATTCAATTGGAAATTTCCTTTAGAATCCTACAGAACCTCTTTTCCTTGTAAATCCCATTCATTCCGATTGAATTTTAATTGGTAAATCGAAGTCTTCCTATTAAACCAATTCAATCCGATTTAATCCTATTGAAATTATATTGGATTTAATAGGATTCAATAGGTTTGAATTGGAATTTTTAACCAGGGATATAACATTCAAAATTCATATTTTTTTGGATGGGTACTATGATTTAAAATGTTTGTAAAGTTACATGAAAATACCATAGCAACTACAATTTGTTATTTAGCGAAAATGATTTTACTCTAGTGGGAAAAACCCTTTTCACATTAGATTAAGCCTGCTTGAAAATAGACTTTTCATCTGCTATCATAGAATAATAGTTTTTCGGCAACCGGCTATAAAATTTAACTTTGCAGCTTTGGGAGAAAGCTAAAGTCTTACTTTTTTAACATATAATCTAAGCGGCTGTAAATTAACGCCATTTTTTACGGCGACAGTAAAGTAACTTTCATATTTTACAGCGCAAAAAAGTGTCGCCATTTCGTTCGATATTTTTACGGCAGCAGCAGCAGCAAATGTAACATATAACATGAGATTATGAATTTTTTCAAAAGAAAACCTTTTTTCAAAGTTTCCTTTGACCAAAATATTTGTTTTTTTTTAAACAAATTGTACAACAAAAAATAAAAAATATTTTGATTGGATTATGAATTTTAAATTGAAAGCTAGCTTTGATAAAAAATTTTATTTTTTATATAATTTATACAAATTTAAATGTTCTTCACTTTTTTGGATGTAAATATGACGGTAGAATAAATAATTTTGATGTAATAGTTTCATATTTATAAAAAATTTAAACGTTTGCCGAAAAAATAGTGTACACTGAACGAAAAAGGAACATAGATACAATAAAAAAGGGCTTTGTTTCAATGTATTTTGTTATTAATTCCGGTCAATAAAATGTTTTATTGGCTGAATGTAAAGTAACATTTGTATAATGTACGCATTATTTGTAAACTTATCTATCTCCAATGTAAAGTATTGTTTGCGATGGTGAAATATTACATTAAAACAATGTAAAATATTTATTACGATAATTTAATAATACGTTTATGCAATGTAATGCATACACTAGTTTAATTTAATATTACAATAATACAATGTATAGTATTTACTGGGTCAATATATTTTTACTTACTTGTGATGTATAATTTTGTTTGGAGTAGTGTAATATTACATTCAAACAATGTTAAATATTTATTACGACAACTGAATATTACGTTAATGTAATGTAAAATAATTACTCCGCCAATGAAATATTACATTAAAAAATTAATGTACGTATTAAGCAAGCTACAGACCTACAATCAATTTGTCAATCAATTGAAAACGAAAATAAACGAAATAAAATTTAGGGGATTTTTACACTAAATTTTATTTCGTTTATTTTCGTTTTCGAATTGATTGACAAATTGATTGTAGATCTGTAGCATACAGATTACATTGATCCAAAATCTTTCTACACTATAAATATATTGCTATAATTTAATTAAACTATGCTATAATTTAATTAAAATGTGTAATTTATTGGACTGTGCTGGGTTATTATAACAAAATAAATGCGTTTTTAACTTAGTTATTGAATTTTATTGTAAAAAGCGTTTTACATATAATACGATAAACGAAACGATACGAATAAGAAACGAATACTGTTGTCTATAATAATACCTAAAATAATGTCCAACGTATCCATTCGCATCATATGATTACATAATACATTTAATATAATAGTATAACTAGATATTCTAGATATCTAATAAAAATATCAGTAAGATAGGATATGATATTGTAAACACATGAAAAATAAAATAGTTAAATACAGTAAGAAAGCTACCTAGTTAGTTTTTTATAATTCAAATAATATTTATTCATCCAACATATATATACAGATACATATGTACATATATTCTATAAATTTTGTTGTTTGTAAAACTAATTTCAAATTGTATTAGTTAATAATAATTTTAAGAAAGCTTAAAAATTATGATAAAAAGGTACTAAGGATAGATACCTTGGCATGTTTGAAATTGTTTTTCAAATTTTTCATTTTATAAAAATTATGTTTAAAAAATGACCAAAACATAGATGCCGCAACAGGATATTCCAGGTGAAATAAATAAAAAATTTTAAAACATATATCTATTGCTCTAATTAGACTTTTAAACGTATACTTATTTCCATCAAAATACAAATATATTTCTTTAATCGAAAATATATCGTCTCCAATAGCTAAAATAAATGGCTGGATAGAGCTTCTCTGTTGCATAATAAACTCAATATGCTCATCCAGCTCTGCAGCAGTTTTTCCTATATACAAAAAAGCCTCTTGTGAATCTTTGATGCTGCATTTCTTGAAGGTTTTTTTGCCACTATTATCCTTTTTTACAATCCTATGAGTAGGCACAAAGTATCCATGTAGCGACCAGGTAAGAACAGCACATGAAATATCTGCAAATAATTACGTTAACTCTAACTGCAATTTACTGATTTATAAATATAATACTTTTGTCAACATTTCCCAAATTTTTTAACTTTGATACAACATTTTTGACTTCATGGTCAATAACATTTTTTATCAAAAACTCCAAAATTTTATTGGTTTGGTCATCCCACAAATTTAAAAGAGCATCACATCCTTTAAAAGTCGTTTTAAAATCGATATCAATCTGGAAAAAAATTAATAAATAATCTGCATATTATGCTTTTTAAAAATATTTACCAATCTATATCCAGAAGGAGTTTTATATTGTGGCCATTTTTTAAAGATTTCTTCTGTGGAAGAAGCATTTTTAATTTCATTTAGTCTTAATTGACTACAGGCACGCCAGACGTGATCAAATTCTTCCACACTTAGGTTGTCGTATTTTAAGGATTCAATACAGGCTGCTGAATCAGGTTCAGGAACTATATAATACATTATATATACAATTTTAAAATATATTTATCTTAAAAACAAATAAAAGAAAAATTACCGAAAATTTCATCATTTTCGTCAACAGAAATCGTAGCAACTGGACATATGTTCTTAAAAGACGATTTCAAATTAATATATTTGTTGTATATTGTAGCTCTCTTTCCGTTTCTGTAGTATTCCTTTTAAATTAATAAACAATTATATTTATACTTTTCACATTATTTATAATATTGATATTGCCAGTTTTTCTCCATTGAAAATGCTTATTATTTGCTCTTCTATCCTATAGCTATGTGATAAGGAAAGGTGTTCATTGTGATCAATAAAATATTGTGCCACTAATTTAACAAGTGAATTTCTTTGATCTGTCGTGATGTTGGACATCTTCGAATACGCTTCCAAAATCATTTTCCCTCTTTCTGTATCATTTAAAATATCGTTTACCGATATTTGGAATGCAGAACCACGATCCGGTGTTGATGACCTAGAATATGGTGAAAGCCGCTTAGAAGACAGTTGTATTGACGATGGTGAGTTCGTGATATTTTCCTGTAAAAAAGGTAAGCCGATACTATTTCGCCAAGTCTCGATATTATGCTCAAATAAAATTTGATATCCTATGGGAAACTTCTCAGTTATTTTGCTTATATGGCACCTTTTCATAGCTCTAAACACGTTTAGGTCTATCTTCTCGTCTAAAAATGTAAGTGAATTTAAATAATAATAATTATCAATCACTATTACAATGATTAATATAAATGTTTAACGACTGTTGATATTGCTATGTTACTTGTTTGGATCATGCTTATCGGTGAAGTTACTAAACCGATAAGCATGAAACAAATATACAATATAAATAATTAACTATATTAAATTACTATAATTATATAGATTTACTTACTTATAAAATGGTTTATTAAGTATTCTTGATTCCAAGAACGCAGTAATGATTCCAGATCATCATCTTCCGTAACTCTTTCTAGTTGGATGTTTTCTGCTGTGTATGTATTAAAATAGGTGGATTGTTCATTTGTCATATTTTCACTGTTGCATGTTGAAGTATCAAAGATATCTAAAAATTCTATTTCTATATTTTGTAGTTCATGGCTTTTATTATTTTCCATTTTGTTGATGATGTTATAATATGAGGTGCAGATTTTAATATAATAGCTTAAATTTTAAGAAATACTTTTTTAAAAAACATTTTTTTCAATAATTTTGAATTATCTAATCTAATGACGTGATTCAACCTAACTAAACAAATATATGTTAGTTTTTCGTATATACTAAGAATTCATCTCAATCAATATTGTAATTTAGTTTATGTTAAACATTTATCTTAACCATTTTTATTCTAATTTTATATAAAACATTTAATTAACATTACAATATTTAATTTTAAAAATGGTTTACAAAGTAACTTTATAAGTAAAATTTAAAAATATTAAAACATTAAAATATAAAACTATGTTCGTTCCCTTCTTTGCAAATCAGAAAATAGAAAGATTTAATTTATTTTTCCAAATAAAACTAATGAAAATTAAACAACTTCTGATTATTGTGAAATTAAAAACAATAAAGTGGAAAAGTATTATTTATATTTATAGTTTTTTTAAAATTATATTAAAATATATAAAATTATTTCATTTATTTATTAAATATTATTAAAGTTAAAATTATTAGTTTATATATTAAATTTGAAATTCATAATTCATGTTTTGTTTTAATTTAAATAATTTATGTAATGTTCTTTTATTCTTATCATCTTTTTCCCTTTTATTGTTTTTGATATATTACTAGGAGGACCTATTAACTCTGTTATTGACAATATTGAAAATGTTCCTAAATTATCTGAATCAACTTCAAACGATACTAAGTGAGGTATATATTCGGCATTATTAACCTGCTGACAAAACAATTTAACTTCAAAATTGTTTATTAAAATTATATTTAATATTACAAATATTGTAACATCAGCCGTGTTCGATTTGACTGAAACAACTGAAGCAATTGAAAAATTAAATGCAATTGTTGTTGTTTTTTCAGTTGTTTCAGTCAAATCGAACGCACCTATCATTGATGATATTTGCTACATAATATCCTGTTTTATATTTAACACCACTATACTCAACACATGAATAAAGTTGACAATCATTAGGACTGCATTTTAACATATCACAAATTATACTTATGTATTTATTTGTAATTAGTTTATCTTTTTCTACGAACTTGTGAGAAGTTAGGGGATGTTTGGATTGGAATATTTGATTTGCAAATTTTAACTGATATTTTTTGGCAATTGTTAGACAAATATTTTTTCTAGAAGTGATAGCATGCGAATAAACTTTAAAATATCTATGCTTAGCTTCAAATTTAAAACACCATATTTTGCGCAAAGGTCCTGAATTTTTAATAGCCGTTGGATAGTGTACTAAGTTATGAAATTTTGGCTTAAGTGTATCATTAAATAAGCGCATATAATCTCTATTGTGAGTTTCTATTTTAGAAGTTAAAACATCAATAGCAGCGTTCGAAAATTCAAAGCAAAGTAACAAATCTATCATTTCAATCATATTCACTAAATAAATCCAAACTTCATCATTAAGTGGTACAAGATCATATATCATTAATGTAATAAAATTGACAAAAGTCATCATTTCCCTAGCGGACATTTTTAAGTGGTTTTTTTGCAGGTGAATTAATTTTATGTCAGGAGACATATTTCCAATTTCAATTGGACCATAATCAAAAGACCTGTCTCGCATTTAATATATCTAACGAAAAGTACTTCATTGTTTGGATAAAATACAAAAACGCATGACAGAGAATATAGTGACATGTTCCTTCAAAAATATCATGCATAATGTCCATGGCATAGTTTTTTACAACATGAAAGGAAGGAATGTTGTTAAAAATTGATGATTTTATTAAGCCAGTTTCTTTTGGATTATTTTTTTGAATATCATTGCAATAATTATCAATTGTGCGTAGCTGATTTATTTGCTCCAAACACTGAATTTGGGTCTCTAACTTTGTAGCTTTGCAAAATCTGCAAAATGAAGTACTTGAGAAAGACTTATCAAAATCTAGAATAGTGTTCAATGGCAAATTATCGCCCAGAATCAAGCCAAGAATAAAATGAACTTTATATGTTCCCTCCGAAGTGACAATTTCAATTCCATTCTCTTCGATAGACTTTATTTCAGACACCAATGCAAATAAACAATTATCATTGCCAAATTTTTTTATATCTTTAGATTTTAATGTGGCAGCTAAGAATACATTTTCAAGCTTAGATTCAGCAAATGGAAAACAGGAAAACGAATAATATATGTTACAAATAGAATGAACTGTAGCATGGGATGCTAAGGGATTGTTTACTTCAATGTCGTCTGAATAAATATAATAGGGAACAAGAATTTTATTTGGATATAACTCTTGCTTTTCTTTCCACAGATCACCTTTAATAAAATTATTTAATGATGAAGTATTATTTTGCAGGCTAGTCATATATTGTAACATGTTTTTCAATATATTACCACTTTGAAAGAAATGTTTAAATTGAAATTTAATTGGCATTAAAATCCCTTTGGTTTCCTTTTCATCATAAATAAAAGAACCGTTCCTGTATATACTGGTAATTTCTGTATTGATGTTAAATTCGTGAATGTCATCAAGATGTCCCGTGTCTTTTAAATGTTTATGTAACAAGTAATCCGAGCTACAAAATTTAAAAAGATTTTGGAACTTATTTATTATATCCAGACACTCACAATAAATTAAAGGATACGGTAAAAGTTTAGACTGTGCAAATGATTTAAATACATCAAGTACAGGACTTAAAATTTTTTTATTAACTTGGCTTTGAATATCACTAACGTCTTGCCTTGTGAAATTATTGTTATTATGCAGCCCCAAAATAAATTCACACACAAAATTATTAATTTGTAGTAGCAAAATGTCTAAATCTAATTTTTGGGATGCATTTTCAGAATTATATTCTAACTGCTTATTTTTATCTAATTCATTTGGCAAATCTTTATCCCTATTAAAAGTATGATTTGTATTAACGTCAGTTTTTTTTACTAAACTACATTGTTTTTTCTTGTTCGCTGAAGGGAAATGTTTTCTTGTAATATGCCTTTTGAAACTAGTTAAGTTTTGAAAACTTTGAACACACATTGTTTCAATGCACCTGTAAGTACTTTTCTCAGACAGTTGATGACTAACTTTTAAATGAAAAACTAACAAATTAGATGAATTAAATGTTTTTTTACATAGATAGCATTTCATTTTAAATTTAAATATATATATATGTCGTACAAATTAAATTAAATGAAATATATAAATCAAATAACTTAAAATTAAATTAAATCAAATATAAATACTCTAATACTACTACTACTTACAAAACCACTTCTTAATTTAATTTTTGGTAATTAGCGTAACTGGAGGTGTTCCAATAATTGTTGCACTATTTGTTTGTTTATAAAATCACTTGTTAGTCACAAAATCACTTTATTTAGTTATGCATGCGTTTGGAGAACAAATCCGAAACTGAAAAATCATGTTTGTTAAAGTATTGGTGGCGTGATTTTAACTGTAAATGTTTTAATGTACATATATACTAATTAGCAATGTAGTAATACATTGTTTTTTTTTAATAGACGCCAACAATTTAAATAACTGTTTCTTTGCACGTTTTTATAGGTTTTATTTTATATATTTTATCACAGATAATAATTAATACACATGAACTTCTAAACTGACCACGGATTTTAGTTAATACTTTAATTTTAATTTTCTGCACTTTATTTAATTATAATTTCAAGTGTACGACGCGTGCGTGTCGAAAACAAAAATGAAACTGGAAAATATCATTCACCGAAATATCAAATTGGTTAAAATAGTTATTGGTTCAATGTATATGTTTATTTATTAACAATGTAAAAGTACATTGTTTTTATGTAGGCAATGTACAATGTACATTTACATTATTGTGGTGTATTTAGTCATTGGTTTTAGTACATTAAACCAATGTATTTAAAACATTCTGTTAATTTTAAGAAAAAAGCATACTAAAATGGCTATAAAATTTTCAATAAATATTTTACATTAAACGTAGAGTAGCCAAAATTTACTCACCAATGTATTTTACATTAAAGCAACGTAAAGTACATTGTTATTAGATAAATTACGTAAAGACAATGTAATTTCTTAAAAGAAAATCCTAATGTATGTGATACATTAAATAAATGTACCATATTATTTTCAGTGTATTTAATTCGGTGCTAAAGTGACTTTTTGTGTTTTGTCCGTAATTTTCGGCCTCTCTTTACTTTAGGAAGTTTAGCTCTTAGTTATAATGTAATATACTATTTTTACTAATAAATTATCGATACATTGGGTGTTAATACCAAAACATAGTATTATGTGTAAAATAAACGCTCAGAATAATACATTGTTGTAGCAGTTGGATGCTTAGATCCTGATAATGTTGAAAAATATAAGCAACTACCTCTTTCAAGAATGGATTTTAGTGATAGACAACAAGAATTGTCTGACAACAATTGATAGACAACAAGCTTACAATGTAACAGAACCGCTCCGCATAAATATAAATAAACATTGTTTTTTTTCTTATAGGAGCATTTTCTGTAATAAGCAAAAAAATTAAATGAACAGCAACGTGCTAGTTTCATATTTCAAGATTACATAACTGTTTTGGACTCATTAATTGAAAAATATACACAACGATTTTCTGGTTTTGAAGAACTCTTACAATGAAATTAGCATTTGAATTTGAACTAAATCTAGTTGATATCTCAAAAGTCAAAAGCACCGAGCGAACTACAGATGTATTTATTTGAGTTATGTGGAAGTATGGAAAAGTGCAATTGAATGCCCATGTTTACGCAAACATGCTCGTCGACTTCTTTCTTCCTTAAGAACTACTTACTGTTGCGAATAAACTTTTTTATAAGTAACCCAAATTAAGATCAACCGAAGGACTCAGATAGCTAATTTTCATTTAGAAGACCAACTCAAGGTACATGTTACTACGCTGAAACTAAATATAAAAATTTTAATCAAGTTTCTAACACAAAAGTCCCATTAAATTGATTATGTGGGCCTTTATATGTTTTTTTTCTTTTTATTTTATTTTATGAACTATTTATGTTTTTAATTAAATATCGTGTTAATAAAATAAATTGGATTTGTGAAATTATTATTTATTGTCTTAATTTTTATTTTTTGTGCTCCCAGAAAAGTAGTAATATTGTTATGTAGACTGGAGAACGATGACGTAGTTCTGTAAAATTCCCCGATTCGTAGATTCTCTGCTTCATCATATATCACAAATATATGAACGTGAACCAAATTTTGCTAGGAAAATGGCCCTATTAAAACAAATTGCACTAATCAAACTAACTAACACTAAATGGAGGCTAGTTAAAATTGTCCTGCTTAACTCACACTTAAATTTGGGAAAGAGAACATGAATGCAAAATTCAGCTTGTTATTTTGTCATTTATGAGAATTTTAATCGACTGAGAGACCATCCTTTTTTATCCTGCTTAATTTATAATCATCAATTCATATAGTTTCCGTTACACATATTTATTCTTCTCATAAAAATAATATTTTTTTATGTACAATACACTGATTTTGGTACACACTGCGTTTTCACCAGCTTAGCTTCGTTATACTAAACTAATTTAAATGCTCCGTGGACTCAAACCATCGGCCAACTGCTTTAATTGTATTCGGACCTCAAATGGCTGTGCATATTTGTCAATTCATTTTGCGCTCTTATCTCGTGAATATCAAAATTAAATTGTTGAATTTTGAATTCACGTCTTTTTTCTTAAATTTAAGATATAATTAAGTAGTAAAAATTTTAATTAAAATCAATTTTTTTAGTTCAATTCAATTACTTTTAGTAGTACCAATTCGCGTAGTGAAATTTAGATAAAATTTTTTTTTTTTTTTTTATTGGAGGGCCTTGAGACTTACAGTTCAAGTAGCACTGCGACCTGAAGGTCTATTGTGCTTACCCTGATTTTGTTATTAGTCAGTCGTCGTCTGTGCCGTTACTGGTTGTATTCTGTCATCCAAGTTGAGACTTTTAATAAAATTAATTAGCTCAATTGGAGTGACGTTTTGTGGTAATGGAAGTGTTAGTCTTCTATGACCAAGTTGGTTGTATCTGTGCCCAGAGAGTTCAGGACAGCTGCAGATGACGTGTTCCATCGTTTCCGCATCCGAGTAGCAGAATCTGCACCTGTCGGAAACAACAAGACCTATTTTGTTAAGATGGTGGTTTAAAGGACCGCACCACGTTAAAATTCTTAGAGACTCTCTGTTTAAGTCGATTGTTTTTAAGGGTGAAACAGGGAGGTTACCTAGAAACTTCTTGGAGTGTACTAGTCCCTCTCTGCTTTTCCATAATTTGGCATTTTGTTCTTGTTCCATTGTTTGGATTGTGCTTTTGAGCGAACTCTTGGCCATTCCAAAGCATGGTTCCGGTCCAACAAATTTTTTATTGGCACCTTGCTTTGCTAAAGCGTCAGCGATAGCATTTCCTTGTATTCCTGTGTGGCTAGGTGCCCACACAAGTGTTACTGTGTTATTGCACGAGATTTTTAATAGATTTTGGTAGCATTCCCATACCAGTTTTGAATCAAAGCGCGTAGATTTTAGTGCCAAGAGTGCTGCTTGGCTGTCAGAGATAATATATATTTCAATATTTTGGTATTTTCTTTCAGCGCATAGCAAAGCGCAACTGCTAATGGCAAAAATTTCGGCTTGAAATATGGTTGTTGTGGTGCCTAAAGCAACCGTTTGTTTTGTTCTAGGACCAAACACTCCTGCTCCCGTGCCCATGTTGGTTCGAGAACCATCTGTGTACCAGATGCTGGCGTTATGTGGCAGTGACCGTATGTAGTTTTTAATAAGATCTCTGGCCAATATCTTGACATCAAAGTGCCTATCTAAATCTATTGTTTTTGGCATACAATCCGAAATATGGTATGTATGCAGTTCAGCTTGTAATTCAGAAAGGATTTTAAGGTGTCCAGTTAGATTACCCGGCTTAAACCCTTCTGTGAGCTGCAGTCTATGAACGCTCAACACCGCTACAGATTTAACATGTAGGTGCAATGGAGAAAGCTTTAGAAGAATCTCCATTGCTGACGTTGGCGTGGTTTTGAAAGCACCTGTGGCACTAAGACACACAAGCCTTTGTATTTTTGTAAACATATTTTGAGCAGTTATTTGGCGCGTTTTAGGCCACCAAACTAAAGCTGCATATGTTAGAATTGGTTTTATAATACTTTGGTGCAACCAAAGTATCATTTTTGGGCTAAGACCCCATGTTTTCCCAAACAGGTTTCTGCATGTGAAGAAAACTTTGTTTGCCTTATCAGAGATATATTTCAGGTGTGGGTTCCAAGTTAGTTTGCTATCCAGGATCACACCTAAATATCTAACCTCTTTTGATGTTTGTATTGGATCGCCGTTTAGAACAGGAGAAACGAAATTGAAGTTTCTCCTGTTTGTGAAAACGACAATGCTTGTTTTTTGTGGGTTGATCGACAGTCCTAATCTGTTGCACCACTTTGATACAATATTAAGAGCTGTCTGGGTTCAACCAGCGACAATGGAGTCATGTTTCCCTCTAACCTTGACTGCCAAGTCGTCGGCATAGCCTACAGTGTTGAAGCCGGAATCATTTAGCTTAGTGAGGAGATCATCAGCCACCATTAGCCAAAGCAGCGGAGAGAGCACGCCCCCTTGCGGGCAGCCTCTAGATGCAGTAACAGTCACTGAATAATCACCTAGTGTAGCCGTTATCTTCCGACTCTGTAGCATCTTGATAATCCACGCAATGATAAGCGGGTTTATATTTTTCTTTGTGGCCATTTCAATGATAGCATTGAAGTGGACATTGTCAAAGGCTCCTTGTATGTCCATAAATGTACAAACAAGTGCCTCCTTATAGTTTAGGGTGCTCTCAATTTCTTTCACCATTTTGTGCAACGCCGTTTCAGTAGATTTCCCAGTCTGATAGGCGTGCTGGCTAGAGTTGAGAGGGTTTTGTTTCAGACATACATGACGGATGTGATGATCCAACATCTTTTCCATTGTTTTTAATAGAAAAGATGTAAGACTTATGGGTCTGTATGATTTGGCTTCATTTGGTTTTTTTCCTGGCTTAGGCATAAAAACAACTCTGGTTTCTCGCCATGTCTGAGGAATGTAAGCAAGGCGAAAGCTTGCTTTGAACAAACGCATGAGGTATGGAAGAATGATTGTTAGACCCTTTTGCAGAAATACCGGAAAAATTCCATCACCTCCTGGAGATTTATACGGACCGAAGGATTCTATAGCCCATCTCGCTTTGTTGGGGGTGAAAATTGTGTTGGTTAAATGATCTGCATTACTTTTATTTGCAGGATCTAGAAGACGTACGTCTTCGTTGGCATTATCTTCCGTGCTCCGTTTTATTGAGCCCGGAAAGTGGGTTTGAAGTAAAGTATCTAGTGTCTCAATACAGCTGGTGGTATACGTACCACTTGGTTTGCAGATTGAGCCTAGAGGGTTTGTGTGATCAGACGACATCAATTTTTGGAGTCGAGCTGCAGCAGGCAGATTATCTATCGTATTGCAGAGCTCTTTCCAGCTATTTCTTTTTGATTGTCTGAGTTCTTTATTATAATTGGTTAGAGCTACTCGGTACTCTGTCCAATTATTTGTTGTTTTTGCTCTGTTAAAGAGCTTGCGAACTTTATTCCTTTTCCTCTCCAAGTTACCATTCCACCAAGGTACATCTCTGCATCTTTTGGATTGAGTTATTGGAGTATTAAGGTTGTATGCTTCAGTGATAATTTCTTGTAAATTATTTGCTGCAGAGTCAAGCTCAAATGTAGAGTTGATACTGCTGCAACTATTTACATTATCATGAAGATATGTTGTGTAAAGTTCCCAGTTGGTTTTTCTTGGGTTTCTAAAGTACTGGATGCTCTTCGGGTAGTGTTCTATGTTGAAACATATATAAGCATGATCAGACATAGAAGTTTCCTTCGAAACATGCCAGTTCTTAATATGGTTAGTAGCGTTTATGTTAGTTAAAGTAAGGTCAAGGACCTCGCCTCTGATTGCGTTTCTAAAGGTAGGCTCACTACCTTTGTTTGCAATAAACATATTGTTTGTATACAAAAATTGAAGCAGACGCTCGCCTTTTGTGTTAATGTTGCTACTTCCCCACACGGTGTGATGAGCGTTAGCATCACACGCTATTATGAGGTTATAGTGGTTATTGTTGCAATACTTGATGAGTTTCTCTACCACTTCTGGTGGTGTCTCGTCCTCATCCCCGGGAAGTATGCAGAAGCTAAAATGAATTTATGGAATCCACCTTGAGGAAGATGAATTTCTATCTGGACCGTTGTAAGATCTCTACAGATAAATTCATTCAACGGAAATATTTTCAGATGTTTGTTGAAGAGAATCGCGGTTCGTGGTCTTTCCACATCTGAGAAATAGATCAGTTTTGTATTTTTGTTTGACGATAGACTTTTTATTCTTTTGCTGTCTGCCCACGGCTCCTGTATAAATGCAAGATCGTGAGCATCCTGTTCAATTAACCGGTTCAAATTAACTGAGGCCATTTCTGATCTGTGCAGATTAATCTGAACGCAACTTAATTTAGGTACTAGAGATTTTTGTCTATATCGTACAGGTCTTCTGTCTGACTTAGAGTAAGCTGGTGAATCAGACATTACCATAGAGTCAGACATGGTGTGTGTACTATCCGAATTAGGATAAGCTGATAAATCAGGCATGATCCTAGAGTCAGACATGGCATGTGTGCTGTCTGGTTTAGAATAAGCTGATAAATCAGGCATGATCCTAGAGTAGGACATGGTGCACAGTTTTGTTGTTGGTTTATGTGATGCGTTTGGAGAAGCATCGCTCTCATCTAAAACTTTATAGTTTTCCATACAATATTGATGGAGAAAGTAGGGAGGTACATTGGTCAGCCACAACAGAGCCCTGTGCTGTGGTAAGGCTATTGAAACTGGAGGGCGCCCGGTATCCAGAGTTCCGTACTAATAATCAAGCACCCCCTTGACCATGCTAAGCTTTCGGCGTACGTGTCTCACCTTAGCTTTGGGTTTTGGACTTGATCTTGGCTTCGATTCTCACCGAGGCAGTGGCGTATCCAGGATTGTTTTTGGGGGGGGTGCATTTTTTTAAATTAAATAATAAAAACTATGTACGCAAATTTGCTTTTATTTCTTTTATAATATTTAATATGTATCACTACAATATAATTACTTCTGTATATATTTTACAAACAAATGTTTAATTTTCGTTTATTATTTTGCAAAATATTTAGCACTTCTTCTTCATCTCCTTTTATATTCTTGTATATATAAAGTAATGAAAGGCCGTTCAATCTGTTTTCTGAAGTAGAATTTCGCAAGTAGCTTTTTAAATATTTTAAAGTTGAAAATGAACGTTCTGAAGTGCATGTCGTGACGTCACTAAAATTTTTAATAATTTAAAAACATTGGGATAAAGTACTTTATCACACATCTGAAGTGATTCAATAGCATAATTATGTTGTTGATTTTGGCCTTCTAAGGGGGTGCATATGCACCCTCGCACCCCCCCTGAATACGCCTATGCACCGAGGACCTAACGGCATGGGTGACCCTACCGTTGTAGCTCCTAAGATCACTGAGTCTACTGAGCCCCATCACTGCGTCAAAGTGCCAAGTCCATTAGATGGGGACATTAGATAAAATTTATATGTTTGTGTCGTAAAAACATAAAGGATCTTATCCCATTTTTCATTTTGTCGATTGTGACTCTTAGTCTGGATATTCTTATTGGACTTGATATTTTTGGAGTTTGACAGTAGAAAAATGGTTGTCAATAGTAAAATTTTCATGTGTTTGATCGTATTTTTTGTTGTGATAAAATCATAAATCTTAACGTTAATGTCAATCTAGCAAAACAAAAAAATATAGTTATGTGTTTATGTTGTCTAAAGTTCAATCAAAAAGATCTAGAAAGCAATCAGCCATTTTGGTGATGATAAGTATAATTGGCCTAAATTAATACAAAATATAAAATATAATTTCTGTTTTGGATAAATAAATAATGATGGCAATTAATTTTGTACATTATGATAAAGTGAATATTGTTTGAAACTAGTAAAAGTATTCAAAAAAACAAACTGTGTCTAAAGTATGTGTATCTAACAGGGTAGAATTATTTGTTGATTTTTATGTAATCGTTACAACCAATGATTGTTCCCCTACGTATACATTGGGTGGTCAAGCCGAATTAAGTTGTTATCGCCAACGTATAATTGAAGTCATTGCAGCCAATTATTGTTCAGCTACGTTTGCATTATTTGATCCAGCCGATTTAAATTATAATTACCTACCTATAATTGACTTTTTTTACAATCGATGATTGCTCATTCACCGTTACATTAGTTGATCAAGCCGATTTAAATTGCTTTCATCAACTTATAATTGATCTTATTACACCTAGTCATTGTTCAACTACGTCTACATTATTTGATCAAGCTGATTTAAATTGCATTTACCAACTTACAATTGAAGTTATCACAACAAATTATAGCTCAATCTCAGATACACTATTTGATAAAGCGGATTTAAATTGCATTTGTCAACTTACACTTGAACTTATTGCAACTAATCATTGTTCAACCACATTTACTTTATTTAATCAAGCTGATTTAAATTGCATTTACCAACTTATAATTGAAGTTATCACAACAAGTTATAGCTCAATCACCGTTACATTAGTTGATCAAGTGGATTTAAATTGCGTTTGTCAACTTATACCTGCCCTCATTGCAACTAATCATTGTTCAACTACATTTACTTTATTTGAACAAGCTGATTTAAATGGCATTTATCATCTTATAATCGAACTTATTACAACGAGTCATTGTTCAACTACGTATACATTATTTGACCAAGCTGATTTAAATTGCATTTATCAACTTATAATCGAACTTATTACAACGAGCCATTGTTCAACTACGTATACCTTCTTTGATCAAGCCGATTTAAATTGCATTTATTGAAATTGTCGCAACCAATCATTGTTCAACTACGTTTGCATTATTTGATCAAGCCGATTTTAAATGGTATTCATCATCTGGTAATTGAATTACTCAACAACATTTACATTACTGGATCAAGCCGATTTTAAATTGTATTCATCAACTTGTAATTGAATTTATTACAACCAATTATTACTCAACCACATTTACATTATTGGATCAAGCCGAATTAAATTTGTATTTACCAACTTATAATTGAAATTGTCGCAACCAATCATTGTTCAACTACATTTGCATTATTTGATCAAGCCGATTTTAAATTGTATTCATCAACTTGTAATTGAATTTATTACAACCACTTATTACTCAACCACATTTACATTATTGGATCAAGCCGAATTAAATTTGTATTTACCAACTTATAATTGAAATTGTCGCAACCAATCATTGTTCAACTACATTTGCATTATTTGATCAAGCCGATTTTAAATTGTATTCATCAACTTGTAATTGAATTTATTACAACCACTTATTACTCAACCACATTTACATTATTGGATCAAGCCGAATTAAATTTGTATTTACCAACTTATAATTGAAATTGTCGCAACCAATCATTGTTCAACTACATTTGCATTATTTGATCAAGCCGATTTTAAATTGTATTCGTCAACTTATAATTGAATTTGTTACAACCAATTATTGCTCAACCACATTTACCTTATTTGATCAAGCCGATTTTAAATTGTATTCATCAACGTATGATTGAATTTACTGCAACCAATTATTGCTGAACCGAAGTTTCATTATTGGATAAAGCGGAATTATATTACCTGGAACTCGTGAATAAATCAACGGCATCTATTTTTTTTCTACCTAAATTTTGGGAGCATGTAAACCAGCGGTAAGAGATGATCCACTAATTATCCCGGGAGGAGAAACGGGTTTCGGACAAACCATGAGGTGAGCCATTTTCCATTTATGTCTATGTGCGGGTGTGTGTGTAGGTGTGAAACGTTGCGTGAAAGCGTGTACGTGTGCGAGTATGCAAGAACTGTGTATGGGTGATAGTGTGCATGTGTGAGAGAGCGCATGTGCGAGAGTCTGTGAGTGAAGGTGTGAGAATGTGAGAATATGTGAGTGAATAAGGGGTTGAACGCGCGGATCGCGGTTCTTTCGCCAAAAGGGTCCCAGAGTCTCCCTTTTTTCACTTGCTTTCTTTCCATTTCTGTTTACATCACGTAATTCGCGTACATTTCCGTATTTGTGCTGGATTAGCAGGATTTACACCTCGAACTCAATACTGCCGCTACCCTGGAGCATATAAACAACCTAAACTAGTTACGCGACCTGCTACGCCGCTTTATTGGTTCGCCAGTGAAAAAGCGCTCCATTACAATATATTTATTTAAATATTTGTTTGTTACAACATTTATACTACGTTTTCATGTTTAGGTCAAAACGATTTGAAAGCCAAATTCATATTGAATTCACAATGAAAACATCAACAATTACAGTTTTGAATACTATTTATTTTTAAATACGATCTCGATTTTTTTCGGGATCGTATCGGTGTCCAAATACTCGAAAATGCATGAAAACGGAAAATGGGATCGTGTCATGCGCAGCAAAAGGTTTATGTTTGTTTTTAATTACAAAACAACTAATTTCACATTGATTTATAAAATGTTTATTTCATTAACTTTATTTAAAAGAAAAATACAATATCAAGCATTAAAAAAATAAAACATTGAACACAATTAATGCAACACAATTAAACGCTTTTTGACATTTTGACAGTTTTTCAACACAGTTTTAAAAACGTTTTCAACCCGTTTACAATCAATTCATGAAAACACTTTACAGTTTGAATACGGGATGAGGATTCAATTCTTTTTCGATCTGCATGAAAACGTAGTAATAGATATACCTTTAAGACCTAGGTCCCACAACAACATGCGCTCTGCGGTATTGATGAACGCTTTTTTTTAAGCTTTTGTGGATTGCTCCGAGACTATTGATTCGGGTTCCAATTGTACGATGTACGAACAAAGAAGTCCCTCTGCATTCTGTCACTATATGACAGTGAGTGAGTGATCTCAAAAGTTTGACTGTTTGCACAAACCGATTGACGAGTAAAACGGGAAAAAGAATATGTTCGAGGCATAATGGATTTGATTTCACCCGAACACTGCTGGTGAAGATATTTATAAAAAGCAACGAGATCAGAAACAGTGCGACGATGTTGTAGGGATTTAATGTTAAATTAACGATTCGTTTTGGAAGAGTTCAAAAGAGCCATTATAGTAACAGATGCAACCCCCCATACTTCAAAACAATACTCGGCATAATGCGGCCTGTTTAAAATTTGCAAAATTACTATTGGCCTTCAATGGTAAAAAGGTTCCCCATCTCTGGTCTAAATGGTTGGCCGAATAAAGTACCACAAGAGTGTAATTCGTTTTTCTCTAATAAAAATAATTTATCGACGGAATCTGAAAGCATTTTTTGTATGCATAGAATTGTGACCCCATCATCGTTAAGATAAGAGGTGTTAAAAACCTTACATGAAAATCATGAGGGAATAGTGCTGATGTAAATAAATAGCACGGACGTATGTTCGATGGACTAATAGAAAATATTAGGGAAGGGCAAATAATGTCGTTTTTTTTTAGAAAATTTGAAATTGTTGAACGCTTATTGAAGAGTTTTTTATTATTACACACTTTTATTATTATTACATACTTTTATTTAACATGACTTTTGACAGCTGTGTTGGGTTGAATGATCCATTTTTCAGTAACTTCCCATTATGTGATTGATCCCAAATTTAAAAGACAAGTTTGTTGAAGCACTCAGTACGTATTTCTAAAAGTATTAAAGCAAAAAACTTCAAAAAACTGAAAAAAAATTCAAATTTTTCTCCATTCTATAAAAGCTTTAACAATTGCACTGAATTGCTTTAATAATTGCTGCGCTGCAGCAAGTCGAAAGAAAATTTTTATTGTATATGTCAAAACCCTCTATATCCTAAGCCAGATTGTTTTTTTTGCACAGAAAAACCATAAACAATATACGATATTAAGCAAGCTACAGACCTACAATCAATTTGTCAATCAATTGAAAATGAAAATAAACGAAATAAAATTTAGGGGATTTTTACACTAAATTTTATTTCGTTTATTTTTGTTTTCGAATTGATTGACAAAATGGTTGTAGGTCTGTAGCATTCTTTAAACAAATTTAGAGGTTCAGCATATGGAAGGTTCATTGTATTTTGCATATATGTATTGTATTTTGCATACAATCAGGCTAGAATATAGTGACGGTTTTGATATTTGTATAAAAGAATTTGATGTTCCGGTTTACATTGGAAACCCGGTACAGATAAGAGATAAATAAAAAAAATTACATAGGTTACAATTAAACAACTTCAATTTGTTTATAAATTAGTATTATTGACTAAATATTAAACATAATTAGTCTTAAGTATAGGTTTCAAGTATAAAAAAAAGTCCGAGCGGCAGGTATATCCGCTAGAAATAGGTAGATTTCGGGATCAGACAGTTATGTGTGCAATTAGAATCGGATTTATCAGATTACTTTAAAAAAAACTAAGATTAGATACAAATAAAACTAACAATTCATTTTAAAAAACATATTGTGAATTAATGGAAATGAATGTAAAATTAATTAAAATAGATATAAAATTAACTAAAATTATGCGAAATCTACCTAAAAAATTTAATTACCGCCACTGAGGTAGAGTACAAGATTTTTTTTTTGTTGTTTTTCGTAGGAAGTTGGAAATTTTCACCGAAAACATTTGAAACACGACTTTAGCATTAAATAATTATATATCAAATAATTAAAATAATTATTCTTATTTTGTTGACTTATAATTTTTGTTGCAACTAACACTTCTAACAGTCTAGTTTAAACTAATTTAGAAACGATTATAAGGTGATAATTACCATTGCATAATTTCAACGGTTTTTTAAACCATTTTTTGCTTCTAATATGATTACAACTATCCATACGCATACATCACATATATAGGTGCATACAACTACAACAACGCAAAACATTTTTTCCAACCAATATTTTCAACAAGTTAAGAACAATTTCCAAACACACATTGTTTTAATTATCATTTCCATTTGCAGATCTATTATCTCTCTATTTCACGTATTTTACTAACATTTTCTTACATAAAAGTAAATTACCTCATTAAATATATGCAATCTTCTAAAAACCGCTTGGAAATTTAGTTTAACCCAAAATGCAATTCATTTTGGTAAATAGAAAATGTAATTTTTCTATGAAATCTACCTATAAAAAAATCTAGCTAAAAAAATATTAGAAAAACATTATCAATCTCATAATATTCAAATGTTGTTTTTTTTAAACAATTCGAAAACAAAACAAATACCTATAAACAAAAACCAATACTTAACTCCTTCTTTTCATTTTCCCACAATTTTTGTTTTTTTTTTAAATAGACAAAGAAAAAAAACTTTAATTTGATTTTAGGGGTGATGTATGTAGTTTTATCTATCTACAATAAATTTATTTTAAGGTTGTTTGGGATTACGGTTATTTTGTTTAATGTTTATAAGTTTAACACTTATCTGTAATTATTTAGTCTAATTGATTGGTAAAAATACGTTTCATATACTTAATTTTTTAAGCGCCCATTGTATGCATGAATTTAGATATGATTTGTTTTGTGTTTTTATTTATTTATTTTTCAATTTTTTTCGGTTTTTATAATTTTCTTAGTGGTATTCACTGGCTTTAGATTTTTCACACAATAGGTGTAGTATAATGCTTATAAAATTGGAACCTATTTTGTTAGAATGTTGAAAATCTCTGACGTTATAAATGAAAAATGTATCTAAGAGAAAATAGGAGTTTAAACAACATAAACTCAAAAATGATGAAAGCATAGCCGTTTGCGTTTGTATTGGTTTCAACAAACTTAGCGGCTCAACCTCTGGACTTGGATCATTTTTTTTTTAAATTCTGGAAAGATTTATATTTGAAGTACGTGAAAAAAAGTTTTCAAATATGAGCTTGGCCATTTCAGCTAGATCAAGGGCAGCAAAGTTTAGTAAATTTTTAAAACAGCTGATTTTTGAGGAACCTGAAACGCCAAAGTTGTCATCTGGATAAAAATGATAGAAAAAGGTTCAAATATTCAATATTTTTAAATTTTATTAAAATATTATTATTAAAACGGAAGTTATAGCGCCCTAGATTATTCGACTTTTTAGGCTCTAGCCGCTTAACCGGTACCCGGATATGGCCAGTTCACGAACTTGTCCAAGACATTATTTGCCGAAACATACACAGAAAATTATTTTGGTGTAGGTCGAAAAATGCGACCGTGAGAGTGCCGCTAAATTCCGTTATACCTCATATCGTTATATATATATATATATATATAATTTTTTTTTTTTTTTGTTTTTCCATCTCCGCTTATCACATATAGTCGTTTGGCATCAAAATTTTTCCGAAATTCCGAGATGAAGCCCATTGCAATAGGTAGATTTTTATATGAAATCTACCTAAAACGCCATCTCATATGTAATAGGGATGGGATTTCATTGAAAAAAGTATCGATTCTTTAGATTATTCAAATTAAAAAAATCGGTTCCTCAAATGATCGAAAAAATCTTTGATTAATCGATCAATCGCTTTTGGAAAACTATTTTAAAACATATTGGTAAAAAGTACCGAAAAAATTGAACAATTGAAAATAAATATGAAAAAAATCGTTGCATCCAAATATCAGCCCTGAGCGAATGCAAGAATAATAGATTTTTTTAATTTTGAGGCTTAAGTCTTGATTTTTTATCAGCAATAATATTTCCCGCATTGGAAAATAATCACGGAACTGATGTTTGTTTTTTTTGTTAATTATTTGGGATTGACGTATTTTTCCCCCTGCCTTTCTAGTAAATTATCACGGATTTAGTACATTATTTCGTTAGAATAAAACCATAAGCAAATTTTACAATTTATAGAAAAACAAGTCATATTTCATAAAAATGCTATTAAAAAAAATATTTCAAAAATCGGTCTATAAAAGATCGATTATTTCAATATTTTCGATTCATAAGAATGGTATGGAATCGATTCTTTTTTGAACGATTAATCGATTAGATCGAAGAATCGATTACGATGTCCCATCTCTAATATGTAATAATAGAACTAAAAAACAATGAGTAAAGAACGTAAGCAATGGAGTAAAATACGTAAACAATAAGTAAAAGAGTAAACAATGAGTAACGTACTAAAATTTTGTACTGTATATACAGAAATCCAATTGTAATAGTGCAATCAATTATTGCACTAACAAGTTCCACAAATACCGCTTATGTACATATATCGTTTGTTGTTTATGCAGTAAAACGAATACGGCATTTTTTATAAGAATTTATTAAATTTGAAAAAAAATTAAATTTTAGGTAAGTGATTTAATAGCTGGTTTTACTTAAGATGTATTTATACTGTGATATTAAAGTGGTAAGCTTATTTTTAGGTAAAATAAAATTCAAAAAACTGACTCAAAAGATGTATATCGCTAAAAACTATAAATAAAAAATTTTGTTTAAAAAACACACTTTTATTGAAAACGAACTAAAAACTAAAAAATAAATTTTGCATTGACACCAGACGATGTTCCAAAGAAACAAAGGTTATGTTCAAACGTTAAATCTTTTAGTAATAACTATGTTTGCTTTCAAACTATAATAAAGAAATAAATATTTAAATATCTTTTTAAACAATTTAACACATATGGCAAAATTAGATGTATAGACTAGAATACTATTTAACTAAAAGTTTTGTTAGATAAATAATTTTCCGTTACAGTTTTTTATAAAAAATAAAAGTGGGTGTGTAGTCAATATAGAAAGGCAATAAATATGTAGAGAATGTGCTAATTCTAAATCTTAATTAAGTAATAAGTATAAATACTAAAACTTAATTCAACTATTTTAAAGTATTATAAATTACTTATAATAAATGTGATGTACGTTCAATACGCTGACTGCGCCACCCACTTTTATTTTTTCTAAAAACTAACGGAAAATTATTTATCTAACAAATAGTTAAATAGTATTCTAGTCTGCCGAAAACTATATACAAACCTAGAGATTTCATCCCATCCACATTTTGCACTTATCTTCATTAGGAATCGGAACTAACATATTTTAGCTAAACTTTAAATTAAATTGGTTTCTTAAGAAAAAAGTGTGTTTGTGTGAATTAATTTTGCAATACTTGTCGTATTGCACGTATTGTGCCGGACTAGGGTTTTTCAAACGGGATCCCGTTTTCTCCCGGGGGTAAATTTTCATCCCGTTTTCCCGGAATTTCATCCCGGGATCCCGGGTATCCCGCTAATTTTTATTAACATTTTTTTGTGCTTTTTTCAAAGATATTAAAAGTTTTCTCACTCGAAAATCGAGTAGTTTTTAATTCTTTTCTCTCTGTAATAATTAATTTCGTTCAAAATTAGGAAAATTTTTTTTGACACATATGGAATCATGGTTTTTTTGTATGGTTTTTTGACACATATAAACGCAACAAATTAAAACCAATAAAACTTAAAATAGGTAGATTTTTCTGAGAAATCTTCCTAAAATTTGCGCTTCATTTCTCTTAATTTATGTTAATGGTTCTCTTGGACGGATGGTGTTCAATGAATGGTTCAATGGACGTTTCGTCACGAAAATTCGGACAAAATTGAGTGATGGCGCCATTGACAACCTAGTTTTTTGAAAAATTGTTTAAAAATTAGTATTATGAATTTATTTTTGTTTTGTTTTTATGTATGTATTCTTTTTTATTTAATTTTTGAAGTTTTTTTAATTAAAAATAATTTAAATTTAAAAATTAATAGCGCATTTTTTGTGCTGTTTTAATTTTACACATTTTTCTACCACCCAATTAGAAAAATCTAGGTTTTTAGCGTTTCCCGGGATCCCGGGAATTTAATATTTTTTGTCCCGGCTTCCCGGGATTTGAATTTTTACGGGAAATGAGAAACCCTAGTGCCGGACCACCCCAAAACCGGTATTGAAAAATTGATTCGGTATTCGGTCTTAATAGATAATATAACTTCAAAATAGAAACATTTTATTATTTTTTTGTTTGTTTTTATTATATTAATTTTATTTAGTTGATTTTAATATTTGATAGAAATATATAAAAATTTTGCAATATTATTTATTATCGTTTTGTTTTAATTTACATTTATTTTATTTGCAACAAAATCTTATTAATTTTTGGTGTTAATTTACTTTTTTTTTTATTGTTAATATACAATTTTTATATTATTAACATTTAGTTAACATACAATACAAACAAAAAATTGTTTATTTTTTTAAAAAATTTCTATTAAATCGTAAAAATATGTGTTTTTATTTTCTTTCTTTTAATAATTATTTTGATAAAAACTAATTTTATTAGCTGTCTATTTAGTTGTTTGTTTTATTTAGCACCACGATAATAAAAAATTTTGTTTTAAATAAAGCATTTTTTTAACTAAAAGTAGTGATTAATAGAATTAACAAATGTTTTAATTTTTATAGTAAAATTTAATAAGTATTTTAATATACACGTAATGCAGCTTTTAAAAACGTAAAGCAAAGTTTAATTTAATTGTATCATACACAATTTGTGCTGTAGATAAAAAAGGTGTAACATTTTTGAATTGTTGAAGATTGTACGTTTAAGGTTTAATTGGCGACGAATGGCTGTTTGCGCAAAGGAAGAATTATTGCGTATATTGGCATTTTTTTTAATGAAAGCAGACCAAATACTACACGTTTTCGACTACGTGTGTAATAAGTAAAAAAAGTGAATTATTTCGTATCTGTTTTTTAAATTAAAAATTAAATAAAAACGTGAGATAAACTTATGATTTTTTGGGTTTGTACTGAAACGAAGAGGTTCTTATCCAGATAGGTATTGAATATTGCAAAGTGATTTTAATGATAATTGATTGATGCCATAAATACGCTATACGTTGAATACTTAATATTTAAAATAAATTTTTATATGAATAAATAGTTTTTTTTTCAAAAATATATTTGTTTGTTAATAAATAATCATTTGTTTATATAATATAGTAAAAGTAAAACAAAAAAATGTATATAATCAACTTAAAATAAAATAAAAAAAATTAATAGTAAAAAATGTTTTATAAAAATAGATATAGACATAGGGGCTTGTTATATTTTTTGATTATTAATTATTATGTATAAATATTTATGCAATCCACTTTTAAATGAGGCACTGATCTTAAAAAAATATTTCTTTTTAATAATTTTATATTAGATCTAATTTATTTGGAGTAAAATTTTTTTCCATGAACTTGTTTCTACAAAATCCATAAAAAATCCTCGTTTTCTCTTGATTTCTTTTTTTAATTAATCAATTTAACTATTTTCTAGATATATCAAAAAACAATGGCACAAATTACTTTCAATAGAATAGCTAAGAATTATAAAATAAAATACTTTTAGAAAATTTTAAACAAAATAAAACGTCAAACGATCCAAACGAAAAATAATCGCGCTTATACTGGTTAATATAATTTTCTATTATAATTTTTTTGGTTTTTAAACTTTATTTATTCCTATTTTGTGATATTTCTGTTTTGTAACATAAATTTTCTTTTTTTAAACGATGGTAAAAAATAATTGTTTCTTTTATATTATAAATAAAATTACAAAATAGCACATTTTCTTTTATTTTTTCTACCATAATCATCGCGTAAAAGAGGTCGTTCAGATAATTGAAATTTTCTAACAATACGAACCAATTCATGAAATGCTTGATCAATATTTATTTTTAACTTAGCACTACATTCAATATATGGTATTTTTAATTGACGACTTAATTGTTGAACTTCATCAAGTGATACAACACGTTGGGAATCTAAATCAGATTTATTACCAACCATTAACATTGGAAATTCATCACGATCTTTAACTCGAAGAATTTGACGATGAAATTTAAACATTTCTTCAAACGATGAACGATCATTTACGGCAAATACTAATAGAAATCCTTCACCCGATCTCATATATTGTTCACGCATAGCACTAAATTCTTCTTGTCCAGCCGTGTCTAAAACTATAGAAATAAAAATACAATATATTAAATATTGTAAGATTAAAATGATGATCAAGTTAATCAATTTCCGATGATAAAAATAAAGTTTATTTGTGCATAAAATAATTAGTGTGTATCTGTTTTTATTTTACTGCAAAGAACTACAGAACTAATAGAACAGTCTAACAACGATTTTTGTATCTAGTATTTTTGTCGAGTAGGAAATACGTGGTTTACAAACAAATAAAATAAAAACCATTTTTTGTCTATAAATAAAATGTCTTGGTGATAGAACGTGTAAAATTTCTTCGTAAATTAAAATTAACTAAAATGTGAACTGAAATTCACAATAAATGCGCAAACTTTGTGGATGGATAGCCTCCTAAAAAACCAACATAGTGTCCATGAATTTGTCCAATCCACGAAATTTAAAAAAATAAAATTTGATCTTTGGTGGGGCGTGGGTTTATTATCCAGCAGAATTACAAGGGATAATATTGTTACGATTACAGAAAAATCTAGACGATTACGGTCACTTCCAGGAAAATCAAATCAACAAAATACTACAACAAATTAATAAAATGAAGTGTTTTTGTTGTACTTCGTGGAATTTGGGTCAACAATAAATAAAATTGAATGATTTTATGAATCAAATCAGCATAACGTAAAGTTATCGAATATTCTACTATTTTCTCAAGGTTTCTGAAAAGTGACCTCGAATTTTCTAGAACTTAAGCAGAATGGTATATAAATGATTGCCTTTTGTAAATAAGCAATTAGTGTTATTTTAAACCTGCGATAGTGAAGTCATCATTATAAAAGTGATTTTTCAATTAGTTTTTGTGAATAAAGTTTAAAGTGTTATTAAGTAGAAATAATTTGTGTATTATTTTAAACGTTGAATTACTGGAAATTTCTACAATCAACCGTTGGAGTTTCTGAAGCTGTTGAAAGAATGTTCTAGTTAGGAATATTGTTTTCCTATTGTTGGGGAACAATTAAGTTGAATACTTAATAAAACCTGGTGTTTGTGCTTACTAATCAGTGATCGAACTCGGAAGAGATTTGGGAATTGCGTTTATCGAATTGAGAGTAAGGCCAATTCGAAGTAAGGTGGGAAAAACGTAACATTATATATGATGTAGAATTAATCGCAGAAGAAATATTACCATTCAGGCGTAATGCTATTCACTATGCCAAAAAGAAGTAAGGAAAACATCATTAAATGACACATCAAACATCCTTGCGTGCCAGTTTAACTCATACAACCCTGGAAGATAGGATTTGAAGGACTAATCATCTACAAATCCGAAATTGAAATGATTCATGAAACCAAAACTGGAAAAAATAAATATCGAAAATTCTTTTCTATTTCACTATAACTAGGTAACTAAAAATTTATCGAATTTGAGTTATCTACCCTAATCTAGCAGTCCTTTTTAATGGGATAAATTGTTGAATTATAAAGGCATATAATAATCAGTCTATGCTTAAGAATCATAGTAAAGAATTCACTAGACAAAACACCACTTGCAATTTTTTTGACAAAACATTTTATTAGTTATCTCGTTATAGTACTATGCAGAGTGTAGACCCACGAATTTTTTATCGTACCTGAATATGAATAGGAAACTGCAATGTCAGAACTCTAACAGAATCATTGAGAATAGCACAAGTCGAGATGGTAATAGATCAACATAAGATCGAGGTATGGTCAATTAACGAAGAAGCAGATGAAACAACAAAAAATGATTTATATGAACAGTTAAAAGCATAGTTTAAAACGCTTCTTATATCACTTCTTTACTCCGTTCTTTCAGAGCGAGTAACATAAAATAAATATAACACTCCTAAATACAGGAGTGAAAATAATAAAATATCATTCTTGCGAAAATAAATATTTTCTTTCAAATACTCGAACATTTAATTTTTGGTTTGTAATAGATGCTTTCCAACGTAAACAGTAAATAATTTTTGAGAATGTTTTATTCAATTTTTCATGTACATATTTTTATAAAAATATATAAAAAGGATGACCAAAAAGTACTAATTTTCTTCTTTTGCAAATGGATGAAAGAATAGATATATCAAATAAAAAATCTTTAGGAGCGAAATCGAAAAACTAAAAATATCACTTCTATGAGGGAGAGAGATGTTCAAATTATAAACATTTAAATTTATGAATAATATTTTTAGGAGTGAAATGAGTGCTCGAATAAAATAAAATTGCAAACTCTGGCTAAAAGCAACAATTTCTAGTGCATATCGAAATGACATCAATATTGAACAAGATTATAATGCCGAGATTGGAGTCGATAACACTGAAACGACATCAATTATGGACAATTTTGCGCAAAAAACATCACGAAACAATAGTAATAATAAAGAGACTCATAGGTTAAATGTGTCACAAATCAGTTTTTTATAGGATGCAGAAAGTTTTAGCATAAGAAAAGAGACCAATAAAATTGCACAAGTCATTTGGAAGAATCAAGAACCAAATCGATCACGTACTGGTAAATAAGAAGAAGCGATCACCAAAACCAATCGCAGAGTTTACAATTTATTGTAATTTTATTTATTTATTTTAATAACCATACTTGCATAACTGAACAAAACATTCAGAAAAATAACTTAACTTTTTTTTTAATACCACGGCAAGCATGAAATTTGAAGCAAAAATGAAATGAAATATATTTATTTCGATTTAGGAGTAAGAACGAAATTTAATATTAATTCATTTTCACTTCTGTATTTGGGTATGTCATATAATTTTTTATGTTATTCGATTTGAAACAACGGAGTAAAAGGGTTTTAAATTTCGACCAATTGATAATTGCAACGTTCAAAATTAAACCAGCCGCTCTAAAACATAACAAGTGGTATCATTTGTGTTCAATATTAATTAATATTGGCATTCAATATCAATAAACTGAGTTGCAAGAATACAAATACCAACTTCAAACAAACGTTTCAACTGGAACCGTTGGTTAACCGAAAATCCTTCCAATGGGATTGTTATTGTTCTATTCTGCATAAAACTGTTATGACAAACTTCCAGTTTTTGTTAAGAGCCATTGTAATTTTGAGCTACGAAGGCATTTCTATTTCGTCCAGCTTAAATGTAAAAGGGATTAATCAAAAATAATAATATAATAATAATATTTGGAGAAAAAACGGCAAAAACAATTCCAAATCTATCGAGCAACGTAACAACAAGCGTTGATCAATAATAAGCAGGTTAAAATTGAAATTTCAAAAATGTTAGATGAACTGTCAAACAAGAGTTCGGCAATTTTTATATTTTAAAATAAAAAAAACTGGTAAATTTTTCTCAGTTGCTTGGTTTCCCTCCCGCTGAGGTTTATCGTTCAAAATTTCCTTGCGCCGGAAAAGGCCCCAACTTTGCCTTGAAATTTAAAAAAAAATTGAAAGAAATGTGAACTCTTTCTATGAAATTTATCCGAATTCGGTTTCCATTTTCTGTAAGCATTTTATTTTGATAGATGTTGTTGGTTGAAAATAAGAAATGCAGCTTAGTGACAAGCAGTTAGTGCTATTGAATACGTATAAACAGTATTTATTTTGTAGGTTCAATGAACCTCAAAGAAAAGTATAACATCATCGGAATTTTGTTTTAAATTTTTAGTTTTGAGCTAGCTTCATTTCACTAACAAAACTAAAGTAAACTATTTGCAAGAAAAAGGATCAAAGATAAAAACAAAAACATGAAATAAACTATATTCAAAATAATGACGTATATGCTTCTCAAGATGGACGCGTGTACGCCTCATAAGTACTCGGAACCCAATTTCGACCAATGACCATCACAACATTTCGAGGAAAGGTGCAAATCCGTCGCTCCATTTTTTGGTTAAAGAAGAAGCTGTGACTGTCCTCACTGGTTCACACACTCATCATGGCTGGTATTGAAAGAAATACTGAACCAACTAAGACATGGCATTGTACAGTATGTAAAAACATTTAAGGTCTGACATAACATCCATTCAGTGCAACACCTGCAAGGAAGTGTGTCACCTCAAGAACTGCTCAGGTCTCGACACACATAAGCAATGGACCAAAACTACATAGCGCCATGTTGTCAAACTTCTATCCAAAATACAAACCCGAGCAAGTAGGAAAACACAATACGAATTAACACGCATCCGGAAACCCCAGGTGATGTGAAAATTATGCAACCAAACTGCAACGGCCTCACTAACAAGATCGACAATATAATAAATTATATGTACAATAACAATATTCTAGTCACGGTTCTTCAAGAAACCAAATTAAATGTTAGATTTAAGATTAGCATTCTGCATACGAGAATTAACAACTGTAACTGAACATAAAAGAAACCAATAGAGAGAAGTGTAAGTAAAGCAAGGCTTGGTACAGGAAGAAGTCTTTGGAAGGTCATTAAGGGACAAACTCAAAATAATTGCATGATCTCCTTCGATGATATCACAACCGAAAACCGCAGGAAATGCGCAAGCAAACAAATTGAACATACAGTTTAAAGAAAAAAAAGGAAATATGAGAAAGAAACCAAATCAGTTTTCAGACATCTGCGTAAACTTAATACGGACAAATAGAGGATATAATATTTTCCAAAGCTGTCAAAAGCTATAGGACCCAACGACATCTCAGCCATCATGCTCAAACACATTTGACCCAAAGGATTGAAGAACCTCACTACTACACTCAATACATCTCTTAATACTCTCCAGATACCATATATCTGGAAAACGGCCAGTATCAGCCCTATTTCAAACCTTAAGAAAGTAAGAATTTAACAGACCGATCTCCACCCTTTTATCCGTCGCAAAACTGACTGAAGCACTTCGGCAGCGGCAGCTGACTAGATTTATTGGCGCCACACCAACATGGCTGCCCATGGCGCGGTGGTTGTACTATGTGCTCTCCATAGTACAACCACCGCGCTTCACAGAATACAAAACCAGATCAGTGATGGTTTGAACCAAACACAATCCAGTAATAGAACAATCGCACTTATAAGCTTTCGACTAGGGATGGGATTTCATTGAAAAAAGAATCGATTCTTTAGACTCGATTATTCAAATTTAAAAAAATTTGAATAATCGTCTAAAAGATCAGAAAAAGCTTTGATTAATTGCACTAAAATATATGAAAAAATCATTGCATCAAAATATGAGCCCCAAGCGAATGCAAGAATAGGAGTTCATTTAAATTTTGAGACTTAAGTCTTGATCTTTTATAAGTGATAATATTTCCAGCATTGGAAATAATCTTTATGGTTGAGTTGAGATGTTGTGTTTTTTTTGTTAACAAATTGATATTGACGTAATTTCCTGTCTTTCTTTCCCTTTCTCTAGTACGTACGGCTCTTGTACATCATGTTTAATACAAAAATGTTATCAAATTTTTAAATAAACACAAAATAGCATTATTTCATTAAATTAGCTATATTTCAAGAATTGGGCACCAAAAGTCGCAGTCGAAGATTTCCAACTACCCAGTAGCACCGGATCCATCCTAACTCCACTATAATGCGGTTGGTTACGTATCCTAAACAACTACATGAGCAGAGTTGATCCCGCAACTCTTAACAAGTATCCTGCATGTGAGGGCACGTAGCACGATGTTGATCACTTATTCATTTGTTCTGAAAGTCAACCAACCTGACGAAGGATGATATATGGTACCGCCCAAGAACAGTTGTAGAGCGACTGAACCTGGATCCTGAGGATTAGAACCACACAGTCGCTACGACAAAAACAATTGTAGCACAAACAGACAGAATCGAATAAGATATAACATCGCATTACCAACGCCATAAATAATTCTATCTACTAAAAAAGCTCTGGAATGGATGTTGTTGTTGTAGCGACCATCACTTGGGGTTTCCGGATGTGTGCTCATTCGCATTGTGTTCTGTTGCGAGCTCGTATTTATATGTTGACTTGATGCATTGCAACATGGCGCTATATAGTTTTTGGTCCATTGCTTATGTGTTGCAAGGCCTGAGCAGTACTTAAGATGACACCATTCTTTACAGCTATTACACAGGACGGATGTAGTGTTTGCCCTTAAAATGTTTTTGCATATTGCACAATGTCATATTTTAGTTGGTCCAGGATTTCTTTCAATACCGGCCATGACGAGGAGGATCTGAAGCAGTGAGGCCAGTGACAACGGCTTCTTTATCCAAAAAATGGAGCGTCGGAGTAGCACCTTTCGTCGAAATTTTTGTGATGGTCCTTGGTCGGAACTGGGTTCCGAGAACTTCTGGGGCGTAGACCCGTCCATCTTGAGAAGCCGGAATGGACCCATTCTCCTGCTAGTGACATACGAGTTCACGTGCAACAACCAAGGTAATATCTGGGTAGCGATTTTGTACCATTATCTCTCCTGTTATTAGAGAATTATCTCTCTTGGGGAAAACTAAAAAAGTCTACATACCCAACCCACACTCAAATTTTCCCTCAAGATAAATTCAAATACAATACAAATCGAACCAATCACGACGTGACATTTATGGACACGTGACATATTTACAATTAAATGAATCAATCAAAGACAATTTATCTCTCATTTTATTTCTCTAGGAGAGATAATGGTACAAAATCGCTACCCTTAGAAGTGCCGGTGACTAAACTTTATTCAGTCACACAAAATGCTGACAAAACAAAATGCTCTCGACCCACACCGTTTATCTTCTTGGTCCATGTTCATAGTCAATATTTTAATGCCAATGTTAATTTTTTTTTGTTGTTGTTGTAGCGATGGTGCGGTGCTACTCTGCCGGCTCCATGTCCAGATTCAGGGAATTTGCTATGCCTTTGGAAATTACCACAAATCTTCGTCAAGTCGGTTGGTTTTTCTGGACAATTGAATAGGTGGTTTGCATCATGCGGCGTGCCTTAAAATGCGGGACGTGTCAACAATGTTGTGGTCAATTTTATTCATGTAGTTATTTAAAATTGACCAGAACATTGTTGACAAGTGCTCTCCATGTGAGGGCACGCCGTATGATGCAAACCACCTACTATTCAATTGTCCAGAAAAACTAACCGACTTAACGAAGGCAGATTTGTGGTACGGCCCAAGGGCAGTAGCAGAGTTCCTAAATCTGGACTTGGAGCCGGCAGAGTAGCTTCGCACCGTCGCTTCAACAACAAGAATTAATTTTTTCTTAAAAATTTATGATTTTGTGTTTTATCTTACTATCTAATTTAGCCGGAACATCATCAATTACACATTGTTTAGTGTATGAATCTTCTATTGTTGGATCATAATCGGTTACAAAGTAGCTCTGAAACAAAAAATTTGAAAAACATAAATCAAAATCATTAACGTATATTTATTATATTTATGAATTAAATAAAACATATGGTCTAATTTTAAATGCATTGATATAAAATTGTTGGTACTTTGGGTAGAATATCCATATCAAGATGAAATAAATATAATAAATATAAAGTTATTAGCACCCACATACATTTTAATTAGATTCAATGTTTAAGGTTGTTCAGTTAAGCAATTTACTTTTTACCAATACCTTAGAAATTAGAATATGATTACAAAAACAGAAAAAATCAAATCAATTGATAAAAAAAAAATGTAAATAAAAAAAACCCTCTCAAGAAAACCTATTAAAATTATTTATATTTGGGCTGTGTCAAAAAATAAAGAAAAAATTATTTTTGGCTGATGATACATTATTTTTGTATAATCTTCAAAATATGTAAATGATTTTTATCTATGTATGTATGCAAAATTTTTCTAATATGTTTAAGAAAACATAATTTTAAGATTTAAAATAAAATTAATTGATCTTAAATTTATTTTATTTGTGTTAATAAATCTACAAATTTTACTAATATTAATTGCATATATCTACAATTTTTTAAAGAAAAAAATAGTCATAAAAAACTAATCTTACTTGAATGAATTGAATTGTAATTGCCGATTTTCCGACCCCTCCGCCACCAACTACCACTAATTTATAAGTTTGTGCATATCCTGTAGGACCTTGATTATGTCGGGACATTTTAAAATTATTTTAAATCTTTAACTTTTATTTATAAATAAAACAGAACAATTTTTCTAATCTAATAAAACTATTTTACATTCCTCAAGTGAATACACAGTTAAAAGAAATAGAAATGTCGAAAATTTTGGTTGAGGATAGTAGTTAGTGTAGCTTAAAATTATAATTTTTATTTGCTCAGTTGACAGTTCAAAATAGACCTTTACATATAACCGTACCCAACGAATTTCATTTCTACAGGAGAAAGTTTCTACACCTTTTCCATACTGTGGGTCTTCACGTAACATCTACAATCGAGTTATACAAGAAATCACACGTGAAGACTACTTCTATCAATGTCATAACATTTTTCATGATATTTTTTTCTACAAAAATTGTAAAAAAAAAAAATATCAGTATGATTTTATGATAATTAAAAAAAAATGGCGATTTCATTTTGTTTATCTTCAAACAATCAAAAATTCAAAGCATATTTTATATATTATTTATATTTAAAATTCGTAGAATGTTTTTGAATACAAAGTTATAATAAAATTATGGAAGAAAACAAAAGAGAAGTTAAAGTTTTGCAAACAATGACGTTTTAGGTCTGTCAAAATATATCAGTATGATATTTTGTAATATCAACAGCCATCTTTGATATTTCTGTTGCATTTTTATCAATATCATTGAGTGAAGTGAATAAAAATTAGAATAATCTTAAAGTATAAACTATTTAGCATTAGCACATTCTTTATTTCGAGAGAATAAGAATTACTAATTTTTTTTAGCATCTGCTAGAAAATTGTTGAATATACTGAAAATTATAAATGTCAAATTAAAACAAAACTAGACTAACCAAAAGACTAACTAAAATTAAAATGTCGGACGAGAATACAAATTCCAACTTTAATAAAAGTAATTCAAGAAATTTCGTTAGTGTTATCAAAAAATTTCGTATAGTTTTCAGTAAGTCGAAACTACCAGAAATCAAAGACAAAAGAAATGCAGCCATCCTTGAGGTTTGCAAGGACCAATACAAAACAAATTAACAATATAAAAACTGATGTAAAAAACAGATCTCCCTCAAACTGGGAATCGGAGGATTGAGTTGAAGGATTGGGAGCAGGACGTTTTTATCATACTGCAAGGAGAGGAAAACCCAGTTTTTAAAAAATGCCCGGTAAATAAATTTAATAAATATTATTGTTTTTTGTTATTATTTTTTTTATTATATTTCAGGGGCTTTATCTGTCGGAACCAGCGCTTTCACTATAAACAGCAGCAGCCCACAACAAAATCAGGATAAATTGTAATTTTGGTAATTGGACTTTTCTCGACAAAAAAAAATAGATTATAAAAAAAAACTGCGGGATGCGGAATTATCTCCACCACGAATCGAAGAATTGAGAATCTCTACACACATAAAAAAAAATAGTCTAACAGCTTAAGGATATTGATACAAGAAAAATTAACAATAGAAAAGTACATAGTAATTAGCAAAGTAAATATAACTCACTAATTTGATGTTGGGTGATGTCATAGTAGAAGTGACTTTCGTCCTTGTATGTCACTTATCCGTTCCAAGTTTCTTCACTCAGGAAATATTGATGTTGGAATAACATAAGAAAACCAGCTGGTTGTATATATATAATTTTGCTGACCAATGCGACTGCCGTACGGTACTACCACAGCTTGCAGATTTATTCGTAGAGGAACCTGTCCCCTCAAAATTTTTTTATAAGTATCCTCTTGTTTAGCAGATATATATGTATATACTGGTGCATTGCACCACTCCACAAATTCCAAACCATGTAGGCGTTTAAAAAAGAGTTATCAAGTGATTAGACAAACATGAGATCACCATAAATGAATGTGTGCTGCATAACTCAAAGTTTATTGGTTCTACTAATCAAACGTCGCCATTTGTAGAAACAGCAATCACCGATATTTATCTTATTTATTTTTTTTATTCACAGATATAACTCAATTTTGTTTCGTTTCTTCAATTTTATTTCGTATATACAAAAAAGCAATTACTTTTGTTTATTATTATTTTTTGTTAAAATTAAATCAAATTTGTTAATATTATGATGATATGAGATATTTTTGGTTTCACAAAAATGAACTTTGATCTCTTCTTTTGAAACAAAAACTTGCAATCAATTTTTAAATTTCAACATTTAATCAACATCGGAAAAACTTGTTTGATCATATAAAATCAAACATTGAATTGCATTGTTTTATTAAAAAACTTGAACACGGAATGATCAAAAAAACTTGAAGCCATCACGGCATTTATAATATTTTGTTTTTTGTTTCGTGTTTTGTTTTCGTTTTTCCCGAACTAATCAATTCTACCAGCCTTGACTTTTCTTTCGTTCTTTCGTTCTTTCTAACGTTATTAATGGATGAGTAAGTTTATAATGCGTTTCGTTATTTAGCTGTTTGGAGATGATATTTGAATTTTAAAAGTTTAAGTTGATGTTTTAAGAAATGAATTATGAAATTTGTATTTAGAAGGGAAACTGAAATATTCGGAATGATTAAAATGTTTATTAATACATTCCGAAATTTAATAAATGTGTTTCAATTATTTAATGAAAAAAATTAGACAAACGTTACACCATGAATTCAAAGGTAAGAATTCAAAGAATACTTGACTTTGAAGTCACAAGAACATTGTCATTCAATCTATGACAAGAACCTACCGAACTGCATTAATTTAGAAATTGTATCTGGGATCGAGGTATCAACAGTAACCGTTGTCAAGACCGATGACCGGTTCCAACACTCATGAAGTTCCTAGGAACTTCACTGAGTATTGAGACCGATCACCCATACGAACGTCAGCACTATTGAGCCCCCGATACAACCAGTAAAACCTGACCCCGGAGATGTGATTCACAGCGACGACAACTAGGCAAAGGAACGACCCTACCGAACGAAAAGACATCATTCCCTGATGTCCTTCGTATGATGAATTCCAAAATTCTTACCGCTCATATCTATGCACTCGTAAAGTACATTTCCAATTTGGAGCCAATTTTGTCGAGAACTTTTTAGTAGCGTCACTCAAATGATGTTGCCGAACAAACACACGTTGTTGTGGTTGAAAGGTTCGTAGCTTAGAACACAGATTGTAGTGACGTTGTGATTTCTTGAAAGCTGCAGCCTGGTTTGGTTAAATGATCAGAGCGTTGTATTTCCTCACCAATATCTTCACCCAGCGATCTTATCAAATGATAAATGTTTCCATCTGATATTGGACGTTGACCAAATAATAAATAGTACGGTAGCAGAATGTACTGCAGCCCGCAGTGCATAAGCAATTTTACCAATTTGTGAATCCCATTTGGTATGCTGACCTTTTAAGAACGCTCGGATTGCTGCTAGAACTGACCTGTTGACTCGCTCTGAAGCATTGCTCTGGGGACTATAGACACCGGTCCTAATATCTTTGATGCCGAAATCTGACAAAAGATTTTGAAAGTTCTTACTAGTGAACTGCTTGCCATTGTCACTGTGTAGAAACTCTGGTACACCATATGTTAGAAACACTTCATTTTTCAGAAAAGCATTCACCTTCGGTGAAGTTGCGTTTCTAAGTGGTTTCATTATTACAAACTTTGTAACATGATCCAGAACAATTAACAATACCGTATTCCCAAGTGTAGAACGAGGGTACGGTCCCGAAAAATCAATATAGACTCTCTGCCATGGACGTGCTGTTTTGAATTGATATTGCATCGGAGGACGCAATATCTGATTCGTGGCTTTTGTTTGTTTACATGTGTCAGAGGACACAACATAGTTGTGTACCTGCGACGCCATGCCCGGCCAATAATAAAGACGACGTAGTAATTCTAATGTCTTTTTAACACCTCCATGAGCAGCAGCACTTTCATCATGATGTTTCTGAATCATGTTCGAAGTCATCCAGAGGTTTTGGTATCTAGAGCTTCCACACAGGAACATCGTTAGGTATTGCATCAGGTCTTGGCTCAATACGTATGTATAGCTTATCATCCACGACTTTGACTGAAGGAAAGTCTTTGGGTGATGATTGAACTTTTGCTATCATACCTGTATACTCTTTGTGGCTAAAACCCTCATTGTCGGGTTTAATTTCATTGATGTGATGTGTTAATGCTTCCGTAATTTCTTCATGTGTATCGTCATAAAGACGAGATAGAGCATCAGGGACAAGATTTTGGGTACCTTTCTGGTGGACAATGGAAAAATCCATATGTTGGAGTTTTAGGCTCCACCTAGCCAGACGACCACTCAAATCTTTCTGTGACATTAGCCACTTCAGACTTGAGTGATCAGTCACAATTGTAAATCGGTGACCTTCAACATAGCCCCTGAATTTCTTCACACTAAGAACTGCCGCAAGACATTCAAGCTCAGAAACCGAATAGTTTCTTTGAGCTTTGTTTAGTTTTTTCGACATGAAGGCTATCGGACACTCCTGCCCGTCTGTATCGACCTGATACAACACACTACCTACCCCTGTCAGACTTGCATTGCATCTAATAAAGAACTCTCTATTAGAGTCAGGGTTTACTAATACCGGTGCTTTAGTCAGCAATTTTTTCAAATTTTCAAAAGCTATCTGAGCTTCTAATGTCCATTTCAATTTCCCCGAACTTTTCTCGGTGATACCACGCTTGCGAAATATGGTGGTTAAAAAAGTATTGGTGCTAATTATATACAAACAGAGAACAGAGATACAAAAACACTTATTTTATCAAGTAGGCTCTGTAATTTTATTCAAATTTAAATTTGAAATATTTATAAAATTTCTATCCATGACTTTGATTTAAAAAAAATTATTTTAATGATTGAAAGTATTGGTGTTTAGTTTTTGAGAAAAACAAATTCGGCATTTGATGCAAAAACTGTTGCGTGCTACTAATGCGTATGGGTTTTGTCCAAAACTGTTTAATAGCTGTCCTGTCGCAACCAACTTTTATTATAGATACCTACGGTACCTACGGTATTTACGGTATCTATTTATCCAAGGGAATATTTTATTTTAACTCTTAAATGATTGTAAGGATAATGCGCGATCTTCACCAGGGAAAATCTCCAACATGACAAAAACTAACATATAAAACCATGAGGGTCAAATATAATTTCACAAAAAATACAGTCGAAATCAATGCCAAAAATAGTATTAGATATAAAAAAACTAATATAATAATAATAACTTATCTTAAAGTTGTTGATCGAGGAATGCCAATTTCTTTAGTATGTTCATCCAGTTATTATACATATATATGTATATGTTTATGTGTGTGTATGCCTATGTATCCAACAATTCATTTATATCCACCAAATCCAGCAATTAATATATATATCCAACAAATACTGCAATTCATATATATATATCCAACAAATCCAACAATTCCAGCTTCTTTGCCCTACCTCCCTTTTCTTTTTACTGCAACCTTTCTTCCTTACTTATTTTCCTGAACAAATCCAATTGCTATTCGATCAATTCAATTTTTTTATCATATCTTTTGTATCACCCATTTATTATTATTTTTTTTTCTCACAGATAACAACAAATAAAAATTTTAACTGTGGCTGAACAAGAATTAACAAAATTCCACAAGATTAATTTACAATTTGATTAATTTTTTTTTATTTTTATTTCAATTTTAAACTCATTATTCTTTTGGTTTTAAACAAATAATAGTACATTATATACCGAGGTGATAAAGTAAATTTTCTACATTGAGGTGGATATTAATTCGCGAGAAACGAAATTTCGAGCGAATTAAGCACCGAAATGTAGAAAATTTTCTTCACCGAGGTTTATATACTATTTTTTTTACTACTTGATATAAAAAATGCACTAAAACTCTTAATTATTTACAAAATAAAATGTCAATTAATAAGCAAATGGTGAATAAATAAAAATTTTGATTTAGTGAAACATTTTTTATCATATCATTGGATTGCGTATTGGATATTTATTATTCAGGGTTGCTAGTTAGAAATTTATTTTCAATGAATTTTCTTAAAACTATATAAAAATCACATATGCTTTGCTTTAAAAAATATAGCTTTTATTTATTTTTGACATGAAATTGAAAATCTATTCAATATTGTTGAGCCAAATTTAGAATTTTTTTAGTCTACAACTCACAACTAAACTAAATTTCAACAGAATTCTGTTTACCACGAATTAAAATTTCAAATAAGCTACTATAGTTGCAAAGAATTCATTATTTTATTTACGAAGGTGCTAAAATACTTATTATTAGGTGTGGGGAATAATTATTAGTAACCATAGCTGAGAAAAATAACTTTTGTCTTGGGTTTTTGAGTAAATAATTGAAATTTCTCATGCAAGTAGTAAAAAAAATTTTTTTTGTATTAATCAAACACTAACTGATTTTAAATGATTAATCTTACTTCTTTTATACTACTACTTTTATAATCCTACTTCTTTTATATATTTAGGTTTTTTTTTTTGAAAAAAATTCCAAAGAAAATAAATTTAATTATTGTTAAATTATGAACAAGATTTCTCGTTGAAATCAATATTACAACTCTCCAAAATTGAAAAATATTTTTCTTTATATAATTTTAAAATTACTAAACAAGAAGGAAGAGTTGATTGCATGAAACAGATGCTCGTCATACATATTGTTTGTAATCAATACATTGACAATTTAGAATGTAACCAGTTAATAACAGATTGTCTCATTTTTTCCATAACATTTTTCCTGTTCTTTCATAAATTTATAAAACATAAACAAAAGTAAGAACCACCCGTCTATTAATTAGAGTACAAGCAAAAAGCTGGAAATATTCATGTATTGTAAAATTTCATTTCTTTCTCCCTTTCATCATTATCATAAAATGAAAAAGAGAAATTTAAACGATAGCAATTCTTCTGTTTCGTTTTCCCTTTATAAACAAGGAAAATAAACAAAATGCCATAGAATGCAAATGTATAATAAAAAACTATTATAACCTTGATGTTACAAAAAAAGTCAGGTGTGCCGATGATTATTAATAAAAATTTTGATGAAAAAATGCAAAGTAGTCATATTATAAGCAAGAAAATGAAAAAGTGTGGTGGTTGATTGGGAATTTAGTCTTTACTGTTAGTGCAGCTGTGGCTGTTTGAACTACAAAGATCTAAATTCCTGTCCATCCACCTGTACAGAACATAAATTTGTTCTGGAGTTGATGTAGATTTTCTTACAAATGCTACCTGTTAAATATCACGTAATTTGGCGGGTATAACAGTCGTCGATTTCTAGTGGGATTATTAAATAAAAAATTAGGTCCTGTACCGCTTTAATTTTTATTTATTATTTCGTTTGTAACATAAGCTCGGATTAATAAAAGTTTGAAAAATTGATAATATAAGCCGTATTCTATTTGACAGAAGCAACCGAAACAACTGAAAAATTGAATGCAATTGTTGTTGTTTTTTCAGTTGTTTCAGTCAAATCGAAAGCACCTATAATTGATGTATGATGATGAGTTTCGATAGTCGAAAAATCATCGCTGTGGTGGCGTAATTGATAAGCATATTTTTCGTCACAGGATTCGAATTACAACACTGATATAGAAGGTTCAAATTTCCTTAGTAACTTGAATTTAATTACAACAAATTCTAATTAATTCAGTAAAGAAGTCTAAAAATGATTGAATTAGCTCTCCATAAGTGATTTATTTCGAGGCAGAAAAACTGAATTAAAAATATTAGAATAGTTTCTTGAGTTCACGAATCAACAAAAATCACGAATAACTAAAATTCCCCAAAATGTTGGCAAATATGCAAGCGCGCATATATGACAATTGACCAATTGTCGATCATTGATTTTCGCATTGAATGGAAACAATCAATAATGACTATACACTCGTGACTTAGAATGTTGACTATAATAGAAATATTACACATCCTATGAATTCACACAATAGTATACTGTCGAGAAAATTCAATGCAAAATATCTTCATTCAAAATGAATAAAATTTCCATAAAAAATTATGTCTAACTGACAATTGAGAAATTCAACATAAGTAAGATAATTGAAGATGAAGTTTCAACTTAGAAATATCATCGCCTTGGTGGCGTAGTGGTTAAACGTGTCTGCCAAAGGAATTGAACTCGTTGTGGTACTGATTACGAGTTTGAATCCCAACCGAAACACGTAAAAGAGAAAAACAGAGTTTTTTTCTGAGATATTTCCAACCGTACCTTTGAATTGGAAAAATTCAAATAAATTCCTTAGTTACTTGAGTTTAATTGCTCACAAAAATCCTGAATTAAAATATCGTTTATGGTTACTAAGAAACCGCATTAGTGACAAGTGAGAGTCAGAAAGGTCATGATCTTTAGCGTTATCAGATCAATCTATACTTAACTCGAGCATTCTACAACAAAAATAAAATAAGCCATAATGAATTTCTTTCGAAAATGTTTTCTAAATTTTTATGTATTTTTATGAATTGTGATACCTTTAATTAATATGGACATTATGTTTGTGTAAATTACTGTAAATTGATGGTTCAAATTAATATTTTTTTTATTGTAACGAATTATATAAATGTTTTTTTATAAAATGTGTTTTTATTAAGAATATTAACGCTCAGAAAATAAATTATTATAGGTGTGAAAAGATTGTTCTGAAAAACGGTTTTAACCGGTTTTAATATTTATAAAAACTGGTTTTCAAAAAATGAAGACGGGTGTGCAAGTCCTAGTTGAATTTAAACACTTCGTATATTGCGACATTCAGCTGTAACGACTGATTTTAATGACATTTTCGATGACGTTCAAACGAATTACACTGTTAATAATATAGGATAAGAAAAACAAAATAACACGCAACAGGAAGTTGAAGTGTATTTCTAAGTCTACGAACGATTTTTACTTTACGAGTGTAGATGGTCTTGTAGGGACACCATGCGAAAAAATCTTTTCTTGTGTATCTGCAAGCAACCGGTCCAAGCAAAGTGCATTGCAGGTATATAAGGAATAAGGTATATAAGGTATATAAGGTATATAAGGAATGATTTTAAATCAAAATTAATTATTTAATAAATTATTAAATTCATAAATTTATTTAAAAATGTTTTATTTACATACAACTTATTTAAAAATATAAATCAAACGCGTTTCAGATATAGATATCTATCTCAGTGAAAAAATTTATATTTATCTAATAAAATATAATAAAGTATTTATATTCATCTAATAATATTATTTCGGTCTGAAAGACCTAAGTATTACATTCTCGAGCAAAAAGTGAAATTTTTACCCCCAATGTTTTTGGTATTTCCCGTCGTTTTAGGACTTATTGATTCTAAAAAAGCAAAAAAAAATGCATGTCTGTCTGCCGGCCGGTCGGCCGGCCAGCCGTCACAACCGACGAAATCTAGAAAACCGCTGGACGGATTTCAAAAATAAAAATAGGTTTACTCAATGGAAAGAGCCGAAAGGACGATGTGTTCGATAACTGTACCGGAAGTGTGTCAAAAAATCGTGTATCAGCATATTTTGAAAATAATTAATTTAATTGTGGAACTCAATGCCCTGCTCTGTATTTCCCGATGAATTTTCCCCTCAGGCATTTAAAGAAAATGTCCATCGTCATTTAAAACAATGAGTATAGTTATCCCTATATCCTCATTCCTTCCATTTTCCTCATCTCCTTCCTTTATAGTGGACATAGTGGATGGTATCTTCGGATATTCAAAGAGTCTGAATAATGAATATTAATATAATGAATAACTAATTACTAAAAAAAATAATTTTTTTTGCTTAAAAAACGTTCATTTTAAGTGATTACGAGTAGGAACATTGAATTTGGAGAAATCTTGATGGTCGGGATTGGTATGTGAGACCAAAATCTAGATTATTGCATCAAAAAAATATTGTCAAGTGTCTCAAAAGAAAGATTTTAATATATTATTTTACCCATTTTTTGGAAAAAAATAAAATTAATTATTTGTATGACATGAAATTTTATTATTATTATTAAAAATTATGACATTATAAGTTTGTCAAAAAATTGTTGTCAAGTGTTTCAAAAGAAAGATTTTTATTTATTTTTTTAACCAATTTTTTGGAAAAAAATTAAATTAATAATTTCTATGACATGAAATTTTATTATTATTATAGAGAATTATGGCCTTATAAGTTTGTCAAAAAAATAATGTCAAGTGTGTCAAAAAATGATTTCATTTAGTTTTTTAGCCAATTTTTTGGAAAAAAAAATTTAGCTGTTTGTATGACGTAAATGTAATTGAACATGAAATTGGACATGGACATTTTTGAATTTGTTATAGTTTTTGAAATATTTTTGGAATTTTGAAAAAAGTTTGTATTTTTGATTTTGTAATACTTTTTGCAATATTTTTAGAATTTTGGAAAAAGTTTCAATTTTTGATTTTGTTATAATTTTTGCAATATTTTAGAATTTTTAAAAAAGTAGAATTTTTGAATTTTATATATATTTTTAGAATTTTGGAAAACGTTTCAATTTTTGATTTTGTAAGAATTTTTGCAATAGTTTTAGAATTTGGAAAAATTTTAAATTTTTGATTTTATTATCATTTTTGGAATTTTGAAAAAAGTTTCAATATTTGATTTTGTTATAATTTTTGCAATATTTTTAGAATTTTTGAAAAAAATTTTAATCTTTGATTTTGTAATAATTTTTGGAATATTTTTAGAATTTTGGAGAGGTTTTGGAGAGGTTTTTGAGTAGTTTGCTGAGTGTATCATCTTTTCATTAATGTCGTTTTCTTTTGACAAAAAAAGTAATCTCAAGCAAAAAAAGCAGCTGTCAGATCACTTTTTTTTGCATTTTTTTTCCTTTATCTCCATTTAGGAGCATAGGGCGTCTACTAGACTGGACCATCTAACTCTGTTGGGGGCAATCGCTTTCAGTTCACCCCATGTCTTGCCAATTTGTTTTGCTTCAGCTAGCACCGTTTTCTTCCATGTCATGGGTGGTTTTCCAACTCTCCTTTTACCTTGTGGATTCCACTCTAGGGACATCCTTGTTATATCTTCGACTGATTTTCTCAGTGTATGTCCTATCCATCTCCATTTTCTTTGTTTTATCTCGGTCTCAATGTCTAGCTGCTCTGTCTGCCGTAGAAGTTCCTGGTTACTGATGGTGTTTGGCCAGAAGCATTTGATCAGTCTTCTCAGGCATTTGTTCACAAACACCTGTAGTTTATTTGTGATCTTTCTTGTTTGTTTCCACGTTTCACACCCATACAGCAGTACTGACTTGACACATGCATTGAACATTCGTAGCTTTGTCTTTCTTGACAGGACGGATGCATTCCAGATCTTGTGAAGCATATTGAACGTATTTCTGGCTTTGTTAATACGCTGACTGATATCTTCTTCAGTCCCGCCTGTTTTTGCTACAGTACAACCAAGGTACACAAATTTGTCAACTTCGTCCACTTGTGTATTGTTGATGGTAATTGGTGTTATCGTTTTGGTGTTCAATCTCATAGCCTTTGTTTTTCTGATATTAATGTTGAGACCGACTTCATGTGCAAGGGTTGATAGCTGCTGTATTTTCTGCTGCATGTCCGTATGTGTGTGTGTAAGTAGACAGATGTCATCTGCGTAGTCTAGATCATTGAGCCGTCTTGTTGTATTCCATTGGATTCCATTTGGACTTGCATCATCGAGCTTTCTCATGATACTATCTAGTACTATTAGGAATAGTAACGGGGATAGTACACAGCCTTGTCTCACTCCTCGGTGGTTGTAGTATTCATCACTTTGCTGTCCTTTGTATTGTATTCTGTTTGCAGCATCCCGGTACATTTCTTTGATTAGATCAACTATTTTCTTCGGGATGCCCATTTCACAAAGTGTCTTCCATATCGCGCTCCTGTTGATTGAGTCGAAGGCGCGTTCGAAGTCCACGAAGAGGAGATACAATGGTGAATTCCATTCATTTGATTGCTCAATGATGATACGGATTCTGTTGATATGATCGGTACAGCTTCTTCCTGGTCTAAAGCCGGCTTGTTCATTTCTTAGTTTCATGTTAATTGATGGAGATATTCTTTCGAGAATGATCATTGCTAGTATTTTCATTATTGTGTTGAGCAAAGATATACGCAGAGATATACCTCTCCAATTTTTGCATTCTCTTAGATCACCTTTCTTTATTTTTTTTTTTTTTTTTTTGCATTACGTATTCTTTTTATACAAAAAGATTACTCTTTTTTTGATCTGAAAATATTTTTCTGAATCTTGATTTTTTGGTAGATCAAGTTGCAAATACAATAAATCTACACAACTACATTTACAAATCTGTCAAATTAGAAAACAAACAAGACGCCATTTACTTATTATTATTTTTTTTAGTTGTAGTTATATATATATATATATATATATATATATATATAAATAGTTAGTGTTTAAATAAATATTTTGTTTAAATCGTGTTTTAAATTAACAATTAATAAAAAATTATTTAATTAAATACTATTAATTAACAAAAACATTAAATGAGAGTTCACAACACAACTACAAAATTAGATCAAATTTTTTCATATTCGTTTTGTGAAAAAAAATCTTAGGGCTAGGGATTGCAATTCCGGTATTTCGAATCCCGGAATCCCGGAATTCGAACGAATTTTCCAACCTCGAAATCCCGGTATTAGCATTTTAAAATACCGGTATTTCAATATTAAAGGGAAAATAGTGTTTTATTTCTAAACTCAAAAATCCCTATAACGAAATATCATTTGATTGTATGTATTTCTATACATATTAAAATAGCTATTTTTGTATCAAGTCCCTTAATAAGGTTTTTTAGGACGAATATTTTCTTTTTCCGGACGAGGCGTTAGCCGAGTCTGGAATAGCAAATGAGTCCTAAAAATCCTTATTTAGGTACGTGATGCAAACAATATTTTTTTGTAGTAGCTCTCCAAAATTTTCCAGAGTACCTAATCCATTAGATACCAGCGAAATATTCGAAACCATAATAATTATTAATCGAATAGAAAAGAAAGCCTTGAATTTTATACTAAAATATTCAGTACGAAAATTAAGCATTTTACGGACTGAAATGAGTCCGTAAAATAGCTATTTTTGGGAGCGTATACTAAAAAATTCTTAATGTGAAATATCATTTTACATAGGATATCATATAGGATATTTTTATGTTGATTGGGGATTCGGTTCGTGGAAATTGTTATCATAAAAAATAAAGCTACAAATAAAGATCAGAGTCTTAAATCATTTTCTATTTTTAATGTGAATTGTGATTGCAATTTGCAATTTTATTATTTGAATGTTCTTTTTTGATTATTTCCAATTTGCAATTTCCAAGACTGAATTATTATTATTATTATTTAAATCTATTTTAAAATATAGAAAAAAGTTATTTTATTGAAACTTTTAATGTTGATATAATTGCAATATAATTGTTAACTATAACATGTTCCATTGTTGATTTACAAAGACTGAATTATTTTATTTTATTATATTATTATTTAAATATATTTTTTATTCGCCTACATATTAAAGTGGTGCTTTATTACTGTGATTTGCGGCCGTAAAGTGTCACTTTTTAAGCATATAATTTGTTGTCATAGTTACGTCCAAAAAAGTAAAAAAACATTTGTATTTGCTTAAATTCTATAAAAACTAGAAATTTTTATCAAATCAACCTTTTTTTTTTTTTTTTAATAAAATGTGTTGTGTAATAGGGTTTAGAATATGTGTCACAGCAACACATAAATACCTTTTAAGATCTAGGTCTAGACCTGGGTCCCACAACAACTGGCGTTCTGAGGTGTAGATTAACGCTTTTTTTAAACATCTGTGGGTTGAAGCCACCTGAGACTAAGTGTTCCGGCAAACTATTCCATTTGTACGCAGTTCGGACAAAGAAGTCTCTCTGCGATCTGCCAGTATGACAGCGCGGGATCTTTACCGTTTCACTGGTTGCGGCAGCCGATTGCCGAGTGGAACGGGGGTAAGAATAAGCTTGAGGCATGATGCCGCTGATTTCATCTGAGCACTGCTGATGACGATATTTGTAAAAAACAACGAGGTCAGCAACAGTGCGACAATGTTGTAGGGAATCAAGTTTTGATGTCAAAGTTCGATCACCTACAATTCGTATAGCTCGCTTTTGAACAGAGTCCAAGAGGGCCAAGATGGAAACAGAGGCAGCACCCCAAACTTGACAGCAGTACTCCATACAGGGACGAATATAGGACTTATAAACATGGAGCAATTGGTATGGAGTGAAAAATTTTTTGCATCTATTTAGGAGGCCGAGTTTTTTAGACGCGCTTTTTGCCATCGCCATTACATGATCGTTCCAGAGTAGGTCATTTGAAACTGTGACACCCAATAAACGAATGTTTTTACATTCACCTATTGGTTCATCACACATACTAAATAAAATATCTTTGGGGAACTCGGTCTTTAATCTGGAAACAATCAACAGCTGTGTTTTGGTGGAGTTGAAATTGACAAGGTTTTGGTCACCCCAGTCGGCGACTTTATTCAGGTCTTTGTTCACGTTTATGGCAGCGTCTCTCCGGGCAGGATTAATTCGTTCGTGCATTGTACCTTTTGAAGGAAGGGGCTCGAACGACTTGTGCAGAGTACTATCATCTGCAAAACTATTTATTGGGTTATTGGTGATTTTCAACAATTCGTTGATATAAATCAAAAATAGGGTTGGGGACAATACTGAGCCTTGGGGTACACCAGCGTTAATTAGTTTAGACTCAGAAGAATATCCGTCTAAGATTACCGAAATGTATCGGTCGGATAGCAAATTTTGAATCAGCTTCACAACACTGGGATGAAAACCGTACGCAACGAGCTTGTTGATTAAGTTGGCATGCCAGACTCGATCGAATGCCTTGGAGATGTCTAGAGCGATTACGTATGTTTCACCACCTTTATCAAGTATGCTGTTCCAACAATGCGCTACATAGTTTAATAGATCGGTAGTTGATCTTTTGTTTCGAAAACCGTATTGGCTGTCGGATATTAAATGATTTTCTTCCAGAAATTTTGAAATATTCCAGAAATTTTGAAATTTCAAAATTTCATAATCCAATTAAAATTAATGTTATTATTTGTTGTCATAGTTTTACAATTATTTTGAAAAAATAACAAGTATTTTGTCAAAGGTTACTTGTTCAACATATTTTTATTTCAAATTTTATGCAAATTTATAACAATTTGCTGTACAATAAATAGTACATTATTTAATTAGGAGCTAAAGTGATACTTTTTGTGTTGAGTCTATAGTTTGACTGCCGACGGTAGGTACATACACTATTTTTTCGGTAAACGTTCAAATTATTTATAAATATGAAATTATAATAAACAAAAATTTATAAATATGATTTATTACCGTCATAATTACGTCCAAAAAGTAAAAAACATTTAAATTTGAATAAATAAAATTTTTTATCAAAGCGAGTTCCAATTCAAAATTTCATTATCCAATTAAACTATTTGTTATGTTTTGTTGTCATAGTAACATACAATAGTTCAAAATTTCTTAATCCCATCAGAATCAATTTCTTATTTTTTGCCGTAATATAAAATAAAAATGGCGTTAATTTTGCAACCGCTTTGATTATAAGTAAAAAAGCAAGACTTTAGCTAACTCCCTAGCGGCAGTAAAGTTAAACTTTACAGCCGTTTGCCGAAAAACAATTTTTTTAAAAATATTTTGCTTGCGGCGAATAAAAAATAGTATATGACGCACGGACGTAATCTATTTTGGACTTTATGTGGGTGCAAATCGAGGCGCTCCAAAATCTTTAGCTCTACGTCCTTGCATCATAATGTACGATTAAAGTACAGAAAAAAGTATTTTATTAAGATTTTTATTTTTTTTAACCCCGGTATTAATACCGGGATTCCGGTTTTAGATTAATCAATCTCGAAATCCCGGTATTGATTTTTTTCTTAAAATTTGCAATCCCTACTTAGGGCCATATCGACAAACCCAACTAAAATCGCAACTACAACTAAAGTGTCAGTTTTGGTATTTTTAAACCACATTAAATCGTCAGTTTTAAATGTAGATTAAAGTTGTAGTTGCAGATTTAGTCATAGATATCGGTGATTAAATTTGCACTTACAATTGACCGTTAAAATTCGATGATATATTTTTTTAAATCAATACGTTGTCAAATAATATTTTATAATAAAATGTTTTGAAACATTAACATAAATATGTATTTCAATTGTGTTCTTTATAAAAATTCTAAATAATTGAAAACTCTAAATAATTGTTAATCTTGCAAATCAATATTGTTTTGTGTTGTATTTAAGTTTTTTTTACTATAGTTACATTATTATTAACATTGCAATAAATTTTAATACATAATTACTGATTTCTAATTATTTCTGTGTTCGAAAAATTGAAGTTTTAAATCACGTTTAAAAATACCATCAAAATCTCAACTAAATTCGTAGTTTTAATGTGGTTTAAAAATACCAGTTTTGAACATCAATTTCGAAAAAACTGTGACTACAACTAAAAGTTGTAGTTGCGTCTGTCGATATGGCCCTTAAACAAATCACTTTTTCTGCTCTGCCAAAAAGAAAACGACATAAATTATGTTAATTTATAATCTGTTATAACTTTCCGGCAACGTATTGATGTTTCGATTGACATTTTCATTCCGAAAACCTTAGGAAACTGCAACCAAGTTTTCATAAGAATCGATAAAGTAAAAAATTTGTAAAGTAAAAAATCTGTAGATAAATCGTTAAAGTAAAACCAATAACCACAGTTAATCGAATTACATGAAGATTAATATTTTTCGTCAATTTCAACGCCTACAATTGCAATAATAAAATAAAAAATTCTCAAGATTAATTTAAAAATCGGCATTAGCAGCTAGATATCACTAACCAAGGTAATACCTTAGGGGTGCTGGCGGATGAACTCTGGAAAAGGGTGAAACAAATCCTTTTTGACCCTAACAGGTGGAAAGAGCGAATTAAAGAGCACTTAATTTAAGAAACATTGTAATATTTTTTTAAAAGTTACGGTGCACAGGTTTTGAATCATTCATTGTCAAAAAAATGCAATTGAAAGAAATATATAGATATATATATATATATATATGCCTACGTTTCGACGTGGATTGACAGAAAAATTTGAAAAAACAGACAGTGATAGGAAATTTGATAAACCCTGATCTAAAACTATAGCAAAGTGTCACATAATTATTTTTATTTTTAATTTTCAATTGACATTTCATTGACAAAAAATCATTTTTATCACATAAAATATCTTTTATCATAGGCGCTATGGTCTGGCGATATAAAAAGTCTACAACACAACTTTATTTAAATTATTGTTGTCAGTTTGTTGATTCACGGAACCCTCGGCGAGCGAATTTTCTTCGCACTTGACCAACCTTTTTTTATAATTAAAAGGTTAAAAAATAAAATAAAAAATCGATATTTAACATTTAACACAATCGGTATTTAAATATAATAAAAATATATGATTATGAATTATAATTCAAATTGAATTATAGATTAAATAATATGTACATACCCTAGGTAACAATAATATGTACATACCCTAGGTCCTAGGTAACCTCATGGTAGTTTTGTTCTTGCAAAGTTTCATAATTAATTTTTTTACCTCTTATTTTATTTTTTTCTCTATACTGTCATGAAATATCAGCCTTTGTCATATTTTATTTTTGTTAGATGAGCGGTATATTTTTTTATAATGTTATATAACCATTTCAACACCTTTGAATAGGATAAAAGAAACCACTAAAATGCGTTGTGTAAATTTTGGTTGAACTTATTCTTATAGAATTCATAAATAATATAATACAGTTTCAAAAACAGAAAAAAATAACATTTAACATTTTACTTAATGAAACCTTCCATTCTTCAATTGTTTTATGATTTATTTACGATATCAAGAGTAAGAACTGCTTCCAGTAATATAAAAACATTTCTTTTCAGAATAGTTTAAAAATATATTTCTTATAAATTTATAAATGTTTTAAATAAATAAATAAATAAATAAATAATAAATTTCAAATTTGCTTGCTCTCTTTAACTTTATTCAATAATTTTGTAAGAGGACAAAACGAACTTTTATCAAATGACGTAAATAAAAAATTATAAAACATATAAAAAAAAAACAATAATATTCTTCTAATTGAAAAACATTTAAAAGACTTCCCTGATGATGGGAGTACGCAAGTTTTTTTTTCAGATAAATAAATCAGTATATAAGATAAGCTGTTTTTTAAAATAAGTATCCATTCGCATCTATCATAGTAAGCACAGTTGATCTGATCAGTAAATCAAAATAATACTTGTGATTTTATTTTTAAAAACATAATTAAAATGAACAATATTAAATTTTTCTTTATTTGTTCAATTTTGTTGACTAGTGTTTTTTCGCTGTTTGCACAGGTTGGAAAATATTGGATACATTTAGTTAAAAAATTGAAAGTTATACAGTTTTGTGAACTTATATTATCCTTTATTTCTTTTGAATCAGCTCACATTTACACCAAATTGGGGTAAACGAAGTGGAAGTACAGTACCAGATGTTGGTGATCCAAATGGATATATACTAGAAAATTGTAAACCATCAGTTGATTCATTAATGATAATTTATCAATTTATTCAAGTAAGTATTTTATTTCGTATGATAAATTAAATAATTTATTTTTTAAATTTAAAGGCTGAAGCACTAAAACTACAAGAATGCCATCAAAAATAAGAACGTGAAAACTAAAAAACAAAAACCCTAAATTGCTTAGAATGTTTACGACTAACAAACACTTGTTGAATGTATAAAATGTAGAATTAAAATTAGTTGAAAAAACAAATTAAATTGCTTTTACCAACGCCAAATAAATAGTATTTCTTTGTGTCCATATATAATTTCTATAGTTTTTATTTTTCAAAATAATATCGTGAGGGAATCGTTAACAATTACATATTTTCGAAAGGACAAGAGATGTCCAAATGGTCAATTTTAAACGTCATAATTTTTGTTATTCAAATCCGTTTGTTTTGGGAAACTTAATAACTCTTTAAAGTTATGTTAATTGTTAGTTATTTTAATTTGATTAATCTTTATTATTGGATTTTTTTCTTCGATTTCGGGATTTCAATTCAATTCTATATTTAGATGAAAAACGTGATCTACAGTCTACACAGATAAAAAAGTCGAAATTTAAACTTGAACATTTTTTATTTTCCTGAAACAATTGGCATATAAGTAGTATGGACAAAAAAAAAAACGACTTATTTTACAATTTTTTAAAGTGCATAGTTTAAGCATATGGGGCGCGCCTCAACATGCATGAAAATGAAAATTTATTCAATCCGAGGTAACTTTTTTTTTTTTTTTTTTTTTTTTAATAAAATGTGTTGTGTAATAGGGTTTAGAATATGTGTCACAACAACACATAAATACCTTTTAAGACCTAGGTCTAGACCTGGGTCCCACAACAACTGGCGTTCTGAGGTGTAGATTAACGCTTTTTTTAAACATCTGTGGGTTGAAACCACCTGAGACTAAGTGTTCCGGCAAACTATTCCATTTGTACGCAGTTCGGACAAAGAAGTCTCTCTGCGATCTGCCAGTATGACAGCGCGGGATCTTTACCGTTTCACTGGTTGCGGCAGCCGATTGCCGAGTGGAACGAGGGTAAGAATAAGTTTGAGGCATGATGCCGCTGATTTCATCTGAGCACTGCTGATCTCATCTGAGCACTTTGAAATTAAATTGCTCAAGAACGGCTATACCGATTTCATCAAACTTTTTTTTGTTTGATAGGTGGTTATCCATATGAGCAATTTTACGAAGATTCAACAACGTTTTGACTTGACGCCTTTTAATTTTGATTATTTTTTTTTTATAGATAGTCTTCATAAATAAAAAATACGAGTTCTCTTAGAATTTTTTTTTCGACCAGGGGTCACAGGGTGCCCCTCAATATTTTGTTATTTTGTGATGTGAGTGCATTTTGACGAGCGATTGTAGAAAAACTACTCAATCGATTTTCATAAATGATATGTCGTTGAATAGGTATTAGAACAAAGTTTTTAAAAATATACACTGTTTATTTTTTGAAATAACTTTTAACGGTGTAACATAAGAAAAAAACGGTGTAACATAAGAAAAGATGGCACAACCACTTTTTTTTTAGCTAAATTGAAGCTTATTTTATATCTAACTACTTGTGAAAGTTTAGGATACGCGTTGCTTTTTGTTTTAAAGATAAAATTTGTTGTGTATATGACTGTCGGCAATCGTTTTTTTTTGTTCTGAAGGAAAATTATAAAAATGGCGTTATAAACTAAGAGATTTTTTTTATGTTAAATATCAAATATTTTATTATTAAATGAACTTTTTAAAATGTTATAAAAATTATTTATATAGTACAATAAATAAAATAAATACAATTGTTAAAAATGATTTACTTATTTTACAAACAGAAGTTTCTTTTGAATAGGAAAACACTTCTGCATTTATTTTCTTTGTATTAGATGGCATAAAAAATGAAATGTTTCTTTACCACTTTTAGTAATCACTTGTCACTCTTATAAAAAATAATTTGACAGTCTCGACTGCAAACAAAAAAGCCGTATAAATAACTAAATATATTTAGGAACTTTTGACTGGAGAAGCATTATGTTCGTATTATGTTATTATGGAATCATAAAGTAAAAGATTATGTTTTAACATTAAATTACAAATATTTTATTACTGAACAAACTTTTTAAAATATCATACAAATTATAAATGTAGGTTAAAGAAAATGAATATAGTTATTAAAAAATTATTTACTTATTTTAAATTCAAAAGTTTCTTTTGAGTTGGAAAACATTTTTGCAATTATTGTCTTAGTATTAAATGGTACAAAAGAATGAAATTTTTGAGTTCCGCTTATATTAGTCGCATTTTTATATCGATTTTATAATTTTTCTTTTGTTAATTGATATTCATTTTTATTGGCGTATCCAAAGTTCATGGTAGATTTCCATTTTAAAGTCCGTTCGAAAAGTTCATTTGGTGTTCGAATAGTATTTCTGTTCTCCATACTATAACGGTGTGCAGCACTCTTCAGTGTACCACCAATCCCATCGCAAGATCCTTTTCCATGGCAGGTAGCATGAAAATGCCATTCTGCATCAACCTTAAAGCCTTTTTTAGGGTGGCATAAGTTAATCAGGTTATGTTTATTTTTGTATTGAGTAGGTGCACCGTCGGTGTTATAAATTATTTTCCTAATATTAGAACTTATATGCGTTGTGACGAAATCAATAAGTTTTGTAATGAAAAGATAGACTGTAGTACTATTGTGATAGTTTATATCCGAAATGATAAACTTCGGTGCTGTATATATTCACTTGCCTCACTTTTAAAATAAACAACGAATATGGATGAATAGTAACTTATGCATTATTATAATGATAGCCTTGGGCTGAATCCTGAATTATGAAGGCGTAGTTTTCAGAAAAATCTCCTTGAACGAAGCACTCTCCTGGTTCTAATTTTTTTTTCTTCCCTCAATAAATGTAGATTGCTGTTTTGCTATAAAGTTGTGTGGTATCAAAATTTGTAAACGGTAAACAAATTTTTTCATAAACTCTTCTACAGTTTCTATTAAAGTATCCAAATTCAAGGGCACCCAGAGAAGGCCCCCGATGGAAAAAAAATTCTACGAGAAGTCGTATATTTCATTTATCAAAGGCTATCTATAAACAAAAAACAAACCAAATTAAAAAGGGTCAAAATGTCGCAAAATTTTGCTGAACTTGACTGAAATTGCTCATATTTTCCTTATTGTGCATATATGTATAATTTTAATAATATTTTAAAAAGTTCATATAAGAACTGAATCTAAAAAATTATGGTGCAAATCATGAAACTTTTTGCAATTCATGCAATTTTCGACCGACCTAGTTTTGAACCAATGAGAAAATTTTAAACTTTAAAAAAGTTTATCATTCTAATCAGAGCTAGCCGACTAGATAAACTACCAAAAAATATCAACGCTAAATATAAACCAAAAATTAGGTTACAACTCTAGCGAAGTATAAAAAAACAAAAAATATACATAAACATATATTTAATAGATTCAAGTTTAGTCAATTAATTTCTCTAGTGATCAAACAATTGTATGGATTGTAAAAAGTTTTATAATTTGCACCATAATTTTTTAGATTCAGTTCTTATATTATTCTTGATGGGATATTTTCCATCGGGGTGATGTTATATCACAAATAATTTACTGAATTAATTGTTGATTATGTGTCAATAGACACAAGTGAAGACTAGTCATCTTCTTCTCGCCGATACGAGTTTGTTACTCAATACTAGTATGTCTAGAGTATAACAAAACAGTGATTACTAGAGAAATTAATTGACTAAACCTGAATCTATTAAATATATGATTATGTAAATTTTTTGTTTTTTTACACTTTGCTAGAGTTGTAACCTAATTTTTGGTTTATATTTAGCGTTGACATTTTTTGGTAGCTAGTCGGCTAGCCCTGATGAGAATGATAAACTTTTTTAAAGTTTCAAATTTTCTCATTGGTTCGAAACTAGGTCGGTCGAAATTTGTTTGGATTGCAAAAAGTTTCATAATTTGCACCATAATTTTTTAGATTGAGTTCTTATATTATTCTTGATGGGAGATTTTCCATCGGGGTGATGTTATATCACAAATAATTTACTGAATTAATTTTCAAAAAGTTCATTTAATAATAAAATATTTGATATTTAACATAAAAAAAAATCTCTTAGTTTATAACGCCATTTTTATAATTTTTCTTCAGAACAAAAAACTGATTCCCGACAGTCATATGCACAATGAATTTTATCTTTAAGACAACGCCTATCCTAAACTTTCACAAGTAGTTAGATATAAAATAAGCTTCAATTTAGTTTAAAAAAAAGAGGCTACGCCATCTTTTCTTATGTTACACCGTTTTTTTCTTATTTTGCGCCGTTAAAATTTATTTCAAAAAGTTAACAGTGTATATTTTTAAACATTTCGTTCTAATACCTATTCAACGACATATCACTTATGAAAATCGATTGAGTAGTTTTTCTACAATCGCTCGTCAAAATGCACTCACATCACAAAATAACAAAATAAATTGAGGGCCACCCTGTGAAGACCCCTAGTCGAAAAAAAAAATTCCAAGAAAACTCGTATTTTTTATTTATGAAAGACTATCTATAAAAAAAATACTATACTATAAGACTATAAAAAAAAATAACCAAAATTAGAAGGGGTCAAGTCAAAATTTCTCAAAAATTTGCTGAACTTGTCTGAAATTGCTCATATATATAAAAATGAATGTTTGTTTGTTCGTATTTGATAATCTCCAAAACCACTGCACCTATTGGAAAAATTCTTTCACTATTTGAAAGGTATATTATGCCAGATGAACATAGGCTATATATTATGTATATAAATGGAACTTAAGGGCCCTTGTAATTATCTTAAGGAGTTTGGCCTAAATGTTGATAATTATTTTTATTGGGTTTTAATTTAAATATCGTTTTATAAACTTGGCTTGCTTTGATCAATGTTTTTTACGTTGAACATAATTTTATGAAATTGAAAAATGAAAGCATAATCTGCCTAACAATTACATTTGTATATCAAAATTATATATATTGGAATTTAACACATCATGATCTTACAAATTTTTTCATCTACACCAAATATGTTGTTGGTTTGCAATTGTATGTAATACATGTTTCTAAAACTAAGTGAAGATAGTTGATAACATCGATTATATCGATTTAAAGCTCAAAATTACGAAATGGAATTCGCACAAATATACCATACAAAGAAGCAAAGCTTATGTATAATCAAACACGGATAGCAATCATGATGAACAAACTAATTAACAATGGTGGCACTTAATCGGCAACATGTTTGCAATAGTGATTTGTTAACAGTACTAATGCATTAATACCAATGAATTTAATATATCTGTCCGCCCGCAGGAACATATGTAAAATTTAAAATTTTGGATCTATGGGTGTGACAACCCCGCGTACTTTAGTACCTACTATTGGCAAATCAGTTAACGTGAGATATTTTAAACCACTGGCAATGGCAGTAGATGTCACTGATATAAGTGGATAAGTGATATTTTAGGGTTGCTAGCGAATAAACTTTTTACAATCAACGATAGGACCTTTAGTCTTAGTTATGGAATATTCTTTGATTTTTAAATAAAATATGTTTTGGGTAATAAAGGAATTACAATGTGTGTCATATATGCTGAATTGAGGAAAACAATGCGTTACATGATATTGGTATATGCTTCTAGCACCAGGATAATTAGTAACCCAATTTGAGCTTTGCTTTCCTGCAAATTTGAAAAAAAAAGTATTTTATTTTTATTTCCTCCATCCTATCCTATAAAATATTGCCCTATGTCGTACATTATTATGTGAAACGATTTATTATTTAGTTTTCGATTCCTTAAAAAGAATTTAAAAATCCGAAAAAAAAGAAACTATCGTCCATCTACGTCTTAAAAAGCATGATGTTGAATAGCTAGGTCTTAAGAGGTTTTTGTGTGTTGTTGTGACACATATTGTAATTCAAAATATGTCAAATACTTTGAAATTGCACCAATTTTTTTAAAGTTTTCGGTGAAAAAGATGATGAACAATGTCATTGAAGCTACAATTTTGAATGGAAAATTCGAAGGAGAAGATATAGTGTTACCACGTATTCCAATGATCCCAACAGATATGGCATTTGAATTCAAACGTTTAGTCTCCAGTGCAACTATTGCAATGGCCATCAACAAAGCACAAGGATAGTTACTGCAAGCATGTGGACTATATTTGGAGAATCCGGGCTTCTCATAATGCTTCTCACACTTTATGTGGCTAACGCGTTAGGAAAACCTTCTGATTTATTCGTGTACGCTCTAAAGACGGAAAAACCAAAAATATAGTGTTCCCACAAGCTGTACGAACTAAACAAACAGAATTAAATTGACATTTTGCATTTTTTCCATATTAAAATGAATAAGTTGCAATAAAAATGACACAATGTAAATTGAATGTTATCATAACGAGTTTTTTCGAATTTTCTTTCTTATGAGATAGCGGCAATATGCGACGGGTATAATGTTAAATAAACAAATCTTTTACACTATTTAGTGTAAAAAATAAAATTTTGTGAGTGATTAAGATCAAAGTAATTATTGTAATTCACTTGAATTTTGCAATTTGAAAGCATTTTTCATTTTCTCTCATAAAAACATCTTTAGGACAGTTTTTGTGTGTTTCGTGTCGGAAACAAATACAATGCATGAGCACTGTGAACATTTGTGGATCTATTTTTGTTCTGTATAATGTTTTATATAGAGATGACACACCTCTACTAATTCAACAAGTCATTTAAATTGTTTTATTGCTTACTTGAAAACATATTGGTAGATCGCTAATTTTTCATATATCCGAACTGATCAGCTAGAATGCTGATTATTTTTCATTCATACTTTTAAAAAGAAAAATTAAAAACTACGCTATCATTTCTCATTATCACTTTTTGAAATCATTTCTCCTACGTCAACAAAATGTCTGTGCAAAAACTTTATTTATAAGCGTAGCAAAGCACGCCGCGCCGGGTCCTGCTAGTAGTTAATATTTACAAAAAAAAATTAATTAAACGTTTTTGTAATTAGTTTTAAAATAAAAATATTAAAAAAACTTTTTTAAATATGCGCTAGGGTCAAAGATAAATTGAATTTTAATTTTTTTTAAATAGTTCTATCCTTACTCTAAAGGTAGAAACACAACACGGACGATAACGTCGGACGATAAAAAAAACGTCTATAATTTCGCTGTTGTAACCACAACAAAGGCGTCAGCGTTAAAAGATGTCAAAAATAAAATTGCATAAACTAAAATACTTTGTTCTTTGTCAAAATGAATTTCACAAATTTCAATTTTAAAAAATAACTAATTTTTACTAATAAATAAATAATAATAATTTTTCTCCTAATAACTAATTTTAAAAATAAAATACAAAATACAAATTATGAAAATATATGAATGAATAAAACCGAACAATTTAACAACTCAAAACAAAACGATTATAACCTCAGAAACGCGAAAAACATTAGAAAATCATATTTTTCAGCTGGCGGCACTGTCACAATAACATTCAAAACTACCCTGCAGCCAAATAAAAATAAAATTGATATCTGGCAATAATCATCGCCGACGGTAAATTAAAAATAGAATCTAAATTTTCTCCAACGAAAAAAACTTTTTCGTTTATCGCTGTAGTTGTGTTTGAAATGTATGTATCCTGTGTATTCTAATGTTACTAACGTGGTCGTCGGACGATTTCGCCCGTGTTGTGTTTCTAGCTTAATATATATCAAATTTACAAAGAGACGTTAATTCGTGTTCTTGAGATATTCAATTTACAACATTTTTAGTACGACTAAAATTCTAATATTTGATCATTTTTTCAAACTTCAGTGGTTAAAATTATTTGTTAATAAAAATTGTTCAACAAGTGATGAAAAATTAAAATTGGAACGGGGGTAAGAATGGTAAGAATAACTTTGAGACATCATGCTGCTGATTTCATTTGAGCATTGTTGATGACGATATATGTAAAAAACAACGAGGTCAGCAACAGTGCGACGATGTTGTAGGGAATCATGTTAAATCATGTTTGATGTTAAATTTCGATCACCCACCATTCGTATAGCCCGCTTTTGAACAGAGCTAGTCCCATCGCCATTACATGATCGTTCCAGAGTAGGTTGAAACTGATACCCAATAAACGAATGTTTTTACATTCACTCATTGGTTTATCACACATAATGAATAAACTATCTTTGGGGAACTCGGTCTTTGATCTGAAAACAATCAACAGCTATGTTTTGGTGTAGTTGAAATTGACCAGGTTTTGGTCACCCCAATCGGCGACTGTTTTAGGTTTTTATTCACGTTTATGGCAGCGTCTCTCCGGGCAGGATTAATTCGTTTGTTCATTTTACCTTTTGAAGGAAGGGGCTCGAACGACTTGTTCAGATTACTATCATCTGTAAAACTATTTATTGTGTTGCTGGTAATTTTCAGCAATTCGTTAATATAAATCAAAAATAGGGTTGGGGACAATACTGAGCCTTGAGGTACACCAGCATTAATTAGTTTAGACTCAGACGAAAATTCGTCTAAGGAGACCTAAATGCATCGGTTTTATAGAAAATTTGGAATCAGCTTCATAACATTGGGATGAAAACCATACTTTACGAATATATAGTTAGCTTAATAGCTATCTATCTGTACTATAGATAGAACTATTTAAAAAAACTTTAAATTTAAAAAAATTATTTTAATATTTTAGTATTTTAATTTGTAAAAATAAACTAATCACCTATCAAACAAAAATTTTTTTGCTAAAATCGATATAGCTGTTATTGAGAAATTTAATTTCAAAGTTACATCGGGGCATTTTAACTACGAACTTTAAAAAAATTGTAAAATAAGCAGCATTTTTTATTTTATCGCTTAGTGCAAACGATCGAACTGTCGAGATTTTACGTTGCATAATGACAGAATGAGAAGAGACTTCTTTGACTGAACTCGACATAAATTTAAATGGAATGATTTACGGGATTAACAGTCACAGATGGCTTCAATCCACAAAGGCTTATAAACAGGTTCTGTCAATAGGAATTAGGAATAGGGCTTACTCTATGTATGACAATATCACATAAAGACATTTAAACCAGATTCCACAAAAACATGGGTTTTGCAGTGGCCGCTTGCTTTTAGCGACCTTGACTCTAAAAGGTGTGCGTCGTTGTGAATATTTATATAGTAATTTCTATTACACAACACTTTTAATTTTTATAAAACAGAATAAATAAGTACAGAATAATTTACAGAATAAATACTTGTGGCGTGTAATAAATGTGCTTTTGTTTATACAAATATTTACTACTTTGAAATAATGCAAAATATTTCCGTTATAATATTAAAAATAATACAAATTTTATTTTATTATTTCCGTAAGTTCTTTTTTATTGACAGTATTAAACGGACTGAAATTAAAATATAAATCTGATTCACAATGTTTCACACCTAAAACCCCAAAAATATGATTACCAACGGATTAGGTTAAGAATGGATGCAAAATTTAATAGAAAAATGAGCTTGAAATCGGAAAAAAGTTGTGTATTATAATAATTTACACGAGATTTTTTGTCTCAAATATTCATTTATACAGTCAATATTGTAAGAGTAAAATTTTTAATTGGAACGAGTAATTTTTCGGAATTTAAAGATAAGTTTCGGGTACTGGAGGCAATCTCAAAAACTCGCTAGCCAAAACTAATTTAATTATAGTAAAAGGATTGAATGTTATCTATAAGCTCTTCACCATTAGTAAGTGAGTTTGCCAGGTTTGCCGGTTATGCAAACCGGTAAATGTAAACATTTTACATTATAATATTATATATTTTGCGAACGATTGTTGTTGCTATTTATTAATTTAAACTATCTCAATTACTAAATCAAATAATAACAATCAATTTCTGTTACAAAAAAAATTGTAGAAAAAACCATAAACTAAAGCATCCACAGTAAATATGTTCCGGTAATTAGTTTTACTTCAAATTTCAATTTTTCAGATTTTCGCAATATTCATTGTTCATTTTATATTTGTGCTAAAAAAGTTTGATTATGAGGTTTTTAAAATTAATAATTCTAGTGTTTTTAGTTTTAAAAAGTGCTATTTCACAAGGTAAAGATGTGCTTTTCATTTAAAAAATGTGGATCAACCTTCAAATATAATCAAATCACTACTAACTAACTGGAGAACTATACTTATGTTTTTCCATTTATAATCATTCCATTTATAAAATAAAATATTTTTATCTAAATATATTTCCGGTTTTAAAATCTTTGCTGTGGCGAAAAAACCATACTCGATTATCTTTAGATTTAAGAAATTAAAAATTAAAGATTAAAGCTATAAAGTTAAAATTATATCATGTAAAAGAAGTAAATCAGATATTTATTATTAATTAACAATATTGTTTCAATGTTTTAGTTATTTTTTTGTTAGCTCGCATTGATATTCCTAACCTCTCATTAATTTTCAAAAAGGTCTATATGTTACATAAATTTGAGACAAATCGCTTAGTGAAAAGTTGCTGTAAAATTGATTACTAATACTTGTTTAAATCGGTTAAAACAGAGAAAAAGTGTTTGCCAGTGAATACTTTAGGGATATACATAGTTTATAATAAACCGATTTTTTTCAATTGAAAATAAGTTTAAATTATTCGAGCGCTTTATCACTACTTAAATAGTAATCACAAATTAAAATTTTTAATACCGTTCGTACTCGTAAGAGTAAAACTTTAATTTTTTTATTTCACCCTTTGAACTCGATTTTATTTTCTTTTGCAGAAGAAAAAAAGTAGCACTTTTTCGTCATCCCATTTATTTATTTTTATAACAACCCTTGCACAATTCAACAAAACATTAAGAAAAATAATTTGTTTTTACGAAGGAAAGCATCAAATTTGAAGCAAAATTAAATGTTTGAGTGAGTATTTGAATGAAAATATTTATTTCGATTTAAGAGTGAGAGCGATATTTTGTTATTTTCACTCCTGTACTGGGAACTTTATATTTTTTATGTTACTCGCTCTGAAAGAACGGAGTAAGGGAGTGATAAAAGGAGCGTTTTAGCTCATAAGAAAAAACACATTTTTCAACTTAAAAAATGAAATGGCTAAAATCCGGCGAGTTTTTGAGTTTTGAGAGCCTAGGAGTTCGAATTTTACTCTCGGGTTCTATTCTCTGTAGTCTGTCTTAAGTGGACAAAAATGTAGTGTATGATTTATGCCCAAATACAGATAAATGTGATTCGTCATTTTGTGTAAAGTTCTACGTTTGTGACCCATATATCATCACCGGTATAATAAAAGTTTTGTATAACTAGAGTTTGGTGTTAGTTGACCATTATAGTAAGTCCATAAATAACTAAAAACGCTTGTTGTACACAGGTCTTAAAAGGTTTATATGTGTTGTTGTGATACATATTGCAATTCTTATTACACAGCACTTTTTAATAAAAAAACCCTGAACTATTTTTAAATTCAATACTCATGCATTCAAAATTCGGCATATGTTAAAATCATCAAAACCACTGATTTTTTATGCACTAATTAACAAACAGACAAACAAAATTTAAATATTCTCTTTTTCACACTTTTTACTTAATTAGAATTAAATAGAATAAACAAAAATTATAACGACAATTTATCAATCAGTGGTATTATCAAAGGTCGTTCAGCACTACAAAAGCAATCAAAAATGAGTTTATTTAACTGATCTTAATGTTGGTTGAAATTGATTTGTACCACTGGAAACAATTGTATGTATTTAATAATAGTATTTTGGTTGAAAATTTTATTTGAATGAATTTATAACAAATTTACTGGAAATTAAACTTCTTTAGTACTTAGCATTAGAAACTTCGCTAATACAGTACGGACTAGGGTATACAAATTACTCGACTTTGCAAGTACCCGGGTAGTCGAGTATTTAAATTCTAAAATACCAGGGTTACACTGTACCCGGGTATTTAAAAAATCAGTAAAATATATTTAGAAAAATTACTATGGTGGGGTGCATCCGTATAGGGTTAATATTTTTAAGTTTATTTTAATAATAAACTCTTACGAAACCACTTTTAATAAATTGAAGCTTGTTCAATGCAAAAATTAGAGTTGGAATTTAGTTTGATAAATAACTGAATATTTTCCAGGACAGAGACTAGAGCATTCAATACCAATATTTTTTACACTAGCGACATAGACAATACTAGTATTGCGATTGATAAAAATCGGTATTGAATGTCATTACTTTTATAACAAAACAAAAAGAAAATGCCATAACTTTTTTAAAATACGTTTTTGTTTCATTTAAAGAAGCTAATAAAAAATTACACCAATGGCCAATCATCAATAGCAATAATTCACGTTTCATAAGATCGGTAAATCCAAAAAATTTCTTCATTGGTAATTAATTATATTATTCTATTTTCCATACAAATTTGAGCTACCCTTAGCAGGTGTCTGGGAGGGAAAAATTCTCATTAACGCTAATTCCACTCAGTTTTATTCCAGTCCATCAGCATATTCTCCATGATCATTTTTATCATTCCGTTCAATGTCCTAAACAACAGATTATGTATTTGCTTACAATATCAGATACACAAGTACAAGATTTTTATTGAAAATAAAAAAATTTAGCTTATTTCCCAAACGTTGTTCATTCGACAAGAATTGCATGAATTTACTTTTAACTGACATTTTTTTAATAAAATGTGTTGTGTATAATAGGACTTACAATATGAGTCACGACAACACATATAAGCTTCTCAAGACCTAGGTCTCTCTAAGTCTTAAAATGTCCTAGGTTCTACGTCACAATTAATATAAATTCAAGCTTATAGATATTTTAATTGTTTGTTCAAAAATAGCATTTTATGGTAGATCAATTTACTCGAAATACCCGGGTTGTCGAGTATGTTGAAAGAGCAAAAAATACCTGGGTACCCGGGTACTCGATAATCGAAATTGAATACCCTAGTACGGACCTTATTAGTATACTGTCTTCTGGGTACCATCACATCCTAGAAGTGACACCACAAGTCACAACATCAATAGGATCAACATTTTGAATGATCGAAAAAAAAATTAGCTTATTAACATTTAAACACAATCTTCTACATTTCTTCCTCTGTTTTTCAACAGTTCTCGTGTTAGGGCAGAAGCATATCGAGCCTGCTTAAAATATCTAAAGGCCGTCCAACGAAAAGCTATTAAATTATTTGGTTAATCTTACGAAACGACCTTGATTACTTACAGCATAGAAGAATTATCACAAATTAACGATATTCTACAAATAAATTATTGATGAGCATTCTTCTGTGGAGCACAAATGAATCTTACTTGAGTCTGATACATTTACTCGTAACTCCAGAACAACTGCTATTTACTCGACTTAACTGGCATCTGGCGGTATCAGTGGTTATTCAGAGACGTTAATTTATAGTTTATTATAATTAGTTAATACTAAATATGACTAGCTTTGTATAAACTAAAAAATAGTACATTTTCCTACAGGAGATGAAAACACACTGCTTTTTCGTAAGTGAAAATTTGTTCACGGGACCCGTATCAGTCATGGGACAATTTCACGAACGTACAATGTTTTCATCTCGGGTAGGTTTTAAAATTTTTTCTACAACAGTAACTATATATAAAAGAATAATAAACTATTAAACTTGAAATCGACGACACAACATTCAAAATTCGTATTCTATTTTATCATGGATTTGTTTTCATGGCTTTGTTTTAAAAACTTTTGATAATCGCATAAAATTATCAGTTGTAATATCCCAAAGGCGGTGATAATTTGAAACAATTTTTTTCTAAAAATTTCGAAAGCAAGTATACTGATAAAAGCACGAGGCCGTAGGCCGAGGCCTTTTATCATTACCTGCTTGAGGATTACTTACTCTTACTAAAGATCATTACTTGAGGAATTTTCCAAAAAATTATGAGAATTTATCAACGAACGAGGGGAATTCGTTTAGAAAATTTTTTGCCATTTTTCATTTCTTTATATCTTTTTTATGATTTATACGTTGGCCTACTGATATCACGTTAATTATTTCAAAATTAGACTGATAATTTTTAATATCCCAGTAGGCCAGACGTATAAATATTTGTTATTAGTATAATTCAAATTTTACTGGTGAAATTCAATGATGTCATTACATTTTAGAGAATTCATTGGTTTAAATTAAAATAAAACTAAGACAAAAAATTTTCAGTTGTAATCTCCCAAGGGCGGTGAAAATTCAAGATAATTTTTTGCCAAAAACTTTGAAAGCAAACTACGGCCTCGAGTATTATCAAAACTACTTGCTTGGGAATTTTCCAAAAATTATGGGAATTTATCAACGAACGAGGGGAATTCGTTTAGAAAACTTTTTGCCATTTTTCTTTTCTTTATATATTTTTTATGATTTATACATTGGCCTACTGATATCACGTTAATTATTTCAAAATTAGATTGATAATTTTTAATATCCCAGTAGGCCAGACGTATAAATATTTGTTATTAGTATAATTCAAATTTTATTGGCCTTAACAACTAGAGCTAGAACGGCGATTATATAAATAATAATCGATTAAATTAATTCTTTGAGTGAAACTAAAAATGAATTCGATTGTTCAAATTAATACAGATGAGAGACACTTGAAGATGGCAAACGCTCCTATATGAAGCATCAACAGCAAAAAAATAAAATTATATAAACACAAAGTAGAAAAATCATATAACAAGGATAAGGATAAAATAAATTAAGATATGCTTAACTAGAATATGCTATTTAATTATTATTCCTTTTACTGTAACTACATATGGTCTTCTGTTATTTACTCTGGAATGTTTTTAGCACATTTTCAAATTCACGCTTTACAGTTTAAGTTTATGGCTATAAATAAGTTTGAGCTTTTCAAAATTAATTAAATTTTATAGTTAGATTAAAAATATTTATATGTATTTTGAATAAATTTAAAAAAGGGAGCAATTTAATAAAAAGAAGAAATCTCTTTATTAGTACATTGTTTAACGAGCACATAATAATTCTAATATCTCTCGAGTATAGAAACTTAAAACATCAGCGTAACGAGTCCTCTGAACAAATGTTCTATTTCCAATTTTTATGTGGTTGCCTCAATCTTGTCGCGAGAGCAAGTAGGGCGAGTCAAACTCCCAAATTGATCCAACAGCTGTACAGGTACAGAACGGTGTAGTTAAGGCAACCGCACGGTATGTTTATGTGAAAATTAAATCTAGTTCAACCAATTTCAAATACTTTTATTTTGAAATTAAAAAATTTATGACATAAGGTCAAAGTCAATATATTTTTAAATAGTTACTAACTAAAACTTTTGTTATATATTATGTAATACTTTACATTTCAAATAAAGCTAATTCTTTAGTTAGCAAAATGTTTATCGGTACAGTTGTCCGATCACCGTGAAATTGTTTGCAAGTATTTTTTTTTCTTTGAATAATACATTGCTAACTTCGAGATGAGGTTGTCATTACAATATTTTATTTTTTTTTTAAGTGAGCTTTAGTTTCATGCCAGTTGGTTTAAGTATTCTGTGCACTCTGTGCTGCCATACCATAACCAACCTTGTACTTTTTCTACGACAAAACAAGAAATAAATTTATTCTTATAAATTAAATTAAAATAATTTTGGCAAACTATTAATAGATTAACTAATTTAACTATTAATGGTTTGATTGTTACTTTTCTGTTGGTGAAATGGTCGACAGAATTTTTATTACTAACAGAATTTCTGCTTTGGCTGGCATAATATTTCTGTTGACAAAAACAATTCTGTCGGCAGCAAACAATTGTGTATAACAAATTTCAAATATTCCGTTGAGACTAAAATTTTCCTATTGAAGATTGTATAATTGTTTTCAATCGATCTAATTCAAAGTTACCTATGGGTCATAAATTAAAATATAGGATGGGTATATTTTAATAACTAGAGCCCAAAGACGATGTGGTTTCTTAAAAATGAAGTATAGCTAGAAGTGAACCCGGTTTTCTTCTATAGAAGAAAAACAGTATAAGAGTAATTTCGAAAATATTGCCGTCGTGACTTTTTCATTTTACCCACTTAGCATTGGTATTTACTATTTTTTCATCTCAAAATATATTAATTTTCAGATATGGATTGTTACGCCCCAGATAGTACACCTGGAAATTGTATAAGCTATAGAAATTGTGAATACATCCTTAAACTAATCAATAATTCGGCACAAAATATGTCGGCAACAGAGATATATCTCCGAAGAGCTATCTGTGGTTTTGATGGTGTCGATTTATTGGTAAATATATAAACATGTAAAACTTAACTTTTTTTACGAATTCTTTTATCCAGATATGTTGCCCAAATTTTGTTTATCGAACCTCAACAGAAGCTGCATTCATTTTCTTTGGAGTTTTGCAACCAACATCGGCTCCAGTTGCCACTAATTATAATACAAGATCAGCGTTACCGACAAATAACGCAAATAGTTGTGGTATGTCTAATGGGAGTCATACTCGAGTAGTTGGAGGTAATAACGCTGAGCTAAACGCATGGCCCTGGATGGCTATTCTAGGTTATCGTAGTTCTTTTGATTCAAATCCACGATATCAGTGTGGTGGTACATTAATAACACAAACACATGTTTTATCAGCAGCGCATTGCATAAAAGATAGCTTATATGTTGTACGATTAGGTGAATATGATCTTACATCAGACTCAGATGGAGCCTCCCCTATCGATATGAGCATTCAATGGAAGATAGCTCATGAAGATTATAACTCAAAATTAATAACAAATGATATTTCCTTAATAAAATTAACTCAAAATGCACCATTTAATGATATGATTCGACCAATATGCTTGCCAACGTCTGAAGCACTACGTACCAAAAATTTAGATTACTATCAACCATTTGTAGCAGGTTGGGGAACAACTAGTTTTAGAGGTTCAGTATCGGGTATTTTACAAGAAGTTCAACTGCCAATTGTTCCAACAGCACAATGTGCAGTGCCATATCAAACTCTTTATTCTAGCCAAGTTTTTGATGATCGAGTTTTGTGTGCTGGCTTTTTACAAGGTGGAAGAGATGCATGTCAAGGCGATTCTGGAGGACCTTTAATGTTGCCACAGGTAATGAATTTTTTTTTATACACATACATATTTATTGTTATTTACTTACGGTGTTATTAATTCAGGCATCTGACGATGGAACTCATTATTACTGGAACTTAATTGGAATAGTGTCGTATGGATATGAATGTGCTAGGCCTGGTTTTCCGGGAGTTTATACACGTGTATCAACATTCATACCATGGATAGAGAGTCGTATGAGTAACTAAAAATAAAACAATGGTCAAAGTTACCAAATAACTAACGAATTATGTATTTGATATAAATAAGCTTACCAACAATAAAACTTAGAAGCAAAAGCTTTTGTATTTTTTTTATTATATTCTATTTATTTATTGCAAGAAAATAACGTCATTGATATTTTGCTAGAAGTAAGATAAAAGAGCGATTAAAGAGTGGTATTTGTAATTGAGATCGAGTTTATAGTAATTTGTTTCATATCAAACCGCGGTTAGGCTGATTACCCAAAAACTCAATTCTTTTGCTTGATAATATAAATGTCCCGATTAGGTATCGGTTTTAAATGTTTAAATCATAAACGTAATGAAATTTGCGGCATAAACAAAGTGGGTTCTCAAAACTGTTTTAAGGGGTGTGTATGAAGAATACAAAACGTTGACAAAAGATTAATTTTTGGTAATCTTGAAAAGTTCAAAATCATAATCATGTGTTCTAAAATCTAAATGGTATGAAAACCATTTTACTTTGAGTGATTCAAATGAGACATGATAGTTTGTTTTTGCAATAAATCGTTACATTCATTCAATTTAAATCCCAAATAAAGATTACCCTGCATATTTTTGTTTTTAATATACGTACTTAAACTTATTATTTACATAACATGGCTATATTTAAAAAGTTAATATTTGCTTTTAATTAAATTTCAAATAGTTATCTATTTGGTTGACTAATATAAGCTATCTGTTTGACAATATGTATTCTCGTCTGTTGGTCGAAGAAATTAAAAAGCTGCACAGTTTGGATAACTGTTGAGTAACAAATTTTCGGAGTAACATTTAGGGTATAATTTACTTAAAATTTTCAGGTTAGCTCATCACCATGAATTTAACATATTACTCATTGTTATTCTCACTTTAAAAAATTATATCAAAAAATTATATGCATCAATAAAAAATAAACTAAAAATTTGTCAGCTGGATTTGAATGTCCATCGAATATTAATCAAAATTTTAAGCTAAAAGTCGTATATGTATAAATTTAGCGTTAAAGTTAATTCAATGACAATGTAATTATTATACAACAAAATCAATTAAGAATCGTTTACACGAATGCATTACGGACAAACTATCAATGCTTTTGTACAAAATAGAGATTAGTTTCTGTTTGACAATTAGAAAGAAATGCTCATATTTTAACCTTTTTTGGATTAAAATTCTGATCATTGCTTGTGCACTGCTACTGCACTGCACTGCTTAAATTGTATAATTTTAACCTTTAAGATGTATAAGATATAAGTTTAAGAGATCAGATCTCCAGAATTTGTATCAGTTTTATGTAATGTAAAAATGTTCTAGAACTCATAATTTTAGTGTTTCGATAATAAGCATTGCCATCTTGTTAATGCCATCTTGTTATTGCATGTAACGAAATCCGGATTTGATTTTTTTCTTGAAATCAAATAAGCTCAAAATACTGACAGAGTTTTTGCTACTTTTATTTGTCATATAAGAATTTTCATTCGTAAACTGAAAATTCTACGAAGTTAAGTTAACTTAGTAATTTTCCTATCTTACCTTAAATACATATTTACAATAATATCAATTCTTATAAATTATTCTACTGTTGCATTTCACGTCAAATAGCAAAATTGTTATTCATTTCAGTTTAGAGAACTTTATACAAATATTTACATAGCATTAAAATTTTAAATAATTTTCTGTTTAGCTAATCAAATGTCTCCTTGCGATATACTTAACACTAAGTATTTTATTGTATTTTAAAAGAATTTGCAGTGGGTCATTCTCTTTTTAATTTTCCATTTGGTTGTTGACACAATAGCTTTCAGTTATTGAACCTACTAAGCCAACAAAAATAGTGAAAAATTTGGTGTTAGTTTTACGTCAAATTCAGATTCCATAATGAACCTAGTTTTCTTAAAAGTAGTCAAAAGTAGAAGCTTTTTTGAATACAATGATCACGAGTCCTTTTACATTCAGTACTAAACATGTTGGTTTGGCTTCAATTTTTATCAACATTTTTTGCCCTTTCTTACAAAAGCAAAGCTGTTCCAGCTATATGGAAATAAGCTCATTTCCCGTTTTCGTTAAAACTAAATCACTTTCCGTTTGTTGCCATACGTTATGCGTACACTATCAGAATATTAAAGTGATGTCAACTTCATCACGAAATTAGTAGTTTATTATTTAAACATAGAAAAACTACTCAAACTAATACTCAAAGAATTGCACGGTGATTTGAAAGCTGCAGCTAAACTTTTATCCATGACAAGAGAATGAAGTTAATTGAAAATATAAATTGTTACTTGCAATATAATTAACCGATCACCATATCCAAGTTTTAAAGCGCATACAAATCTGTCAAATCGTATTTTTATTATTATTTAAGCTCGTGCGTAACTTTTTTAATTGATTCAAAATTATACAATTATTGCAAGTTTTTTTAAAAACAAAAAACAGAAGTTTTTCCCACTGTTATTTGTTCATAACAGAAACAGCTACATATTCGATTTTGGTATATCTATAGTTTTTTGAAATTTCATCTATGAAAAATAAATATGCCAATAATGAATAAGTTTGCCTGCAAATCATAATATAAATATACTTCAAGAAAAATAACAAAACTTTAATATTTAGTCATATTGCTTGTCATTTATAAATTATTTTACTTAAATAATCACATTCATTTTATAAAAATTAGCCCAGTAGAACTATGAAGAAAACAATAAATAACTTTTGGGAATTTAAATTTAGAATTATGTTTGTTTTAAAATGTAGTAATAGTAGATTGTATTACTAGTGCGAATGCGTTTTCCAAACAAGAGTTAGTTTGCCGGCAATATCTCGCGTTTGGAAAACGCATTCGCACTAGTAATACACGCTATTTTTTGTAACAAATGCATAAAATTTATAAATATTTATTTATTTAACGTTTGCAAATATAAAAAATTTAAACATTATTTAAATATCTATTTTAATTTGGTTGGACTACACCGTAGAAAACAACTTTTATATTATTTGTCCAATGAAACTATATTACATTTATTTAATTGTTAATTTAATCATTTATTTAACAAAGTTATAAACACATTTGAGATATTTAAATAATTAAAGTGCGCCATCTTCGTTTTAATAGTTGTAAATTATAAGAATCCAACTACCGGTAAAAAATAAACATAAGAATCCAACTACCGGTTTCATAAAAAAATATAGGAATCCAATAAGAGCTGTCAAAATTGTAAACATTGAAAACCCAAATAAATTGTTTTTTCTTGCAATTTAAAATGATGCAATGTGTTTAAGTTGTTTTTACTAAGTTATTTAAATTATTATTTTGATATTTTAGTGCTATAAAAATAGTATATATAGAAAGATGTATGGATAGATTTAACTACAAATCTCACATGCCGGCGGCGTACGTGCCCGTGCACAAAATATTTTGTGGTCATATGTGCGGAAAAGTAGTTTTTTCTTTTATTCTATTCTAGTATAAAATTGAATATTTTTTATGCATGTGTTACAAAAAATAATTTTTTTTTGTAAATATAAACATTGAAAAACGAATTAAAATAGAAAAAAAAGAAATTTGTTTTGACAGATTCGCAATCACGATTTTTTCACTCGTCCTTCATACATTTTTGTATTTACATTTATAAATACTCTAAAAAAATTACAGAAATTGAATGAAGTTAATAAATGTTTTTCAGTCAAATACCAAAACTTATTTTATACACGGTGACGGATACTCCTCAATTCCATGAGATTCATTCAGAGTTTAATGCAAAATCCACTGTCTTCAATTCTAGTTTTATTGTATTCCATAATTTAATTTATTTCGGAAAAAAATTTCTTCACTTAAGCAAAATAATTTTTTGAGTTTATTTGATTCTAACTTGACCGTTATATCTGAGAGAGAAAACTATAATTTAGATTTTAGAGTTGTTTGTAAATATGAGAGGAATTCAAAATGTTTTCAACAATACACAAAAAAAGAAAATTAGATTTATAAACGATTGTAAAATAAATCATTTAAAACCCAGAAGCTCTATAACCCGTTCTTTACTAAAGTGCTCCAATGCTTTTGGATAGACAAATGCCACCGAAAAGTTCTATTCATTCTTAACAAAAGACGAGTAATACGAAAGAGTTTTTATTTTTTAAATGGCCTCGAAATTTTCATTTTAATTTTTAGATCCCTATAGGATTTGAAATGCTCAAAAACGTGTGTTGTTGCTCTGTGTTTTTCTCCGTCCACCTCTTCGACTCCGACCGTAATCAATAACAAAAAAAAATATGTAAAACAGAATATTTAGTAAAAACTTAATATAAAAGTAAGTGAGTTAGTTACCCAATTTACGTAATTCTATGAATTGAGAGACAAGAGTGAGAGAAGCTTAAATAAAATTGGAATTTTTTCTGCTTCTTATCATTTAAAGCAAAGAAGCTCTTAATAAATAATAAATTGAAAACGCTTGCATACGTTTGTGGATAAGATGGGCGAACTGTTAACAGAACCTTCAACTTTTTTTTAATGATTTTTCGTCATCTTAAACTTAACATGGATGACATTGTAGTATACACATTATATAATACTTAATACACTCATACTAGTTTTGGGAAAATCATATTTCTAAGTTGGTCAATAAAAACTATATTTTCATTAGTTGAATTAAAATCGTTTTTAAGAAAAATGAAAAAAAAATATGAATGAAATTGAAAGTGATAAATGTGACATTGAATTAAAAAAAATGTAAATTAAGTTGAGCTTATATTTTATTGACCATGGATAATTTTTTTTTTAATTTTATCGATTAAAATTTTGATGCAGGACATTGTGTTAAAATGCTATAAATAAATTACAGTACGGACATATTACTCATACTGTTTATATGAATAATTGTAATACGAAATTTATTTTCTTTATCAGTAGTTGGGAAAATTTTAATTATGCGAAAGTTTAGCTATGAGAAATGCGGCTACAAAAAACACTAATTCATTTATGTGGATCGTATCTTGTTTATTCTTTAGGATCTTTATCCTGCTTATCATGCTGTCATCTATTACAGTTTTGTTAGCGTTATCTAAATACTAGGTACTAGCGTGGAAGAAGGACTCACTATCTCAATAAAACGAAAACGCAATTTTTTATTTTAAATTTGTATTTTCTCGTGACTCTGTGACAGATTTAAGTTTGACTGCGCTCTGCCCTATTCGATATGGCACCTATTTTACTATGTAGTGATAAATATTATAAATATTATTGAAAATATTTTATTTTAAGCTTTCACACTCACAAAACTCTGTGATTTGGTACCTGGTCCGTTAATTTACTAATAAAAACGTGCCAGAAATAAGGCATACGTACATAAAAATAACATTTGGTTTTACAAAACTCGGCAGCAAAAAAATTTATATTTGGTTTACATTTTTGGTGGTGAAACAAACATTCAACAAAAACCTGTACATATTATAGATAATCTACTGTTACACTGAAAGAAAAAACTTATTCAACATAACCTCATTTTGTGCCAACTGAATATTTCTGTCACATAAACTTCAAAACTCGGTTTTCCTCACCGCCTTTATTGGTTTATAAATTGGTATGAAAACTATACAATCTGGTTGCTGCGTCCACTGACCAGAATAAAAATGCTTTGCAGTTTACTTTTTATTTAATTTCGATAAACTGCCTGTAGTTTCTACTGTCAATAATAGTATGACAAAACCAAAATGTTATAATGAAACATACTTAATGCAATTATTTTGGTAAAATACCTTTTAATAGTTATTTATGTACCAAGGGTGTAAAGTTATACTTTTCACACCGAGTGAGAAACTCACTAGGTCTGAATAGCTATTTATGTATTAAGGGCATAAAGTATGTCTTTTCCGCTTGAGAGTGAAATTGTTGCTCGAGGCGTAAGCCTAGAGAAACAATCACTCGAAAGTAAAAAAGATACTTTATGCCGGAATTGCATACAAGATTTTTTGTACGATTAAGATTCTGTACTATTTGCATAAATAAAAATGCATATATTCACACAAAATCGTAAAATATTTTTTTAGAAAATTATTTTATCCAAGTAGTTTTTCGAAATAATAACTTTAGGCATTGTTATTTCAATTTTAGGCATTACTATTTCAGTTTTGGCATTGTTATTTCAATAGGAAAAAAAGGCCTGCTTTACGAACAATTTTTGAATCCCAAAAGTGCATTTTACGGTTTACTCGTACAAAAAATAACTTTACACCTGTGGTACATACAACATTTTTTATACTTCCTACAAAATGGCGTAAAGTATGTAACAACTGACTATTTCGAATATTTCTCTAAAAAGAAGAATATTCATATATAAAGAAATTTGCTAATAATTTGCCAGTTTGTTTCAATTGCGGCCCTTTTTAAAATAAACCAGACATAAAAGCATTTATATATAGTAATAATATTGTACATTTTTTTTTTGTTCAATGCACTCAATACTAATTAGTAATATCTGTTTGTGTCTACATATAAATTTTTAGTCATAATGTTATATGTAGATAGAATACAGTTTTGTTCATTTGTAAATAATAAGAATGGTTGGAGGGGAATATTTTCTCGTTTCACTAAATTTTTGTTCAGGATATAAGGAGGGAGAAATTATTAATTTATATGTGATGAAAGGGACAATAAAAAAGAAACAAAGAAACTGAAAAATCCTATTTATTCTCGATCATATTTGATCTAGAGATGATTATATAAATTTAATTAAAAGATTGAACATTGTTAGAATAGTGATATTGTGACAAAAAAAATGTATATTTTTTATTAATTATTCATATTAAATTTGTAAAATTAATTTATTATTTTTAAAATTGGTGTTATTCTAACAGTGTTAGTTTTTGTTGTATTTTAATAAGTTTTGAGTGTTAAGAAGTTTGTGGTAACAATTTTTAAAGTGAAAAAAATATAATATTCCAAACAAATTTCAACATTTTTGATTTATGGTAAAAAAATATTTTTGTATTTTTAAATATGAGCGTATTTGTATTGGAAATCGGCTTCGAAGATAGCGAAACCGTTGTTTTGCCATTCCAGTTCTATGGAAACAATTGAATTGATGGTGGCTGAAAAAAATGCAACTGATGAATATTAATTTGATACCAGGAATTGTGTTCGGAAGAGTGAAAATAACTCGTCTAAAGTTTTTCGCATAAAAGTGAACGAGAAGTTAAATATGTATATTTAGCTTTATTTTAGCTTTATTTGAACGTGACAGATTTATTTCACCGCGAAACATATATGTACAAATTAGTGTTTGAGGAATTTTTAATATTACAGTAACATTTTTATAATAACATTTTTATAATAACAGTAAATCGTTGTAATGACATCACAGTTTTTTTATTGGGGCATCAAGTAATGATTTAGAAGGATGCTAATAAATGAATTAAATACAATTAATAATTATTATATTTATGATAGTCATGCTGGTTCATCTTTTGATTTTGTTCATCTTTGTCGTGATAAACATGGTGTATTGCATTTTACAAAGCGTCTATGGATGACGCTCTAGATTTCTTTTAATAAGTGATTTTTTTGGAATGCAATTTCTGACAGCCTTCAATCAAAATATGTCACAGGACTGGTTTTTGAAGAAAACAACTAAATTAATGTAAGCCTTTTGTATTTTGATTTATATAATTTTTGTTAATTTATTTTTTTGTTCTGTTAAATTATTTTCGAAAAGGTATTCTTATATAGTTTTTTTAAATTTTTCTGTGATAAATAAGAGATTCCAGGGTCAGGGTTTCCGAATTTTTTATATAAAAGTCCAATTCTCTACAAGTAGCAAAAAGAGGCCGTGAAGTTACAATAAGGTGGTGTAAAGTAATTAAGAGGACGTAAAGTAATAAAGAGCGGGCGGTATGTAATTCGTAAGGAAATATAGGTAAAAAAGTGGTGTTTTATGCAAATCAAAGTAAACGTAAAATAGTTCATTATGTTTAGGAAGTATATAAAAAAAATATAGATACAAACATTATTTTATTTTTACTGATTAGCTAATTAATTAAAAGCATAGTCAATATCTCAATATGTTTAGAAAAGTTTTTTTTTCTTAAGTTATTTATGTACCAAGGGTGTAAAGTTATACATTTCAGCCCGAGTGAGAATTTGTTTGAATTTAAATACAAGATTTTAAGGCTGAAATTAACTTTACACCTGTGGTATATAAAACATTTTTTATACTTCCTACAAGAGAGTAGGCTTAATCTCCTGTCAAAATGGGTTTTTCCACTAGTGTTAAATTATTTTCGCTAAATAATAAATTGTCGTTGCTATGGTATTTTGCTATGGTATGGTATTTTCACTTTTACAAAGTTCTTAAAACAAAGCAACCATTAAAAAATAATTTATGTATTTTGAATGTTGTCGATATCTAATTTTATAATTTATAACAAATATGACAAGTGACAACTAACTTAGAACTATAGAATTTTCGGTGTTTTCCAAACGAATTATTCATTTAGTGTTATCGAATTGGAGTCAACACTAAATTCAATTATAGAGGACGAATCGCAATTTAATTTTTTTAAAAGAATTTTGATTGTAACAACTGCAAATCTGTTACTATAACCTTTTATTGTTCCTCACAACCACATTGCTCATAAACTTTTCTTTCCGTGTACACATAAAGGTATTACAAATATATTACAGCACAAGATTTTGATAGCATTTTTGCGGGTGTTTGTTTTTGATCCACTTAAAAAACATAGTTCAAGAAAACAAAATTATTTACAATAACAATTTTTAAATCTACAAATATATTAAAATATATTAGTATTTTATTTGCCCAATCCGAATTCACATTGAACTGTCAAAACGCAGTTTTCAATTAAAATGAACCATAGAATTCGATTTGGATATCAAGTGTTTTTTGGAGGTTGGTAGTACTTGTTCAGAAAGTAAATAAAAAATATAACAATCAGCAAACTTATTTATTTAATTTTTTATTAGGCGCGTTCCATTGAAAATAAATCTTACTCAAATTTGCTTTGATCTACTCTACCTCGAATAAGTTGTGTAGTTGAAAAGCAGTTTATTTTTCGATTTTATTTAGATCGGTTATAAACTTGTTTTGGTATTTTTAATGATAAAATGGACCAGTCAGATCTAAATATCAGCCAAAAATTAAAAGTTTTAATAATAATAAACTTGTGTGGTTTTTTTTGAAAAATTTTCAAATTTTTGTCGTTCCATTGGTGATCTACTCAAAAGCTGCTTTGGGCAGCTATTTTGTTTCAAAGGAACGCATGTATTATCGTTATAATTTGAAAGTTCTGCGTGTGAATATACTTACATTACTTAAATTTATTATGCTTTCATTTCTATTAATAAATACTAAGTTCAAATTGTCAAAATTTCGAAATTCTGACAACTTTCAGAAATAAAAAATGATGGGTAGCGAATTACGTGTTGAGTACGCGAACTAAAATACAATTCTGACTTTTCAAAACCAACTATTTTGTCAGATTTGAATATGGATTTGGATAGATGTGGATCAAATTTGGATTTCGATTTGAATACATGAAATTGTAAGTGTAATTTGGCAAATAAAATACACCTTCTAAATCAATCAGATCAAACAACTGTACCAGTATAATACATTAAAATAATAGTAAACGAGTTCAACTTTATTAAACATAGAAATGACCATTAAGACCATCAAAACCATCAAGACAACAGCTACATATTTTATAAACTGTAAATGCCGATTTTATAAAAATTAAGAATATTGCTATTAATCAACGGGTGAGATCTGCCCTGCATTTAGTTCCGAAGAAAAAATAAAATAACTAGCAACCTTGCGGGACTATCGACGTTTAAACGATGTTAACATCCCAGATCGATACCCAGTACAGGATTCTTCCATGCATCTTAACAAATATACAATGTTTTCGAAAAACGATCTTGTCCGTGCTTGCCACCAAATCTCAGTTGCTGCGAAAGACATACACAAAACTGCGATTGTTGTTCCTTTCGGTCTCTTCTAATTCCTTAGAATGTCTGAGAAACGCAGCTCTGACTTTTTGGCATATTATGGAGTCAGTGGTCAAAGGACTTGACTTTGTATTTGTGTATGTGGACGATGTTTTGGTGGCAAGCAACTCCTCTAAGGAACACCAAAAACATTTACGCCTATTTGTTCAGAGATTTACTGATTTTGATATTAAAATCAAACTTTCAAAGTGCGTATTTGGTATAAATTATTTTGATTTTTTAAGCCGTGAAATCACAAAGGATGGAATAAAACCCTTACCAAATCGAATCATGGCAATAAAAGATTTTTCTCAGCCATCATCAGTTCAATAAATAAACTAATGTTATGGTAATTTATTATTATAGATTTATACCATATTTAGCCGAACTAATAGCTCCACTTCACGGCTACCTGAACTCCCCAAGATTAAAAATGGCGTTTATTTGATCAATTAAATAAAGGATGTTGGCCATCCTTAAGATTTTTAACATTTCCGTTTTTAAAACATTTCCGATATTTCCGACATTTCCGATAAAACATTTCCGTTTTTCTAGAATGTGGTTTGCTCACAGTGTTCACTGACCACAAACCTCTGGTAGATCAATCACCTTAAAGACAGAGGGAAGTCCTCGTCAGGTTAGTCATCTTGAATTAATTTCCCAGTTCAAAACAGCTGCTTGGCATATTTTTGGTAACGGATAATGTAGTGGCCGATACACTTTCACGAACTGTGGGAATGGCTATCAATTTTACTGGTCTTGATGTGGATAAACTGATTGAACTTCAAGAGGCCGATACAGAACTCAATAATCTAATTAAAAACTAGTCATTTTGAAAAACCGATTTGATGCGAAACTTCAACTAACGTACATATATTCCTGAGCCCCTGCTGAGACGATCAATTTTCAATTCGCTCCACAATATCTCTCATCCTGCAATAAGAGCATCGCGAAAAATTGTAACACAACGATACTTCTTTCCTTCTCTCCTTCCTTGACATTGGTTTTTGGTTTAATACATGCTTACCATAACCGACAAACATTCTGTGCATGGTGCACGAGTCTATCCACATTAGGTGCACTTTTTTATTTGAGTAATTTTTAAGTTTTTTTAAACAGCTTAAAGCATCTCTAAAACCTCATAGTAATACAATCAAAGAATCAATTGGAACGATACATTCAGCATCGTCATATTAGACACTCGGGCTTCAGTCAAAGCTGACCTAGAATGTAACCCTGCGGATCTTGTTTAGTGACAAAGTCTGAAGATCCCTGGAGAACTATTCATTCATTCAAAAGATTCACATCCAATCGAACCATCAGATGTGCTTGACCATTTAATCCCAAAATATACCCGCAGGGATGCTCAAAATAACATTTACATTCCGAAAGATCTTACGGAACATGACTTCATTATCATCAGGGTAGATAAAGTAAAAACAGGCTTAACTCAAGATGATCTCGATGAAAAGGATCTCAACATATCACAGCAGCTTGAGAGCTTCGTTGATAGTGGGCCTATCTAAGAAAATTCAATCACAAACGCTGTCTCATTTTGTAACAAAAAATCTGTATAAATTATTTATTTTAAAGATATGTATGGTCCTCGAAAGTCCCAAAATGCAAGTTTACTTGGACATGAAAAAAATGCAGGGTTTCTAAGCTTTGATTTTCACTATACTACTGAAACGAATTTGAAGTTTTATAAACTCATATACGTAGAACTTGACTCTCTTTAATATTAAATGGGCTGTTATTTTTCATCTGACGCATGATCTCAATTCTCGAGCTACAAGCAATAGACTGAAAATGGTACAAAAATTAATTATTTTTAAACTGCCATAAGTTAAACACACATCCTGGGATGGTACAAACTCAGATTACACTTATTTAGGATCAAATGAAGATATTGGAGTGGTTTCCAGCTTGCAAGGAATTTATTCATCAAACAATTCTTATTTGACTGGCCTAAAATGCTCTGCCAAGATAATTCCCTAAGATAAATTTGAGACCAAGAGATCAAATAGTTTCTGAAACTTCTTATCTATAAACACACATACGAACGGGAAAACAATCGCATTAACTATTTCTATGGCTTTTGATAGCTATTAAAATCTGTAGTACATAATACATAATAATATATTGAATTATTGAGTATTTGCTAATAGACTCTTAAAGTGAATTTGGGCTTAAACATTTTATTTCATATGAACTCCACTGTAGATAATACGTTAGTTTCCGCTTGTTTCGGGGAAATACTTTTTTGTGTTTGATTTATTGTAATTTTTTAATAATGTACATAAATATAAATAAAATAAATAAAACAAATCTTTATATTAGTAATGATTTTTGAATCAGTGGAATGAAAATAGCAACTCATGGTTAATTGGTGAATGAAAATAAATAAATTTGCAAATATTTAATTGAAACTTGAAGTAATAATTATATTATAGATAAGACATTCAAATATTTATGACAGATAGAAATAAATTATTATACTATTGCGTTTTATCAATGAAATAATGTTTGAATTGATTTTATTAAAGCAAGTGGGTTTAAAAAAAAAGTTTCCTATATTCGTCTAGATTTTAATGCAATTTTTCTTAATAAATCTTAAGATATTTGTTTTTTTTTCAAGCTTTTGTTAAACTACTTTATTCACCTAAACTACTTTATTTATTTGGATACAAACATGATATACCAGTATCTATACTTCATATACTTGACATCTAAAAAAGATATTTAAAATTGTGTAATTTTAGTAAGACCTGCAAAATTTATGTTGCAATCAGCTTAGTTGTTAGTTTTGAATTTCCAATAAATCTATGATAACACTTTTTTTGTAAAGTTTTAAAATATTTCAAAGCAGTAGTAAAGCTATCTCTGCAAACATGAGTGCAGTTTTCCATACCGGAACCGGATAAGTGAATGATGTCTAGACTAAGATTAGTGTTTCACAATAAAAAAATCTACGCGGTTGATTCATCCAAAATAGTATTTATTAGTATTACTGTTTATTTGTATATGTTGAGAAAAATTTGTCTACCTAGTTTTCTCAAGAATCTCGTAGCACATACAAAGAATTCAAATCTATGATTATTCATTCATAAGTCTCAAAATTACCATAATTATTATCCCCCTCAGAATCTTTTATTCAAAATGATCAGATTATTAAATTTCGAAGTACATATACTTACATCAAACCAAAAGTTTTGAAAAGAAAACATTGAATATACCAACCCCCACTTAGTAAAGAAATAGCAATAGCGCAGAACTACTATTTTTTAACCTATTAGTTACAAGAAAATTCTTAAAACTCATAACAACATACCAAGAACTACAATTCATCTTAAATAAATTATTAAACATTAATTCTTTCTTATTTTTGTGAAATAAACATTAATTCGGTTTTATAAAATTTATATTACAACAAAAGAAATCCGAATAACAAAAATCGCAAATCAAAGCCTTGAGCGGTTATATTTACCACAAAATTTAAAAAAAATATAAATACCGAAGATGATGAGTTTTAGTTTTATTTAATATAAATTCATCACAACAACTTTATTTTAATTTAGTGTGATTTGAGACGTTTATAAAACCGCGAAAAATATTCACAAATAAAAAAAAATGTTGATAAAATAAAGATTAAAAAAAAAGTTATAGCCAGTGATAAATGTGAACAAAAATTGTTTTAATATTTAGTGACCGTTAATTATTTAAATAAATAAAGTTTTGAGTTTTTTGTGTTAATTGTTAAATAAAACTATAGTAATAATATTAATAAATAATAACCAATATGATTTTAAAATTATTCACAAGTTTAATTTTACTAGTACTCCTTGTTAGTGTAAATGGACAAGGTGAGTATCATTAATAAAAAAATAGTAGAAACCATAATTACATAAACAATTTTGATTAATAGAACTTTTAGTTATTTTTATTTGATTTATTGGGTTTCTTTCCTAATCATGCATTGTAGTCTTTCATTTTTTTTTCATTTTTTCGCATAAATATTTATTCTGAATATTAATAAAAAAATATTTTGAATAATAATAAAAAAAAATCAATTAAATAATTTCAAGGGCTATAAAATATTTTTAAGATTCCATAAAACAAAAACTAATTTACATTAGATCTTTCGAAATTCAAAGAAGTTGTTTAGTTTCAGCTTAAGTTTATCTTTGTCATCACTTCTTTTCATTGATGTGGTGTGTTAATAAGTAGAAGATATAATTATGCGAAACTTGTCCGTTTTAATGTTTATGATCATAATACCTTTAAACAAGTTTTTTTCTAAATTATTAGTTGATGCTAAAGTATAAGAACAATAATAATAACAAAATCAAAGATTTTAATCCAACGATGATGACCAATGTTGTAATTAAGTTTCTTAGGTCAAGGTGATTAATCTATTTTCCTGTTGTATAATCACGAAACCAGGTTGCAATATTGAAGCAAGCTGGACTTTTATTTAAAAATGTTTTTTACGTTGTTTTAGCTACAGGAAGTTTTGATTGATAAGAAATTAATTAGCTAATGAATTCGATTTGTGTTATATCATATGCAATCATTTGCAAATAAAAAACTGATTATGTAAATTAAGAAAATATATTTAACAGATTGATATCGTTTAAAATTAGTATACTTGGAAAAGTGGTTCTCTTATTTTTTGGTACTTTCGTTTAATTTTGTTTATCTCTCAAGATCAAACAGCGAAAAAGAGTTTGAACGGTCAATGTTTTCTTTTGTAAACCATTAATGTCAAGATTTAGATCCAGAAAACCTTGGTTTGTGAAAACGAACTTATCGTTTTATTTTAATTCTACATCTTGTGCTTTTTGATATTATTACCAATTTTTTTTCATTACTGCATTGTATTGTTGTTGATATTGATGACTTATGTTTCACTTGTGCATCACAAATGTTGTTCTCATCTATTTATTACGGTATTTCTGATTTTTTCATGAGTGTTGTCCTTTTTATTCGTTGAATATTTTAAAATCATCTCAGCTTTATTTTATCTGATTTTCTTTGGCTATTTTGTTTGAACTCTGTTCGACAAACCCTCTATTAATGACACTGTGGTGTGGAATTATCTCGGAAACTTAAAATTCTATCTGCTTTAAATTTGAGCTAAATTTAACACATGCTTGCTGAAAAACTACGGTATGGCTCTAAATGCATTAATGATTAAATTTGTTTGAGCGAATTGTGATGAAAATAATTTATTGGGTTAAGCAAGATATCACATGAAAAACCTTAAAATTTTATTTTAGAATTTGTCTTTGCACAGTTTTGTTTGTAATTTTAAAAATTGTTGATTTGTTTTTCTTTACCCGATTATTTCCGCTATGAAAGATTTGAAAAAAAATTTACTAAATTCTAAGCTTGACAAAATTAAAAATTTGGAAAAATTTGTTCTTTAGAAAACACTAATTGCATTTTACATTTATTTCCAGAAAAACAACATACACAATTTTTTGATTCTTTAAGTTTTAATTTAATTTGTAAATTGACAAAAAAAAAAACTTTAATTTTTGACTTATGTGCAGAAAATCTACTAATAATTTTCAATAATTTTCTTAAACCGGCATGAAACAAGGCAAACAAAATATATAATAATTTTTTAGAATTAACTATTCAAAGCAGCCGTTTGGTTTTTGTGTTCGTTTTTATTACCTTCACTTAAACAAATTAAAAACAATTTCTTTGGCACATAATTTTAGATGAAGATAATTAAAATTCATTAATTTAATATTACGAAAGTATTATTTCATAAAAAATTGATTGAAACCAGCTATTTTTAAAAATATAAAAATACTTTGTGTGAGAGATCCAAATTGAATCTACAAATCTTTTATAGATTTTATTAAACAAATTTGTACATTTTATAAAAAATTGATGTATATCTACAAAAAAACTGTAAAATTAACATAATTTTTTGAATGTACGAAACAATTCTATTACATTATTTCTATATTTTTCTAAATATCTCTCACAAATTCCAACAATCTAGTTTGTAGTGAAACCTAGTACTAGTTTCAAGCTTCGCAAAAATCTTGATAGTAGATTGAAATTGTAGAATATTCAGCATTTTATAATTATCTTATGTCGAATAGAATCATTCAAATAAATCCCACAGTAACGACAAACAGTACAAACTTTGGCGGGCTGCGAGCTATAATTTTAGTTTCATACATTGCTATCTTGAATATATATAAATTCGTTTTAAAACCTTTCGGTTGAGTTCAAAGCATCATTATTTGGTATCATTAAGGACATGCTGTTCTAGTCAAACTATGTTTATTTCTAGGGTCTTTTCATACTCCCGATGAAAACCCAAATTTCTATAAAGATTTGTCTGATAAAAATAGATTGGTTAAATGACTTATAGGTGAATGACAAATTGTTTTTAACAAACAATCCTGGTATGGTTCAATTCTAAATATTATACGGCAAGATTTAAATAGAGCTGCTATACTGGAAAGAATTCGGTTTATAATGAATAGCATGATTGTTGCGAGACTGGAACCTTGGTTTTCTAAAAAAAATGTAAAAATTTAATTAAGATTAAAAGAGAAACGCATTTCTTTTAATCTTAATTAAATTTTTTCATTACATTAAGACCAGTAATAACAAGACTGTACTACTCGTCGATTGCTAGTATCTTAGTATCTAGCTTGTGTCTAAGAAATGACCTATTTGCAATCATCGAACATTTTCTATGAACAATACGGGTTTCGACAAGCACGAACAACCGAATATTTACTTTTTTTTGTCATGTATGTCTTAAACAAGTCATTTAAAAATCATAATGAAACTTTCGGTATAGCACTGGATGTATCCAGGGGCTTTGACAAAGTTTGGCAAGATGACCTTATATGTAAGCTTTCGATGGAATCTCATCGGAAAGATTAACGCAAAAATTCCTCAAGGAAATCTTTTTCTTATCTACACTAATGATTTGTTAGATTCAAACTATTCATAGTTTTGATGTTGATAGAATGTTGAACACGTCTCACGAGACACGTAAAACAACGCTTATCATCTGCGTTCTTACTGATAATAAATCAAAATTGATACATTTTCTAAACTCTGATCTTAAAACAAGCGAAGATTGGGGTTTTGTAAAAAAATAAAACTTTAAAGTTAATAAACAAATTGTTTGCCCTTTTATAAAACTAAACCATTTTAAATGAAAATTTTAAAAATAATGATATTTTGTTATAATTTCAGTAAAGTCCCTTCCAGTGCTTCTAAATATTTTTTTGTTAACAGTAGTTCCAAATAAAGTTGAGCTTATGCTTTTAAAAGTAGAATACAATGAGTAAACTCACTTGCACTTATTCAGCATAGTTTATGAACAAATCAATAGTAAATTTTACTCAATACAATTGATTTGAAATAAATTTCAGATAATGAAAATAAGTTTAAAGACGAATTCAAAAAAAAAACAAACAAAATAGTTTGTCAGTATGAATTAATATTTATTTATGTGCTTATGAGTTTTTCAACATTTATTCTTACACCTACAACCTGTCATTGACAATAACCTTCTAACAAGTAAAATATTTGGTATCATACTGCAATTCAAATGGACGTTATGTCAACATATAGTTAATCATTAAATTAATTATTCTATACATGGCAGTAATTCATTGATTATAATATGGAAGAAACAATTTAGTTATCCTCATATATCATATACACTTATTCTATTATATCATGATTTGATAATTTAGTCATTCATTATATTTAAATATTTTGTAATCGTTTGATTTGTATCATTATTATATTTTGTTAAGCGCAATAAATTACCCACGATAAGTTAATTATCATGTATAGAACAGCTTTACTAACAAACTGCTACAAATATATTTTTTCTCTAATCGGGCGAAAAGTTGAACTTTTTGATTGGGTATATTTTACAATAGTTATTTGTGTAACTAGTGCAAAAAGTGCATATTTGTTGCACGATGCACTTCGTCTCGAGCTGCAACCATACTGCACTCAAAAAAATATTGCAGGTAAGATTTACAAAATCGTTTTGTAAAATTGCTAACAAAATATTTTTGTGAAATTACCAAAAAATCCTAAACTTTATAGAAAATTTTGTATTCTTTTTTAAATATGAAAAACATTTGTAAACTTACCAATTGTTTTTGTGATTTGGATTAAAAAAGTACAAAATCATAAATATTTCTAATTACAACTTTTTTTTATTGTTTTGACAAAAATATTTTTAAGATTATGTTGATTTTTTTAAATTTTATATCATAAATCGTGTATCCATAACAAAATAAAAATCAATTGTACAAAATTTTGTAAAATTTTGTGAACAGAAAAATAACATTCTACAATTTTTGTTGTAAAACTTAATACGAATATTGAAGACTTTTTTTTAAACTTTACAAAGAGACTTTTGCAATTTAAAAAATCAACAACTATTTTACAAAAAAAAATTCTTTTTACAAACACTTTTATAAAAGTTTATAAATTGAAGTCATAACGAAAATTGGTATTAAACCTTTTCAGTTACAATCTGGCTGTCTAAGTAGAAAAGTAATTTTTTTAAATTGTGCTAATTTAGTGGTCTATATATAATAAACAGTGGTAGTGATAGTCCCTAGTTTGACTAGTATTAACATCATCATCGTTTTAAATGACACTTTTGATGGTTAATACATAATAATTAATATTATGATGATATTATGATAATAGTTTAAATTGTCGACTACGTTCAATTTTGATGGACAATAATAATGTAATAAAAATTAATCAAAATATGGCGACTGGCATAGCAGGACAACTGGCGAGCTATAATAAATCCGTTCCTTACTGAATGTATGGTAAGTTGTTTTAACTTAGAGTCTACATTCTTTATATATATATGGGACGTTTTATCTCAAACGCATCAAGGCTGTGTTCAAAATTCTCTGTCGTAAAAAAATTTGTTTATGGCGCAAATATAAGCAAGATTATACAGTTTCTTAAACTGTGTAACTGCTATACTTGTAAAATTCATCGCATCTTTTAATAGAAACCGTTTTTTCAATTTTTTTAACTACTATATCAAAATGTTTAAGGGTATGTTCGTGTTTAGCAAGCAAAGGTCAGAAAAAGGGTTTAACTTTCAACGACTAATAGAATTTTGAGCTCAGCGTTGATCCGTTTGACGTGGTACATTCCATACATAGGTCAAAATCACGAATTTTAAACCAGAAATTCGGTTTTTTAACACAAACTTTTTGATTTGTTTTAACTTTTTTTTACAGTGGAAGAGCAAATAAAAAACAACATTTCATAAGGAAGAAAAGTTTTTGTAATCGCGAGTGATTCTCCCTTTAAGTTAGGTGTAATTTTAAAAACCACGAGTATATATGTTCAATTTGATGTATTTCACTAACAACTTAACGGCTTTCAAATTTTTTTTGTTTTAATGAATGAGTAAGTCTTTTTTTAATTAAAATAAATACAATTACAGTTTTTGATTATTTGTTATAAAAAGTATTAAAAATAATAAGGGAGGAGGGTGGATATATCCGTTAAATTTTATTTTTTGCCTTATAATTTCATTACTTTTCTACATAATACTAATCATTTAGATTTTGGCGATTTTTTTTGGAAATTTAAAAAAAAACTAAAGATTATCTCTTATTAATTTATTCAAAAATTTCTATAATTTCCAAAAAATATCGCACAAAACCCAATTTTTTGTGAATTAATAAAGTTTTAAAATTATAAAAGAAAATATAAAAAACAATCGATGAGATATAAACCTTATTATTTTTTAATTTTGCATAGTAAATTGTTAAAAAATTATAACTTAAAATATTATTATCAAAAATGTCTTTTTTTAACCTTTAAACACAACAAAAAATTTTAAATCTCATAGTAGCTCATTAAATTAAACATTTATAAAACTCGTGCTTTTTAAAAATTAACCCTAGCTATAAAGGGAGAACTGTTCATGACAAAAAATAATTGTTCATGGGCAGAACTAAACCAAAATTGGAGAAACACTTGTGTTACAAGACTAAAATTAATTAAATTCAACGCCTCAACGGGAGATATATTTATAGGGTTAGAAATTGGTAAGCATAAACATGCAGCATGTAAGTTTGATGAAAAAATTGATAATTATTTATTTTTTAAATTTGTTTACAGACCGAAAAAGATTTAAAATGGCAAAGTAAACCTATGCCACAAGAAAAAGTAAAACCATTTAGTGACGTAGCATTTTTCTCATTATTATAACAAAAGGATAATCTGCGATTTTATTTCATTTAATACACTACGTTAATATCACATTAAGTGACGAAAGAAAATGTAAAACAAACATATATCTTTCTTTAGGATTTAGTGTTCCGGATCCCAAAAAAGTTTCCTTTTCCTGATGAATTAGAGAAACTGCGATTTTTAATTTAGTAATTTAGTAAACGAAAATTCATTCAACATACCGAATAGGCTTATAAAATATTGTAAAAAATTTTAACTAGAAATTATTTACAAAATATAGCAAATGTATGCAAAAAAAGTGTTTTATTTATTAACGGAGTTCCCATATGATACATGTGCATGTTTATATATGTATATATATATATATATATATATATATATATATATATATATATATATATATAAATGTATATATATATATATATATATATATATATATATATATATATATATATATATATATACATATATATATATATATATATATATATATATATATATATATATATATATATATATATATATATATATATATATATATATATATATATATATATATATATATATATATATATATATATATATATATATATATATATAAAATATTTATATATATTACAAAAAAATATTATTAAATCCATAAATGCTTTTTGTTGATACTATAAAAGGGTTTGTACTTTTTCTAAAACTTTTGTGAAAACAATTTAATAAGTTTTATAAATTACACAATATCTCTGATAAACTTAAATTTTTAATTTGAAGATTTTACAAAATATTTATTAAGCCAAAAAATGTTTCTGCCATTTTCATAATTTAATTTATAAACCTTAAAATCTTTTGTTGGATGTAAATAAAAGAATTTGTAGTGTTTATAAATAATTTTTTTCACAATGACAATATTTATTGTAAAAATGTAAATTTTACAAAAATTTTTGTGTGTTGTATATTTATAAAAAAATTGTAAAATGTATGTAGAATTTTATTAGTTTCACTTGGTTTTTTTTTTGAGTGTGAGTGCAACAAATGTGCTTTTTGCACGTGTTGCACACAACATTTTTACTACGATATTAAGGTACTTTTTGCAGTAGTAGGGTACTTTTTGCACTAGTGCAAACACTTTTTGCACTAGTAAGGTACTTTTTGCACTAGTACAAAAAATTAAACTTTTGGCACAGTACATAGTGCAAAAAATAGTCACTTTTTGCACGATCGTAGAAAAAAAGAGTTCATTTGTGTACTGCATCTAGTTACCATGGTAGCAGTCTAAAAAACTATCATATTTTGTCCTAGGACAAAAAATAAAGAAATCTATATTTCTATGCAAAACAAAATTCAAAGTTTGAATAGAATAATACATGCTAGGACGTAAAGCTAAAGGTCTTGGACGTATGTGGAGTTTGCAAATCGAGGCGCTAGCCGAGATTTGTACCCACATTAAGTCCAAAACAGCTTACGTCCGTGCATCATATACTATTTTTATTCGCCGCAAGCAAAATATTTTTAAAAAAATGTTTATTCTAAATTAAAATTATAAATTTGCATAAATCTTGAAATAAAAATATGTGGAACAAGTTGCCTTTGACAAAATATTTGTTATTTTTTCCAAATTATTGTATAAATATGACAACAAATGATAACAACTATTTTAATTGGATTATGAAATTTTGAATTAAAGGGTTGCTTTGATAAAAATTTCTTTTTTTCATAGAATTTAAACAAATACAAATGTGTTTTGCTTTTTTGGACGTAGCTATAACAACAAAATATATGGTTAAAAAGTGTCACTTTAAGGCCGCAAATCACAGTAATAAAGTGTAAATTAATTTTCAAATTCGATTAAATAGTAGATTAAATAACGGTTGGAGAAAAAATTTATAAACTTTTGCTCGGACTAAAAATGGATTTTGGAACTCGCAAAATTGCGGAAGTCTTCTATCGCAAATTTAACATTTTTATACTAACTAGGCTAGGGTATTCAAATTACTCGACTTTGCAAGTACCCGGGTAGTCGAGTATTAGTTTTTGAAATACCTGGGTTACCCGGGTATTTGAAAAAGAAATAAAATATACCTCGAAAAGTTAAGGTATGATGGAGGTGCAGCCGTGTAGAGTTAATATATTTATGTTTCTTTTGTTAATTAGCTCTTAGAAAGCCAATTCAAATAAATTGAAGTTTGTTCAATCCAAAAATTTGTTTTATAAATGACTGAATTTCAGCCAATATAGCCAACATCTGCATGATCATTTTTATCATTCCGTTCAATATCCTAAACAACAGATTATGCATTTCCTTACAATATTAGACGAACAGGTACAAAATTTTGCTTGAAAAGAATAAAGTTTAGCTTATTTCCTGAATGTTGTTTACTCGAACTGAAGTGCGTGAATTTACTTTTTACTGATAATTTTTTTAAAAAAATGTGTTGTGTAATAGGACTTACAATATGAGTTACAACATCCCATAGAATCCTCTAAGACCTAGGTCCCATTAAGTTTTAAAAAGTCCTAAGTTCTACGTCCAAATCCATATTAATCCAAACTTAAGGATCTTTTGATTGCTTGTTGAAAGTCAAAACTATATAGTCTATGAAATTACCCGGGTAGTTAATCGAGATACCCGGGTAGTCGAGTATGTTGAAAAAGCCAAAAATACTCGGGTACGCGGGTACTCAATAATCGACATTGGATACCATAAATTAGGCGCATGATTAAAAATTTAATGCAAGCTTTGAAGCGCATATAACCAAAATCACATCATTCAAGTGCCGCATAATTCAAGGGTTATGTACATGATTGAACAGATATTTCCCATTCTACCATGTGGGTTAAACGTTTGCGTTTTGGGGTGCAGAAAAGATTGAAAGTCCAGGTGCAAAATATTTATATCCATTTGTGCACTATAACTGCAATGACCAATCTGACTCTTGCTTCACATTTAATCGATATTTTTAAATTAATTCAAACGATTCCGGAAAATTTAGGTGTTTGTAATGTGTGGAGAAAATTTCGCCGACACATCACTGAGTGTTCCATATACGTTCAAACGGTCCAAGTAATTGACTTGTTTTTCTTGTTTCAACTCTAAATAGTTTCGCCCAGCCTGATCAAAGCCTGGAGAAAATAGTCAAACGAACTATTAATCTAACTATTCCTCTTAACAAAACTTTAGGCACTCCGCCCTGTTTTCATATCTAACGAATTGTGCCAATAGTTACAGATGACTAGATAACTCCAGTCGGTAAAGTATTACTTTTAGATGAAGGAAATATTCAAATAATGAAATATTTCATCATGTTCTACATTAAAAGATGGACGAAAAATTACCAAAACATCACTGATATCTGTTTCGCCTTTGAGATTTGTTCTAATTAAACGAATTCAGGCGCGTTTCACATTGAAAATAGTATTTTATTGAGTAAGTGTTTATTGATATATTTTATTCTGAAGCAAAAGTTTATTTTTTCTCGGGCAAATTTGGAAATTCATAAAACACGAACCCAAAACAACATATTATCCTTTCAATGGAGTATGTATATGTATGTAACATGACATATATCAATTTTAATTGAATTATTTAAAAATTTATTGATAACAAAAATAAAATGAATAGAAGAAAAAACAATGATTTTTGTTTTATTTTTTTAGTATTATTAAACTCAAACAAGCAAACAACTAATAAATTTTATTCAACTTTTGCTCTCGAATAAAATATATCAGTAAACACTGACCCAATAAACTACTATTATTGTGTTGCGTTGATTTTAATCTGTGCGAAACAGAATAAAATAAACAATTGTTTATTTTATTCTATTCAGTCTAATACCAGTCTAATACCGGAAAAACCAAAAAAAAATACTGTTATATAGTTGTAGGAAGGATAAAAGTGTTTTTCAGAAAAAAAAACCAAACTTGGGACATACTGTTGTCTAATTAGAATCGTAAATTATTGAATAAAGGAATATTGTATGCATACTGGTACGTGGACGGATAGCCTAAATATCAATCTGGAATGGAGAACACGTACTTCGTTGAGCGTAGAAAGTGTAAATAATTAATAATAATCTTTTGGATGAAAAAATAATATGAAATTATATTAGTACTGTTAATTTGGTATCGCATTTCTACGGTATACTGGTATTTCGGAAGTCAGTATATCGGTACAGTGTACCCTATATAGCTCCAGTCACTATATACCTACAATCTTCTTTTTGTGACATTTGTATGCTCAATGGCGTAGCTATGCTAGGCTAACTAGCTAATTTCGACTATTCCTAGGGTCTGTTTAAATGTTCCCTAGAAACCGATTCGCTTATGGTTGTTCTGCACATCAGTATCCCATGCACAAGTTTGATCCACATGCGTTTTTATTAATTATAATTTTTATAATATTTAAAGTGTATTAAGCATATATTTATTGCAACTGTATTCACCTTATATTCACACAAATTTGCTCTTACATCGCATGAATAAAAAATTGATAGATATATTTGTGGTGTATAAAATTGATTGAAATATTTGTAATAAAAAACAGAAATTTTGTATAATATATATTAATTCAGTTATAACATATAAATATGTTTATAAGTTTGTTTGTTAATTCTATTTGTATCCATTATTCTTATTTATACTAAGCCGATACATCCGAAATCTGTTTGGCAAAAAAATTCACTTATTTCTAGTCGATTCATGCTACTCGAACATTTTTATTAATGTATTTGTTATGAATATTTAGAGGGTTTTTTGACCTTCTGCTTGGTGATCTACAATTATTTGTTTAACACAATAAAATAAAATTCTGAATAAAAATTTTGTTGTTCACCACATTGAAATTAACAATTAAAATATATGGAAAAAATTTAACAAACAAAAAAAAAATACATCAGCATCAACCGCATTCAAATCTCATTGTTTTAATATCACTACAACGTTTTGCGGTTTGTCATTGAACGTCAAAAAAAGTAATCTTTATTGTATCAATTAAGTCTTAAATTCTGTTTTCTAAATTCCGTCCTGGTAATTAAATGTGTAACCTAATTATATATTATATATTTTATATCTTTCATTAATACTCTCACTTATTGGTTTTGTGCACTGATTCCCTCGCTCGAGCAATAACTGCCCGTTCGTTTGCCTTCTTTTTATTTTTGTTTAAAGCTAAACGTTAAACACGAATGTAGTACATGATTGGTCTATAAAAACGTCGAAAAATCATAAAAAAAAACATTAAAAATTGTTATCTCAAAAACAGAATTTTCTAAGAATTGATAAAATATTTCATAATTAAAATCAAAAATTTCATAGTGGTCAATACTATGATAACGATTTTTGCAACATAAGCTGTAAGTAGAAAAAATTGCGTTTTGGTAAAATTGACGACGGAAGGAATATTTAAAACTTTTTCGGTTTCGAATATTTTTTAAAATTAATTAAATTTAATTTTAACTAAATAATTCAAAAATTTATTGAGGTACTACACAGCAATGGCGGTTGGTAACCACGGTCTTATGTTTGCTTTGCACGTTTCGCCGTTCTTCATACTACAGAATATTGCCATTGAGTGACGAACTTTATGGATCAGCGAATATGGTAGACAACTTTTATCTAGTGGTTAATGACCACTACACTGATTTTAGTTCAAGATTTTATTAAGTCTACTACGAATAAAATGATAGAAAAATGACATTGAAATAACTTGTATCTTTTTTTTTATAATTAACTTATTTTCTTTGTAATAATTTCATAATATGAATATTTTTTAAGTATCTGTTCTTAATCACTTAACGCCAGTTGTTTATTATTATTAGTTATGCAAAGTTTATTATTATTTTAATTTTTGTTGAATAATAAATTCTGTGGATCTATTACATTTATATAACATTTTAAAATAATACCGAAAGAAAACGACGTTTTGGGAAACATAGAAAATTAATATTCTGTTAAAGGTTGAGTTAATCCAGTAATAAACAAATTTTGATTTCTCGTTTTCCGAAACAGATGAATTATTAAAACTAGCTAAATTTACCAATTAAACCGTTTTTCATTACTCATTGATATAAATATTTTAAAAATTTTGATTTCAAAGCTTTCCTTCCATTCCCATTTTTCTGACAAACTAAAAAAATCATTGATCTATTTAAAAAACCAAATCACTTAACAACTTAATTAACATTAAATTTATAGTGATCATTATCGATCTTCAAGTTGATTCATAAAACAAATACATTTATAAATAAATAAAAAACTGTGGTTTGCATATCAATGCGAAACTACTCACATAAATTAATTTGATTAAAATTTTCATTCGTTTTCGAATGTCATATTGTATATTTGTATATCAACAAAACGAATGACATTTAATTTTTTTTAAAAATTTTTTCTTTTGGCTACAGGTGAATCATGTAATACACCAACAAATACAAAAGGAGTATGCCTAGCATTACAGAATTGTCCCGAATTAAATGATATTTATAAATCAAGTCCAAGATCAAGAGATGTTATTAACCATTTAGTACAAAGTCAAAGAAACTGTGGAACAAGAAATGTTAATCGTAGTCCAATTGTATGCTGTCAAGAAACTGCAACTACAACAACTACGACAACTTCTGTTCCATATATTGAACCTGAAGCAAGAAATGTAGGTAATTGTAAAGACCCGTTGGGAGTCGTTGGAACATGTATGGATTTAAGAGTTTGTACACCAGTTTTAGAGGAGTTTAAATTAAAACAAAGAGATCAAGCGTATGTCAAATATATTCAAGCTTCAAATGTCAACTGTAACCGAGTTAATCAAAATGTAAGTTTATTTATTTTTAAATCCGTTTTCATTAAATCAGGAAAGAAAATTTGTCTGTAATCTTTAGTAAATAATTAGAAACAAGTTTTATTGGAATTATTGCAAGAACTTTTACTATATTTTATCTTTATCCAATATTTTTTTTTTATAACGATATCGTTAATCGACGAGAAGTCATTTAATCGAATTTATATCAAAAATGCATCAAATAATAAAAAATAAATAATAAAAGCTTGTATAATGTTTATTTATTTGTAAATTTAAAACGAAAAAACAAAAAACCAAATTTAATTTTTTCGCCCTAATGATGTCTTTAGTTTATATTAGGCGTAAGCTTAATAAATAAAAATTGTAAACCTATTTAATATTTTGACCTCTTTGGCTAAAACGAATGCTAATCTAGTACGTTTCTGTTTATTGTATTACAATAAACTTCGATAAAAAGTTTAGAAACATAACAACGAGATACTGTGCATTGATATTTGATTCGACAGTCGCACTTTAAGTGTTATAGGGTTTGTAAATATTGGATCTTTTATTTTTCAACAAATTACACGTTAAATAAATTTTATGATTTAGTATGCCGTTCAAATTATTCGATTGTTTTTTATTTGTCAAAATATTAAAAACAAAAACAACATAAAGCTTCCATCATAAACCATAAATCTAGTCTTTAACTAACGCCCAATTTCTTCACACAAAGTTAAACTTTGGTTAAATCAAATTCGAGTTTAACCCAAGTTTAATTCCAAAATTGGGTTTCTTCGCACCAAAACATCTGGAGTTAAATTTAAACGAAGGTTAAATTAAACTAGTCATTTGATCACCAGTATGATACAAAGAATATTATTCTTTGCATCATGATCACCATTTAAATTTTAAGATACGGGTATTTCTACCATGACGCTCGTGTTTCGTGGTGGCGTGTTTTGAAAGGAGCGTAAAGCAGAAAAAAATTCGTTTTTAATTTTAATATATATTTCAATATTTTAATTATATTATACATATACATATATAATGTTTAGGAAAACTAAGATAATAATTTTTCTACATAAATTAGAGAAAATGCATTAAAATTATTTTTATAGACTAATATAAAAATCTAATCTCAAAAATTGATATATGTTTACAAACAGAATCAGAAGTCCATGTTAATATATACAATCAAAAGTCGGATACGGACTTCTGAATTTGATTATATAAACCATAATTGTAAAACACATTAAAATTTGTTTTAAATAATTTTTATATTATGGAATTTTTCAAATGATTAAAAAACGTATATTAATTAGTACAAATATACATCGCATATTAGCGCCATTTTACAGCGTTGCCGTCGCTTTCCTTTGGATTTACTAACCATAGGTTTGATAAACATCTACTTGAATGAAGAAATACGATTTATGTTTAACCGGCGGTTAAATTTAATCTCAAGTTAGTTAATCTCGAGCTAGTTAAATTATGAAGAAATCGGGCATAACTATGCAATATTTGTTACAATATAAATAAATGAATAAATATTCAATAAAGTTTACAAAGCACGAACAGAGAGTTTTAGTAATATTTTCTTATATACATCAAACGACAAACGTCAAACTAATTTCAAAAAGATCCAATTTTTTCTATTCTCAACCCTTGGCGCGTAACAATCAGATATGCACGATCCCTATAGTCAAATTGAAATATGTAACAAATTTTACGGTATCGCATTGATTTTGTTAATCATTGCTGTAAGGATTTAACAATAAAAATAAAGAATATTTTATATTTTAGATATGTTGTCCAATCCCTGAAGAACCACGTTCAGAATCAACTAATACGGAGCCATCAACTCCCTCGATCAGAACACCAAGTAATCCAAATGAACGTGCCAAACTGTTAACACCAGAAACTGGATGTGGTTATTCAAAAGTACAACATACCCGTGTTGTAGGTGGAGAGCCTGCTAAAATTGGTGGTTGGCCTTGGATGGCTTTGATTGGTTATACCGATAGTGTTGGTGACGTCACATTTAAATGTGGTGGAACATTAATAACAAAAAGACATGTATTGACAGCTGCTCATTGTGTTAGATCAGATTTGTAAGGAAGAAATCTATTATTGTTACTATGATTATTAATTTAATTTTTTTTATATTAATAGAACAAGCGTACGATTAGGAGAACATGATTTGGATACGGACACAGAAACAAAACATATTGATGTTGACGTAACTAAAGTTGAAAGACATCCAAAATACGATAAACGAGATGGAAACAGTGATTTAGCAATTTTAACTCTTGGAAAAGATGTCGACTTTACTTGTAAGTCTCAATTCAATATTTATATTTTTGTGGTGGTGAGGGGAATCTACATAAAGCTTAATTGTGAACCGTTAACAATCATGTAAGAGTTTCTGATATTTACAGACTAAATTTCAATCTTATTTCTCATACCGAGCCCATGGAACTAACGTCAGGTATTACTTCAAGGGGTTTCTCGCATTCCCTGGTTTTCCCGCGGATATATAGAGCAATCGAGTGAATGCTCCAAATGGAAACAATGCAACTATGCTTTGAGTACGAAACTGAGTCTTATAAAAATTTACCTTCCCATGCTTTTTCCTCAACCACTCTTAAACGGATGGAATGATGTCCATTACCATTTTGTCAAATCCCCCATCGCTGCTGGCATTCTTTGTTTGTTTCGGTACGAGTTACTCTTTTTTTTCACTTTTTGTATTTGCGCTTGGGTAGCGAAAATCCGAAATTCTACGTCCACGCCGTGCTACCTGGGTAACGCTAACAGAAATAGGTTGGTGTAGTTGAGAGGGGCAGAGTAAATACTGCTTATACTCAATGATTCTGCACCATGGCGAGTCATTGGCGCCATAAAACCAGTGCAACTCAAGCGTCTGTTCTCCATGTTAGGGGCGGCTTGGAGCGGGCGTCTGTCTTGGATCAAGTGGCTCGCTATATAAATGTGTAGAAAGCGTCTGTTCTCCTTGTTAGGGGCGGCTTGCAGCGGGCGTCTGTCTTGGATCAAGCGGCTCGCTATATAAACATGTAAAAAGGTTGTTTCTGGTGACCTTAAGATGCAGAACGAACCCATTCACGAAAATTTGGGTTGGGCGAAGGGCTAACACCTCATTTCCGTAAAAAAATTATTGTCATGAATTCTGTACACAGGCCTCGGAATATCTCGGATTCAATATTGGAACGACCTCGGAAACTGTACCCGGACTACGATTTAAAAATGGGAACCTGGAACGTGCTAAGCCTTAGAAGACCAGGAGATCTCCTAAAACTAACACAACAAGTCAAGAGCTACACACTGGATATAGTGGCATTACAAGAACTAAGATGGCCATGTAGTGGAATCCATGAAACAGTGAAAGGATACACTCTTTATTATTGCGGTCATCAAAACGGAGGAGTTGGAGTTGACTTTCTTATACACCGTCGCGTGAATCAGCATGTTATCGACTTCTGCCCAATTAATATGCGGTCATGCACACTGAGAATCCGCACGCAAAAATTCAATGTAACGATCGTCAATGTTCATGCACCTACTGAAGATAAAGCAGATGATATTAAAGACCTGTTCTTCCTAGAACTCGAAGAAGTCATCAATAACATCCCGCGGCACGATATAAAAATCGTGGTAGGTGACTTTAATGCTCAAATTGGTAGGATTGCAGAACTTAAAACACATATCGGCCCTAACAACTTACATCATACCAGCAACAATAACGGTTTTCGTGCAGCCGAGCTGGCTATGATATATATATATATATATATATATATATATATATATATATATATATATATATATATATATATATATATATATATATATATATATATATATATATATATATATATATATATATTTATATATATTTATATATATATATATATATATATATATATATATATATATATATATATATATATATATATATATATATATGTACAGGGGAAACACAACCAGAATTTGACATTATTCGTGATTCTGCTTATTTTCTCTCTCATCGCACTAGATGTGCTTTAAATGATAATCTGAACTCGATAATTACATCCAAGTATACAGCTGGTTGTGAGATTATTGTTTGGCAAACCACTTCCGTCGGTATTACCCTCTATTTTATTTCTACCATTAATAAGGAACACTTTTGTTTTGTGATCTGCTAGTTGTAACCCAGAAGTAACTAGCCATTGCGGTATTGTTCTGTTTGCAAGTTTCCATGATTTTCTCTTTGTATTTTGAGACCACAACCACTGCCAAATTGTCAGCAAACCCCACTATTTGGGTTTCGGGACATGGACAATGGCAGAACATTATCACACATAACGTTCCAGAAAGTGGGCCCTAATACTAAACCTTGAGGCACTCCACCACTTACAGCATATGACTTTGTTCCCAATTACAGCAGCTATTGCGGTAACCTTATATGAATCAGTGCGTTTTTTATACATTTCCAGCTGGCTCAGTTAAACGAGTTTTTTACATCCATTGTTAGAATAGCACAGTACTTTTTGGTACCCTAGTTAACTTCTACGCACAGATCGTGGAGCTATTGTCGTTTGCCATACTTTAAAGCTTATTTTGTCCCTGATCTTGTACCATAATATTACCATAATTACGATATAGAATCGCTAGCACTCCGGGCACGTTGATAAAGCCATCTTACGTGTAAACATTTGTTCTGAAACTGAGCTATTTCCTCGTTCCACCAATAAACTGGACTTCTACAGCTATTATCAGTCCTCTTAGGCATTGTAGAATTACAGGGTCATGAGCTGTGTGGCTTCCGGCTTTATTTTCTGCTGTCGTAGTACATTCTCCATGGTGGAGGGAAATTTTTTGATCTAGTATAGTTTAGATCTTCAAACCATAAATTCTCTGTGGATTCTACTGTGTTTCCACTGTGTGTAGTATAGAACTCACTAACCCTGTCACACCTTTATTTACTACACAGTTGCTCATAAATGTAAGATCGATTATTCAGTTTTACAAAAGATTGATGATTTCTTAATATTAGCCTCTCTCTCATTCAAAAACACATGCGTTAAAGTCGCCGAAAAAAATGGTTTTCTATTTTTTGCATCATTCGTTTGAAGACCAAGAAAGGTTTTAAATTCGTCAATTGATGCACAGGGATGTGGGTAACTAAACCCAAAGATTCCGTTGACCTTACATTTAAATAATTTTAAATAGACACCATGTGTAGCTTCTTGCAAGGGTAAATTACAACAAACCCACACCACGACTCGACTGTGCGCATCTGACGCCCAGTTAATATAGTTCAGGTTCTCGAACTGCTCACATAACTGAATAAGTTTCATATCATAAACTCATTTAGTTAAATCTCAACCGCTGTGAAGGCTGCTCAAGATCTTTTGCAACACTCGATTTTGGTAGTTGAGGCACATTTTACAATTAAAATGTGAGCAGTATGAAAACCTGAACAATAATAACTGTGCCTCAGATGCATCCAGTCGAGTCATGGTGTTGGTTTGTGGTAATTTCCCCTTGCAGAAAGCTTTCCTAAGCTCTAATTGCTTGGCAGCCTGATACAGTTTCGAACGCCAAACATGTGGTTATTGGACAGTTCCGATTGCCAGACATGCGGTTATTTTTTTCATCGCCTTTTTCGCTACAAAACATACATTTTTGGTGTTTTCGACAGTCCTTGACGAAGTGTCCTTCCCCTCTACACATTTTATACAAAGTTTGGATCTATCGTTATTGCTTCTACAGCCCGATGGCCAAATCCGGAGTATTAAAAGCATTGAACTTCCTGGGATGTTGTGACCTTATCTATGTGCTTAATGACGATTATATTTAGTTTTCATTTCTAGATTTTCATGAATCGCTTATTTCAATTGTTACCCATATGTCGCAGTTTGAGAGTGATCCCTTTTGGATTGAAGATCCAAAAGTAGAACACCATTTGCCGTTTGACGTATTTGTGACACCTTCCCTCTAAGATTTGTAAAGCCCGGCTCTATCTTTACCTTACAAAAAAGCCGCAAATGGCATTTCCCCTTTTCTGATCAGCAGGGCATCTGAACGCCAGACCTCTTGTTTTTAGTATTTTTTAATTTCTACTTTCTCCCATTTTTCTGTTGCTATACTTTCTATGTGCATATTCTGCCCTTCCGCTTTCAAAAATTGTTTTTGGGGTTATAATCCTTTATACGTTCTCTGTTTTTGGTATTTTGTGTTTTCTTCTTTCTGCATTTTATTCTTCGGAATACTAGTTTTTACTATTGTTGTTCTGGATTTTCTATTGTGCTTTCTTCTTCTTTTAATTTGTCCACGCTCTTCATCCTGCTCTGTTGGTGTTGATCATCGTCTCTTGTTGGTCCTTACCTCTCCAATCTTAAGGACTGTTTTATATATACAATTTTTTGAGCCAAATTGCAGATATGAGTGATTAAAGCTTCATTGAAAAGTAATAGATATGGGATTCGAAACAGTGAGTTTGAATCTTTTGGCGGACATGCTCTCCACTACGCCTCCAAGGCGATGATATTGCGAAGTGTGAAACTTCTTCAACACTTTATTTACTTAAGTTGAAAATTAAAACTGTCATTAGACTCCTCAAATTAATAATAATAACCTAACCTTACCTTATTTTAATAATAATATTATTTTTGTTCTAGTATTGATAAGCCCGATTTGTTTGCCAATTAGGGATCCATTAAGAACTAAAGATTTTGAAGGATACACTCCATTTATTGCTGGTTGGGGGAAAACACAAGAAGGAGGAAAATCAGCAAATGTTTTACAAGAATTACAAATTCCAGTATTATCAACAGCGAAGTGTGTTGATCGTTATAAGGTAGCAAGAAGATATATATCAGAAAAACAATTTGATGATGCGGTTTTGTGTGCTGGTTATTTATCCGGTGGCAAAGATTCATGTCAAGGTGACTCCGGTGGCCCTTTAATGGCACCAGATATAAATGTAAGTTAAATTATTGTTGCTGGAGCTCGTATAAAATGATTTAATCTTATTACTAGCAAATTTTATTATTTCTTTTATAATTGCAGCCTGTCGACTATAAAATATCGTTCTATCAAATAGGCATTGTATCATATGGTATTGGATGTGCACGTGCAGATATTCCTGGAGTGTATGCAAAAGTTCAAACGTTTATTGACTGGATTCAAGAAAAAGTGAATGAACCATACTAACAAATTTAATTTAATTAAGCAAACAAACAAAATCGCATATAACTATTTTTATTGAGACCAATCTAATATATTTTTATTTTATATTTTTTTTCTAAATAAATTTAGTAAAATTCAATGAATTATTTTGAAGTGTTTTTTATTATTAAGTGGTTCTGCGACAAAATGTCAAAATATTTGTGATGTAATTGATATGGTGAATCAAGAATAAGATTTTCAGAACTGAACGAGTTTAACTTGCTTCACATAAGTTTTAAAAAAGGGGCCCTATTCCCGAACACATATTTGTCAATCGACAATATTGTCAATTTCACCAAAATGCTTAACAACTTTGTATAAAAATGGTATTCTGTAACTCTTATTTGTGTATCTTAGACACAAACCAATTATAACACATTTTTACAAAATTATAACAGATTTTTGGTACTTGATTCGTACTTTTGACACTTAACTTTTTAAATCTTAAAAAATGCAAAATAAAATAAAAATATATTTAATAAATAAATATGTTTTAATGATATTTATATAAAAATATGATTTTTTAATATTATTGAAGACTTAATTTTGCGTTATAAATTAAATTTTACGCCAACCGATGAAATTTGTATAAAAAAGTCAACACACAAAGCATAAAGCAAAATTGTGATTTTGACAGTAACTATAATGTTCTTGTCAGATTCACAATATTGTGTTGAATTTTCACCAAATTGGTGCTACATAATACGAAATTCACAATATTTATGTGTTCGGGAATAGCCCAAGATTTAAACGAGGAATCATTTGTGTTTCATGCATTCATTTTTAGATTCTTCAGATATAAGCCCACTGTATACATTTTTACTTCAAAACAATTTTAACTTGCGTGAAGTAATGCAATCTATCGAAAAAAAAATCTTATATGGCCCTAATTTTGTTTTATCTTTTGTTTTGGACCATCCTTTATCTAAGAAGACAATAAAAAAGGCGTATATCTGTGGGTGGGTGGGTGGTTATGTAACAAAACCACATAGAATCTTCATAAAATTTTGGTATATGATCCACGTTAACTAATAATAAATGTCCACGTTAACTCGGGGGTCTCCTGGGGCCCTATTCCCGAACACATATTTGTCAATGGACGATATTGTCAATTTCACCAAAATGCTTAACAAATTTGTTTAAAAATGGTATTCTGTAACTCATATTTGTGTCAAACAAATTATAACAAATTTTTACAAAATTATAACAGATTTTTGGTACTAGATTCGTACTTTTGACAACTAACTTTTTTAATCTTAAAAGATGCAAAATAAAATAAAAATATATTTAATAAATGAATATGTTTTAATGATATTTATATAAAAATATGATTATTTAAAATTATTAAGACTTAATTTTGCGTTATAAATTAATTTTTACGCCAATCGATGAAATTTGTATAAAAAAGTCAACACACAAAATATAATGCAAAATTGTGATTTTGACAGTAACTATATTGTTCTTGTCAGATTCACAATATTGTGTTGAATTTTCACCAAATTGGTGATACATAATACGAAATTCACAATATTGTGTGAATTTACAATATTGTGATGACATTTATGTGTTCGGGAATAGGGCCCCTGAACACCTGTAAGTCTTCAATAACTTCTAATCCTAGCATTTAATCTTATTGAGACTTTGTATATAAGGTTTTGGTACTGTTTCCAATATTTCTGCATACCAACTTCCAGTTTGTCACTTCCGGTTAAACAGTTTTTGTTCGAAGTCTTTATCCGTACTGTAGCCTTTAGTTTCAAAACAAATTTCATTAACCATTCGTAAAAGGTTTCAATCAATATGAAAAAGATTTCATTAGCTTTTGGGGTATATTGAACAAAGGGTTGGGGGGTCCACCATACAACAGGTTTTTTTAACTATGTTTTTAATGTTTGTTGGGAGCATACAACATTCGCCCGTTAACGAATTTTGATAACACTTTAGAAAAATATACAGATATGAATGATAAGGAGCTGATTTGTTTTTGCGCAATATTAAATAAAATGGTCCTTCAAACACCTGTAAAAATAAAAATATAATAAAAGGTTCAGCAAATGTGTTTTAACAATTTGCAGGAACAATACTAAAATGCAGTTGCCAATAACCCAGCTAGTGGCATATTCCATGATCATGAGACGCACTTCCTTCCTCCACGATTAAAACCCATACATAGAGTTATATGAAGGCTCAGCAATAACGTGGCATCATCAAGGAAATAATTGAATAGATTGCATCCGCCAGCAGCCCTAAGATGTCACTTTGGCTAGTGACATCTCACTGTTATTGCCAGTGGTATGTGATATATGCTGATTTTACAAAATACTATTCTTGGATTGGTTGTGGTATTAAACTACACATTGTCTGTCATCATCACCACAAAACAGTGATCCAACATCGTTATGTTTTCAGAAATTTACAGGATATAACTTGTCGATGATTCATTGCTCTGAAACATCGTTTGAACCAGAACCCATAGCTTAAAATGGCTTATAGAGAAACTGTGTAAGAAAATTTAGAATTAGGTCATATGAAGCACGTCACTGTAGAGGATGTTTAGAGGACAACAAACTTCTTTCTGCTTCATCATTGTGTTTTCATACCAGATAGCTCAACTACCAAAATGAGGTTATAGTATTTGACGCTTCAGCAAAGGGTTATTCCGAAAAGGATTTAAACGACATCCATATGGTAGCAAGCAAGATCTAATTTCGATTCGAACTTACAAATACGTATTTCGTGCAGACATCTGTAAAATATATATCATCAGATACTTGTTACTGACAAAAATTCTCAATTAAAACACATATTCTGGCGAGAATATCAATCATAAACATTCAAATTTTATAAATTGCTCACGTTAACATTTAGCACAGCAAGCGCTTCATAGCTTGTAACAAAATGCATTAAAAACTAGCGATATTCATGAAGATCATTACTTGGGTGCGTCGCAGATTATGCAACATGGCGTATACATTGATGATCTGGAAGAGCTTAAAACTTTGAAAAACAAATTATGAATCCTTTAAGCACAGCGGGAATGGATCTACAAAAATGGGGGTTTAATCACCCAGGATATATTAAAGAACATACGAAAGCATCGCAAAAAATTACTTCAACTGGACAATGGTGATTTTATCAAAACACTTGGGATGTCATCATCGGATACCTTTCAGTTTAATGTCCATGTGAAAGATAATGAAGATCGAATTCCAAAAAGGTATTTGTCGCAAACATATTTGCTCCACTCGGGCTCACATGATTCACTCACCCCATGATTGTTCCAGAACCAAATATTCCTTCGAAAATTTAATTAACAGATCCTCTTTACCAAATACCAACTCAAACATACGATTGATACATTAAAACAATAGTAATAATTGTGAGTATTATAGAGTAAGTATACTAGAATAAACTCCTTCGAAAAAATAAATGCGCCAATATCTCAGACGGTTGTTGAATTTGTTGGCTATATATTTAATGATGTAGCAAAATACTTACGCATACTGATGCAGTTGTTGTTTTTGTTAGAAATATATATTCAATGATGTAATAAAATTGTTAAACTTGTTGATAATATATTCACTAATGTAACAAAACTAATGTCGGCAAATGTTGAATTTGGCAGAGTTGACAGAAATATATTAACTAATCAACCGGTATACTTTCAAACGATGATGACGACGTCGAGTTTTTTTCACAATTTAACAACTCTTATTATAAAAAAATAAAAACTGTTATTCAAAATTGTTGCAATGAATGTATTAATAACCAGAATTAAAGTGCACGAATCTCAACAAACATCTGTGCATGGTGTACGAGTCTATGCACATTTGGTGCACATGTTTATTTGCATTATTTATTAGTTTTTTTTTAAATATTCTAGTGTAAATTTTAAATTAAGATGAAGTTTAAAAGTATTTGAGCGCTAACGTCATACCTATTTGTTTTAATTGAACATTTTAAAATCATGTAAACATGTATACAAAATGGCGTAGAACTTTCAGTTATAAATACATTAATATTTGATGATTTTGTTGATGATTAATATTTGAGATTTGATGTCCAGGATTTTCTAATACGTTAAGACGAATAGTTCTGGTAACGTCATTCCGACAAATGAAGATTGTGGTCGTATTTTTAAGTTCTAAAATGAAAATATATGTATGTGATTGCATTTGTAAATGAGGCGTCCATTTTTTCGCCATTTTTTTACGATAAAATTTAAATGAAAAAAAGTCAGATTTCAAAAAATTTAAATTTTTGGCTTTTATATAACAAATAATATTTTCCATAATTTTCTGAATAATTTGAAAAAATAAATTTAAGTATTAGTAAATCGAAATCAAAAAAGGACAAACAACATTCATCAATTTATTGTTACGAAATTCATATTATTTCACAAAAAGTTAAATGATACCAGGCATTTTAGATGTTAAACTCCTTTTTCAATCTCCATTCTTTAATTCTTTGTTTATTATTCTTATCAATAAATAAATTTCGTTTTGCTTCGTTTTTATTATTAGTGAAACATTTGGCTTACCTTTGTGTGGACATATGTGCTGAGACGTTTTACGACATGTCTATCATATGGTACACATAATGTGCCTGACATGTGTTATGCACAATTTTGTGCACTGAGATTTTGTTACATGCATAATTAATGTACATTTCACGCACTTGTTTCAAAATTGTTTTACACAGTTTTTGTATACCAAAAAATACCAAAACTATGAATTTTTTTATTCACAGGGAAAACCTGTCATTCACAACTATAGTTCCCTGTTTGATTTGATAACTACAATTTTTCTTGATATTAACTTCTTGGAAAATGTATAAAAAAAGAACATTGGAATACACAAACTAATTTTCATCAAAACTTCTTAGAAAATTTTTAAAGAAAAGAACATTGGAGTTGGTCTTCGAATCTCAAGAGCAAGCTTTGATGCAACCAAAGAGATAGCTCCTGTTCTCGAAAAATTTTATAAGACCAGTTGTTTCAATCCGACCGACATCTGTCGCGAGTGAAAGAGTGTTTTCGGTTGTTTGAAATTTCGTGACTAAAATAAGATCTTGTTTAGAATTGAATTCACTTATAGTGAATTCTTTTCGACTATACCGAACATGTTCTAACACCGAATTATCGAAATTTGTATTCTTTAAGGTGCAATACAAAAAATTATTATTTTGGCTTAAGTGCAATACAAAAAATTATTATTTTTATTATTTTTTATACAAAATAAATAAAGCTGATTTAATGCTTTATTATACAAAAAATATGTATGAAGTTATAAAGTAATTTAAAATAAAATATTTGCCTGAAATCTTAATTAAAAATTGGATTGTTTAGTTTTTTTGACGAATAAAAAATTAGCTAACCATGTCTAAGTATCCAAATATGCATTTTATAGTTTATATTATGTTTATTATTTTTAATTAATTTATGCATATACATTAGGGTGGTTTTTGGCCCATTGGCTAATGTTTTAGAATTGGATCTAAAAAAATTTCAGCTTCCTAGATCAAACCTGTGAACGGCACAACTCGAGTTTAGTTCCCATTTAATTAACATGGAAAAACGATGTTTTTACTCAAACATGAATAGCTGGTAGAAATTTTAAATTTCTGATAGCAGCATTTCATAGAAAACTAAGTTTCTTACAAAAAATGTCCTGTGTACTGAATCCGTGATTTCATTATTTTCAAAGATATGCTAGTTTAAACATTCAAAAAGACAATTTTTAAGAGAATATTTGAAATTTTACGAGCATATCTTTAAAATTTTCTACCAGCTATTCATGTTTAAGTAAAAACGTCGTTTTTCCGATGTTAAGTAAATGGGAAACAAACTCGGGTTGCGCCACTCGCTCACAGGCTTGATTTAGGAAACTAATTTTGGGAGAAAATTTTTTAGGTCCAATTGTAAAACATTAGTCCATTTCAGTCCCATTGGACCGAAAAAACACCAATTTACCATATTCAAAAACCAATATTTCAATTAACCGTTTAATAGGTTAATCGGTTAATTAAAAAAAGAGTTAGTCAATTAGCCGGTTTAATGAAAAGTCGATTAATTGGATGGCCTATACGACGTATACCCGCTTTTGCCAACATATTTTCTCTATTAATTTTTATTTTTGGTTGTTTGTTATTTACATACACAAAACCATTTTACAAAACATTAATTTTTTTTCCTACTTGGAATTATAATAAATAAATTTTCGAAAGAAAAAATTCTATTTTCCTAATATTTTTTATTTTATTTTAACTAATCTATTATCTACAGAATTGTACTGTTGAATTGCAACCAAATTTTTTCTAATCAATCATATTAAGGCACACAAGCAAGTTTTTGGTAATTATCACACAATACAAACAAAGAAAGTTATTCTTTTTTTCTTAATCATTATTATAATTAACAAAAAAATAATTTTTTTACTGTTACTTTTTTAACCAAAAAATTTTTAAATATTTAAGTTAAGGAAAAATTATTATCGAAAAAAATATGGACTGTCACAACACTAGTCATGATTTCTTTTTAACAGGGAAAAAACAACAAAATGCACACCATTCAATTTGCAGTATATTCACGATCGACTGTCCAAAAAATTACCAAATTTCCAAATGTCAAAAAAATTTCATGAACCAACAGCATTTAAAATGAGATAACAAATCTAACAGGTTGAAAAAAATGTGAACAAAAGACGATAAGTTGCATTGCGCGACAGATGAATTTTTAAGAGAAAAACAGCTTCGTAACAAAAGATATATAATATATAGAAAAGATATATGAATTAAAGATAAGTTGTATTGCACGCGTTGATTTGTGCATAGTCAGTTGTTTAGACAAATGCATTTTTATCGGGAAAACAGGTTCGTAACAAAGTTCAACCATTTGCAAATCAAATTCAACATAGCAAGCATTAATAAGAATTTTTCTACTCCTATCACAGTAAATTATAAATTACATCACACTATCCATGACATGTAAATTGATTATTTCAAATAGCGTGCGGTAAGTAAAAAAAAGCGTGCGGTAATGGATTTTCATATATATATTTCCGCACGCTTTTAATAAAAAGAAAAAGTTTTATTTAAAGAAAAATTTGATTTTTAAAAATTCAATATTTCAATTCATTTTGACACAGAATAATGCAAAGCCTACCACAATTTGTAAACTATGTATTGGCATTTATTTTATTATTTGTAGTTCATTTTTTCAAGAAATTATATGCGTTTGGGCATTAAAACAAAGTCGTAGAAAAAGTATATAACAAATCTCGAGCTGTAAAGCATTTTCCATGCTCGTGAAGATACTGCACTCGCCGCTACGCGTCTCGGGCGCAAAATTTTCTCTCGCATGTAAAATGCTATTTACAACTCTAGATATGTAAGATACTATTTGTATTTCCTACTAATTTTACGTAACCGCATCACAGCATTTTTAATATATATATTATGTTTTTTTTTAATATATATGATATGTTCAGCTTCTAAATCCAACGCCAAATATTTTTTAGAGCCACGGACCAACTTAATTATTTTGTTTAAGACTCACTTTTACAATGCTTGTACAACAGGGATTTTTCATGTTACCACGTTACCAGTTTTATTGCACTACACCGAAAAAAAAACGTTGGTAGAATCAAATACAAAGCTTGTTTGATTTTGCGTCTAATACGAACGTGGTTATTTTAACCAATGTAGCATTGTCAATTTATTTTAAAAACGTAACAATTTTCATTATTTAAATCAACCACGGCGTGATCAATTTTTCTTGTTCATATTTTTCAGTTCAGTTTGTTCATGTTTTTGTTTGAAAATTATTGTGTTGGTTAAAATAAAAAACTAGGAGAAAAGAAACTAAAAAACAAAATAAAGAAAAATAAAAAACAAAAGAATAGAAAAATAAAAAGTTTTTATATATTTTAACATGGCTGGTTTTATTTAACATTTTACTTTAGGAAATAATTTAGATGTGTTTAATTGATTTAAATAATTTCCATATTATTTGCATATAAAATTATGTGCGAAAGAAATTTTTCAGTCAATGTTATAACAAAAATATCGTTAATGAAACAGGCCCTTTCTATAATTAATTTTGGTGATTTAAAAAAATTATTATATTTTTTTAATATTTTTTATTTGTCTTGTTTCATGTCCATTTATCGATATTTTAATTTAATTTTTCATAATAATGAGAAAATTATGGAAAATTAGTATAATTTTCTTCACATAATTCAAATATTTAAATTTTTTTATTTCTGAATTTTGGTCTTTTAAATGGTATCATTAAAAAAATGGCGAAAAAATGGACGCATCCTTTACAAACAAAATCACACTCATACATTTCCTATTTAGAACGTAAATATACGAACGCTAGCTTTATGCATAAAAATGTTTGTCGGGATTGATGCGAAATACATACTTCTTCTAATATAAAAAATTTCAAATATTATATTTACGAAAAAAACGAACCCATACAAACATCGATAGCAGCAAAAACATAACAAAGATGTACCAAACCAAAAGATTTAATACGGCGTATTGCTTGATTCTATTACAAACGTATTCAAATATCACTATTTTTAGTCTAATTTTTAATTTACCACGTTTGTAGTCAATTGAAAATTAAATCATAATTGACTCAACTACAAACATGGTTAAATCAAATATGTTTGTGATACTTATAAAAAAATATATCAACAACGGTTAAATTGTTAATTTAAATATGGAGCGTTGGTTGATTCAATCACAAACGTATTTAGTTCCCTAATCATCACTTAATTTACGATTAACAATGCAACATGTTTGAATCAACCAAGATTTTTTCTTTCGGTGTAGTTTATAATATATTTGCATGCACTTGTTTTAATGCTAGCAAGTTTAACTGATTAACTGATATCTGTTCCAACTGGAAATTCGGTTGTCATAAAAGAGGTAGTAGTGACCGAAGTCATTCTTTCAGTTAAGTTTATCATGAATTCATGAAAAGAATTCTTCGAATACATCTCAGACAAATGTGAATTTTAGAATGTGTATGACAAGACAATCTTACGATATTCGCATTATAAAACTTTAGTAAATTTGTTCACAATTTACGTAGTATAGAAAACGTAGTAGATGTAGAAAGTAGTAGATGTTCAAAATGTATATATAAGCATATCTTTTATTATTGAAAAGTATATTGAGGTTTCGTTTGATTTGCAAAAGGTTGAAATTGGACTGCTAAACCTGTATACAATTGACATTACAACAAAAGAAAATCAGCATAACAAAAATCGCATATCAAAGCCTTGAGAGTTTATATTTAACATAAAATTACAAAAAAATATAAATCCAGAAGATGATGAGTTTTAGTTTTATTTAATATAAATTCATCACGACAACTTTATTTTAATTTAGTGCGATTTGAGACGCGAAAAAATCAAAAATAAAAAAACTGTTGATAAAATAAAGATTAAAAAAATAAAACCAGTGACCAGTGAAATCAGTGAACAAAAATTGTTTTTAACATTTAGTGACTGACCGTTATTATTTAAATAAATAAAGATTTTGAGCATTTTTTTGTTAATGTTTAAATAAAAGTGCTCTAACAATATTAATACATTTATGACCAATATGATTTTCAAATTATTCACAAGTTTAATTTTAATAGAATTTCTTGCCAGTGTAAATGGACAAGGTGAGTATTATAAATTAAAAACACTAGAAGCCATATATTTATTTATTTACATAAATAATTTTGATTAATAGAACCTTTAGTTATTAGTATTTGATTTATTGGGTTTCTTTTCTAGTCGTGCATTGAAGTCTTTCATTATTTGTTCATTTTTCGCGTAATTATTTATTCTGAATAATAATAAATCAATTAAATTATTTTTAAGTTTTGCAAATTATAAAAAGTATATTTATAAACATGAAAATATATATGTATTATAAGAATTTCAAAGGCTATAAAATAGTTTTACACTTCCTATACATAAGGGACTTTTTAACGATTCCTTAGTTGGCCTTCTTTTTTCGTACGGTTTGCTTTATGGTGTTTATTGCTTCGGCCTACTTCACGGCTCTATGTCCTTTAATTTACATGAGATCTTTCGAAATTCAAAGAAGTCATCACTTATTTTCATCGGTGTGGCGTGTTAATGAGTAGAATACATAATTATCCGAAACTTGTTCGTTTTAGTGTTTCTGACCATGATGCCTACAAACAAGTTTTTTTTCTAAATTATCAGTTGATGTTAAAGTATGAACAGATACAATAAAAAACTTAAAGATTTTAATTTAACGACGATTATTATGAAGTTTCTTAAGTCAAGGTGAAACATTTAGATTTCATGTTGATAATCACGAAACCAGGTTGAAATATAAAAACAAGCTGGAAGTTTGTTTAAAGAATTTTTATAAGTAGTTTTAGCTATAGTTAATTTCTGATTTTTGGTATTTCCATTTAATTTTATTTATCTCTCAATATCAAACAGCGAAAAAATTTCAACGGTCAATGTTTTGTTTTGCAAACCATTTGTGTCAAGATTCAGATTCATAAAACTTTTTTTGTAAAAACAAACTTATCTTTTTATTTTAATTCTACACCTCGTATCTTATTTTATAGTATTTTCAAAAAATTTTCAGTGCTGCAAGGTATTGCTGCTAATTTTGATGACTTATGTTTCATCTGTACATCACAATTGTTATTTTCATCTTTAATTACAATATTTCAGATTTTTCTATGAGTGTTGTTGTCTTTTTTATTAGCTTTACGTAATGCAGAATTGATAAACCCCAGCTGCTTACCTAGCAAAATCCCAAGCAAACAAATGCTTACGGATTTAAGAGCTAAAACTAATCGTTAAATGCGCATTTTTAATATGCTTTTAGCATTTTTAATATGCTTTTAGCATTTTAGCACTTTTGAATTTCAATTGAATACAATAATAACAATAATAATCCTCGAAAATCAGTTCTTATCAGTACTAAAACTTAAGTTAGGCTTGTTTTGAGCATTAAAATTAAAGTTTTTGTTCTTTCTATATTTCGTTTTTTAAATGAGCAATAAATACAAAAACGCGTTTTACTATACACATTTTTCTAACCCGCAAACTACATAAATGCTTGTCTTACTCTTCAAGTCTTGATTCAAGTTTAAACTACGGTTTAAGGTGTTTTGATTTAGATTTTATACAGTGGTAGATTTTATGTAGGATGATAAAAGAGGCTAATAAAATCCATAACATTTGTGAAGGGAAATGTGGGCATTTGGAACAAGAAACCTATCACGTAACACCAGAGCAACTGTTGTGGCCTATTTATTTACAGTTCAAATAAAAAAGTCTTAGAGCTGACGCCTTTCAACGTGTCTCTCATCTCTGGAATGCCTTACCTTCTTAGTTCTTGGGGTTTCCCCGAAGGCTATAATCCTCACAATTTTAAAGTTAATGTTAATAAATTTCTTAAACAAACTTAATTTATTCAATCATAATCCTAATCCCTAGTTATCATGGTACCGTCGTATATTCAGAGACGTTAATTTATAATTTATTAGAATTAACACTAAACTTTAAATCACTTTAAAACAGGAAAGCGGACAAAAACTTGGCAAGTGCAGGCTTTTTCACAATTAACTGTAGAAGCTTTTAAAATTTTAAATTCAAAATGATCGCAACAACCATTTTTTTACTATCCTTCCAGAAAGATGTTGATTACTCAATAATTTTATTTAAATGAATCTGCTATTCATCGCCTTTCTAGTATACAGTAAAATCGATGAAATTTCAGCCTTCTGATGTTGATGTTCTGATATTTCTTACGAAAATAGAAACAAAAGTTTCGAAAATCCCACAAGCAATAAAATATTTCTGAGTTTCAGGAATATTTTCACACTACGAGACGGAAAATAAAATCACCTACAATAAGGAACTACAAGATCCTTTCTATGCATCGATGTATTTTGAACATATTAAAAAGTATTGGATTTTGGATCTGGTGGATTTTGAAGTTTTTTCCATATAAGCAATTGGATTTATCTATATGTACATTTTTTTAATTGTAAGCTTGATGGGAAGTTTTTCCTTAAAGAAACGGTAAAATTGGTAAGTTTTGATACGGTAACGGGAAATTTATTTTTTAAAGTCTAGCATCACTGATGCACACATATAAACATTTTTGGAAGACAAATCTGACATACGTTTTTTGAAACAAAAGATCAACAACCGATCAAAACACACCAATTTACATCGTACAAATGAAATGCTTAGTCCGAATCAACAGTCCCGGGGGTGTACAATCTACAAAGGTTTAAAAATCGTTCATCAACACCTCAACATGCATGTTTTTGTGGGACCTAGGTCTTAAAAGGTATCTATGTGTGTTGTTGTAATTCCTACACAGCGCTTTTTATTAAAAAAAAATTTGTAGGACCCCCCCTAAAACTTTTTCTGTGTGCGCTCCTGCATACAGTTGTCCATGTGAGAAGCACGGATTCTCTCCAAATCTAGTCCACATACTTGCAGTAACTGTCCTTGTGCTTCGTTGATGGTCATTGCAAAAGCGAGTTGCACTGGAAACTAAACGTTTGAATTCAAATGCCATATCTGTTGGGATCATTGGAATACGTGGCAACACTACATCTTCCTCTTCGAATTTTCTATTTAAAATTGTAGCTTCAATGGCATTGTCATCGTCTTTTTCACCGAAAATTTCAAAAAAATTTGTGCAATTTCAAAATATTTGACATATTTGGAATTACAATATGTGTCACAACAACACATAAAAATCTTTTAAGACCTAGGTTCCACAACATCATGCTTTTTAAGACGTTGATGGACGCAAATTTCTTTTTTTTGTTTTTTTATATTCTTCTTAAAGAATGGAAAACTAAATAATAAATCCATTCACATAATAATATACGACATAGGGCAATATTCCATGATAGGATGGAGGAAATAAAAATAAAATACTTTTTGTTTCTTAAATTTGCAGCAACAAAACTAAAATTGGGTTACTAATTATTCTAGTGCTAGAAGCATATACCAATATCATGTAACGCATTGTTTTCCTCAAATCAGCATATATGATAGTTATATGGAAGCTTATATCTTCGAGCAAGCTCGAAAAAGTTCATCCTCTAAAAAAAATATAAAAAATAAAGAAATTGCGTCCATCAACACCTTAGAAGTATGTCAAAAAATATTACATAGCTAAGACTAAGGGTGCTAAGACTAAGGCTATCGTGGATTGAAAAAAGTTCATCCACCAGCACCTCTAAAATATCACTTATCCCCTTATACTAGTGACATATTACTGTTATTGTCAGTGGTCTACGATATCTCACGTTAACTAATTGAACTGAATAGCAGGTACTAAAGTACGCGGGGTTGTCACACCCAAAATTTTAAATTTTACATACGTTCAGGCAGGCGGGAAGATGTATTAAATTCATTGGTATTAATGCATTGTTACCGTTTGCAAAACACTATTGCAAACGTGTTGCTGGATAAGTGCCACAGTTTTTAATTAGTTTGTTCATCATGATTGCCATCCTTGTTTGATTATACATAAGCTATGCTTCTTTGTATAGTATTTGTGCGAATTCCATTTCGTAACTTTGAGCTTTAAATTATTATCAACTTATTATCAAATTATTATCAACTATCTTCACTTAGTTTTAGAAACATGTATTACATACAATTGCAAACCAACAACATATTTTTTGTAGATGAAAAAAATTTTGAGATCATGATGTGTTAAATTCTAATATACATAATTTTGATATATAAATGTAATTGTTTGTCAGATTATACTCTCATTTTTCAATTTCATAAGATTATGTTCAATGTAAAAAACATTGACTAAAGCAACCTAAGTGTATAAAACGATGTTTCAATAAAAAACCAATTAAAATAATTATCAACATTTAAGCAAAACCCCTTAAGACAATTATTAGGGCCCTGGGGATCCATTTAAAAAAAAAATTTGCCACTTACCTTTTCGCTAGTGTACACTACAGTTTCATGCTGATCGGATGAATGGTGTATTAATGTATAAAGGACAAACACACATACTTTCAATTTCATATATATAGAAGATAGAAGAAGAAGATATCAATTAATGTTTAGATGAATTTGCAAATACTTTTGTTTAAATTCTATAAAAAATAGAAATTTTTTATCAAAGCAACCATTAAATTAAAAATTTTATAATTCAATTAAAATTATTGTTATTATTTGTTCTCATAGTTATACAATTAATTTGGAATAAATAACAAATATTTTGTCAAAGGTTACTTGTTTAACATATTTTTATTTCAAAATTTATGCAAATTTATAATTTTGATTTAGAATAAAAATTTTTTTTTCAAATATTTTGCTTGCGGCGAATAAAAAATAGTATATGACGCACGGACGTAAGCTATTTTGGACTTAATGTGGGTGCAAATCTCGGCTGGCGCCTCGATTTGCAAACTCCACATAGTTCAAAATCTTTAGTTTTTCGTCCTTGCATCATGATATACTATTTACTTGCTCAATAAAACTTTTTATTCACGACTACTAAAGAATATATACTTTCCATGCGTATATCTTTCATTGTAATTGTATTCATTCCTATCTATATATCAAATTCTTTTTTATTTATTTCATTCCGCTTTCCGGAATGACTACTGACTCCGCTTTCCGCACTACTAAAGAATATATACTTTCCATGCGTATATCTTTCATTGTAATTGTATTCATTCCTTTCTATATATCAAATTCTTTTTTATTTATTTCATTCCGCTTTCATTCCGCTATTCAAAATTCCCCTAACAAATTAAAAACTTGATTTGTTGGTATAGTAATATAAACAAGATAAAACAAGAACAATACATATAAAATAAACAAACATGCTTTGTTTTGTTTTTCTTTTCATAGAAATATTTCAATATGGCGATATAAACTTTTACAGGAAAACTTAAATGAAATTATTTGAAATATTTGTAGTCGTGGATAAAATAGTATCTTGTATTCGCTTAGGATGAAGGTAATTCTTCACGCGGATGATTCCCTCTACTCGCTACGCTCGTTGCGGGAAACTTCATCCTCGTGAAGAATCGCCTACATTCTAAGCTCATACAAGAATCTACTATTCCACACTTTTGTTTTACACACAAAAAAAAAGAGAATTTGTTTTATGTAAGTAAGTTAAATTAAATTCTTAACAAGGAAAAAAAAGAATTACAAGATATAGCTTTTTTCACTTCAAAAACTTTTTATTATAACACCAAATATTTTCTGTCTCTAAGAGACCTTCTTCTTGGGTTAATTCTTGGCTAATTCTAAACTGTTAGAAAACAATTAACCCAAGAAGAAGGTCTCTTAGAGACAGAAAATATTTGGTGTTATAATAAAAAGTTTTTGAAGTGAAAAAAGACGTTGTTTTACTCTGTAAATCACTTCAGGTAGTTCACACAATCACTTCAGGTAGTTCACACAAGAAAATTATATTAGATACAGCTAAATAAATACAATTTCTTCTCTTAGTCTTCGGCCGTGCGTCAATACAGCTAAATCTAAAACTAATTTTTCTTACTATATGGTAAAAAGTTAGCCTATGTTAAATTTATTACCAAATTTTGCTGTATCAATTGGCTAAATCTAAATTGTGACATATCAAAATAATTGTCTTTGCTTTTAACAAAAAAAATTGATAATTTTTTTGGAAATGAAGCAATAATCATTTTTTATTGCGGTTCCATCACAAATAAAATTTATTAATTTAATAAAAAAAAAAACTTTAAATTGTATGTAAGTTCAATTCAAAACAATAAACAAAAAATCATTTTTGTTTTAGATTGATTTGTCAACATTTATACTAGGTCTAGGGCAGGCTAATTTTTTGATTTTTTTTTGTGGTGAATTTAAACGTCAAAAATTAGTTTTAGACTTCAAAAATTTAGATTTAGTTGTATTGACACACAGCATTCGAAATCAAATCACTAATTTTAATTCGAATTCCTATATCAATATTATTAGATAGAATTTCATCCTGGGTTAGCAAAATATCTTAAAATTTACTTTGTTTTTTGATTAATTTTTTTTTTATAATTTTACAACCCAAAACAATGAGAAAACACCAACAAAACATATGGCTACTAAACGTTCGATGGAAACAAATAACTAAAATTTTTTTTATTTTTCTTGTACAATCGCTAGTATCCATCTTTCTAATATTTTTTTTATTTTGTTGGTTTTAAGTTAAATTTAATATGAAGTTAGATACATATTCTGTTTAACTAAATTTTTCTACGATCTTTGAACACCAGTTCACAAACACAGAAACAATATTTTATTTTGTTTAGTTTTCACTCATCTTTGACCGTTTAAAAGATTTTTACTAACCGATTTCAAATATCAAATTTTGCTAATTTAAGCGTTCGAGTATATTCACGGAACTTTCGATCAATCACAAATGTCCAGGGATATATATGAAACAAATTTCATGAATCAGCAACATCACAAAATGAAACATCAATAAAAAAAAAGAAGTATCATTGCGAGCCAGGTAGAACAAAAAAATAAATGGGAAAAAACGATAAGTTGTATTGAATGTTTTGATTCATATATAATAAAGATGTTTAGACAAATGAATTTATTTTTTACGGGATAAATAGCTTCGTAACAGTACTCATCAGCGGTTTTGTGCACTCATTCTCTAGCTCGAGTAATAATCGTATAACTTATAAAGATTTATTGAAAATTATTATCTTCACCAAGTTGGCATTGAATGAAGAACTTTATGGATCAACAAATCTCTTACATTTACGTAACATTAACGAAATAATACCGAAAGCGTACGGGGTTTTGGGGAACATTGAAAATGATTATTCTTCTAAAGGTTGAATTAATCGAGTGATTCAGGCGTTATTATCATTAGTAATTTACCAAGGACGGTGATAGTTCGAAATTGCTTTCAGAAAATTATGACAATTTCTCATCGGTCGAGAGGAACTCATTTATAATTTTTTTTGCCAACATAACTTAATAATTGAAACAAATATCTTTTAACTAAAAGTTTTAAGAAATTTATTAATTTATAGTTATATTAATTGATTTTTTTGTAAACAAAAATAAAACATTGATTGATTATTTTAAAGATTTCAAAGCTTTCGATTCCTAGTTTCTTGACTAACTAAAAAATCATTCATATATTGCGTGTGGTTTGCATATTAATTTGCAAAACTATTAGTTGTATAGATTTGTTTGTAAAAGTATAGTATATAAATTAGTTTGATTAAAATTTTCATCCGTATTCGAATGTCATATTGTATATCAACAAAACCATTGACATTTAATTTTTTTAAAAAATGTATTTTTATTCTGACTACAGGTGAAGCAAGGAATGTAGACGTAGGTAGCCGAGTAAATCAATATGTAAGTTTATTTATTTCTAAATCTGTTTTCATGTAAGGGTACGAAAATTTGTCTGTAAACTTTAGTAAATAATTAAATGCACGTTTTATTGGAATTATTACAAGAACTTCGACTTGATAACCTTTTTACTTTTTATTACGATAACGACGAGAATTTATTTAATCGAATCATATTGAATTTAAATCAAGATTTATCTATTTCATTTCTTCAATAAATATATCAAAATATTTAATTTTACCCTTTACAAAAATTACTAAATACTATAGACTAAAACTATTATAGAAATTACCTGAACATCAAAATTAAAATATGGTTTGTCATCGCCCGCTGTGGCTAAGTTGTGTAAGACACACGGGATTTGATGTGTCTCTGATGAATGTGAGTTCGAATCCTGACACGAAACACAACAAATTTTTTCTGAAGGAATTTTAGAGAAAATGAAAAGTTATTTCGAATTGCAAAATTCAAGTGATTTGCAATATGTACTTAAGCTTAATTGTTCACAAAAAACCCATCGAATTTAAAAATTCCCCTAAAATTGTCTATACTTCCTAACCAAAAATATAGAAATAAATTTACTTTACGTCAGATATTAAGTTTCGCATTGATTGACAACAATCAATAATGACATTACACTCGTGACTTGGGATGTTGATTAGAATGTTGACTTAGATGTTGACGAAATATTCTCTCATCTTATGAATTCATACATCGTAATACCTAGAAATTTAATACAAAAAATCCCAAAGATGATTCATGATGAATGAAAAACAACCTGACCAAATATAGTTTATTCAAGCTTCACTAGCAAAGTTGAATAAAAGCTTTCAGAGTTTCTGTCGTGAACGCATTATTATAGTAAATATTAAATAAAACTTTAAAAACAACAACAAAATTTTATTATTTCAGCCTTAATGATTGCTTTAGATTATCTTAAGTACAAGCAAAATAAATAAAAAATTCCCCTGAATGATTTTTGTCAACATATTTAATAGTTTAACCTCTATAATACGAATGCTGATCTAGTACGTTTATTCTAATTGTATTACAATAAGTTTAAAAAGAGTTTAACGTCAGTAAAAACGAAATTTACAGTCAAACTGAAACAAGTAACAAATTTAATAGTATCGCATTGATTTTGTTGACCATTTTTATTATTTATAAGAATAGATTTTAACAATAGAAACAAATAATATTTTATATTTTAGATAGGTCCACATGCTGAAAAACCACGACCTGAATCAATTCATAGAGATCCCTCAACTCCCCCGGTTAGAACACCAAGTGATCCAAATGAACATGCCCAACTATTAACTCCAGAAACTGGTTGTGGTTATTCAAAAGTAAAACATAATCGTATTGTAGGTGGAAAGCCTGCTAAGCTAGGTAGTTGGCCTTGGATGGCTTTGATTGCCTATACGGATAATGTTGGTGACGTCACATTTAAATGTGGTGGAACATTAATAACAAAGAGACATGTATTAACAGCTGCTCATTGTATTAGAGCAGATTTGTAAGGAAAAAATCTTATTATTGCTCCAAAGAATCTTAATTTAATAATTTTTTTTTCTTTTCATTAATAGAACCAGCGTTCGGCTAGGAGAACATGATTTGGATATTGACACAGAAACACAACATATTGATGTTGACGTGATCAAAGCTGAAAGACATCCAAAATACGATAAACGAGATGGAAACAGTGACTTAGCAATTTTAACTCTTGGTAAAGATATCGATTTTACGGGTAAGGATCAAACTCTGATATAAACTCTTTTATCTGTTTAGACTTTAATAATATGTTTTAATATTTTTTTTGGTCTAGTATTCATTAGCCCGATTTGCTTACCAATTACGGATCCATTAAGAACAAAAGATTTTGTAGGATTCAATCCATTTATTGCTGGTTGGGGAAAAACACAAGAAGGAGGAAAATCAGCGAATATTTTACAAGAATTACAAATTCCAATTTTATCGACAGACGAGTGTGTTAGTAGTTATAAGCTAGCAAAAAGATACAAATCAGAAAAGCAATTTGATGATGCGGTTTTGTGTGCTGGTGTTTTATCCGGTGGCAAAGATTCATGTCAAGGTGATTCCGGTGGCCCGTTAATGGCACCAGATTTAAATGTAAGTTAAATTGTTGTTGCTGGTGCTAGATGATAAAATCTTACACTGGAAAAAAATTGAAGTAATGACAACCTCATCTCGAAGTTGGCAGTTTATTATTCAAACAAAGAAAATTAGTCCCTGGGCCCACGCCGTTTTCATGTGATGATTACCACATATTTTATACTTCGTGAGGCGTCTGTCCTTGTCGAGTCCGAAAACTTTTGTTCTGCGATTTTTCTCAAATCGGCCACTTTGTCGTTCGGCAAGCTCCAAAAATGCCGATTGCTACCACATTTTAGGTAGATTTTAAACTTTGTTGTCCTTGATCTAAATGAAAATGACCAAGCTCACATTTGAAAGCTTTGGCACACTTAGATAGAATATAAATCTTTCTTAAATTTAAAAACAAAATTATCCACGTCCAGAGATTACGACCCTGGGACTGTAGAAACAAATGCAAACGCAAACGGCCATGCTTTCATCGTTTTTGAGTTTGTTTTTTAAACTCATACTTTCTTTTAGATAGACTTTTCATTTATAACCTCAAAGATTTTCAGCTTTCTAACCGAAGCGGTTCCAATGGAATTAACGTTATACTAACATATTGCACGACACTCTCACCTCAATTACAATAACAAATCCCTTAAGAAATAATAAATAAATGTTCTTTTGATTTTCGTTTCAGTTTTTATATTTTAGTTATTTTTTTTCGCAAAAGTATTGAGTTTTGTTTTTGTTTGTTGTTTGATAATTTTTGATTATAAATTATATGGTATTGTAGGGGTGACGTAGTAAGAACGATAATTAACTCTTTGTTTATTATTTTGGTTTGATAATTTTTTTGAATTATTCTGTTGCTACTTAAATTTTTTATTTAAACTAATCTGACACATCTAATTTTATTTGTACACAAAACTGTCTGACCCCGAAATCTACCTATTTCTAGCGGATATACCTGCCGCTGGACTTTTTTGTTTTTTAACTGTGGAGGTTGGAAATTTGTTCTAGAACACGAGGGTAAGCTTGTCCGATCAAAATGTGTCAGCTATTGTCGAGTCTTACAACTGACATTTTGGTATGTTTCGGTTGTCGGACTAGACAATAGCAGACAAATTTTTGTCCGACAAGGTTACCCTCGTTTTCTAAATCAAATTTCCAACCCCCAAAGTAAAAAAAAACAAAAATTTACAAAATCCCGGGCATACTGGCAGATCGCAGAAAGATTTCTTTGTCCGAACTGCATACAAATGGAATAGTTTGCCGGAATCCATAGTCTCATTTGGTTTCAATCCGCAGAGGTTTAAAAAGCGTTCATAAACACCTAGAGCGCAAGTTGTTGTGGGACTTAGGTCTTAAAAGGTATTTATGTGTTGTTGTGACACATATTGTAAACCCTATATAACACAACACTTTTTATTTAAAAAAAAAATCGGCATTTTTCGGAGCTTGCCGAACGAAAAAGCGGCCGAACCGAGAAAAATGGCAGGTTTTCGGACTCGCCAAGGACAGGCGCCTCACGAAGTATAATATATGTGGTAATCGTCATATGAAATCGGCGTGGGCTCAGGGTGCTAAAAATATTTGCAAACATTTTCACCGTGATTGGGACAACCACACGTTACCATTTTCCTGACAACAGAATGAGGTTTATTTCAAATATAAAGTGGTATATCCAATATGACAGTAGGTGAATAAAGTCATAACTATTTCCATGAAAAAATTTTCTTTGGCCTTACATCATAAATTTTTCATTTTAAAATTGAAGTACATATTTGAGATTACTTTTTGTAAATAAAATTTCTTGTTGTGATTTCGCAGAGTTTTTTAATATTAATAAATTAACTATTTAGTTATATTTAATTAATGCGCTCGATCTGATTTCGATTTTTACATCATCTTCAGGAGCTTACAAAAGACTGATTTTTCCGATATTTGAGATTAATTGAACTATATTTTATTTTCACATAAATATTACGTGTGATTCTCTCAACTACATCGTTCTATAAATGTACAGTTGTTGAAAAAATTTCGAAATTCTATTCAACATATCTGCCCGCGCGGTGAGGTTGAGACAACTGCATTTCGATTGGAAATAAAACTTGTTTTTTTCAGTGTATTACTTGAAAGTTTTAATTTTTAATATTAATTTTTTTTTTAAATTTCAGTTTATCGAACGTAGAGTGTCGTTCTATCAAATAGGTATTATATCATACGGTGTTGGATGTGCGCGTGCTGATATTCCTGGAGTGTATGCAAAAGTTCAATCGTTTGTTGACTGGATTCAAGAAAAAGTGAATGAACCATACCAATAAATGTCATTTATTTAAACGAAGGAAGAAAAATCTCAAATAACTATTTTTATTGAGACCAATCTAATATATTTTATTTTATATAGTTTTCTAAATAAATTTAGTAAAATTCAATGAACAATTTTGAAGTGTATCGTTTTTCATAATTATGTGGTTATACGATAAAATATCTGTTATGGAATTTAAACGAAGGTTAATATGTGTCCTTAAGCGTCCATTTTGTATAAAATTCCTCAAAGCGTCATTGGCAAATTTGGCAACCATGATGTCGTTGGTAACAAGTAAATCAGCTGTGTAAAGCAAGTATAATATGGTCCCAGTACACTGCCTTGAGGAACACTCTGATGATGCGTAAGTCAGTAGTCACCATATTATGTTTAACCAAATATTGTCGTTGTCGAAAATAATTTTTCAATAATAACATGGAAGTTTCTCGAAAGAGTTGATTTAATTTTATAGATTAGTATTTTGTGCCAAATTTTGTCGAAAGCATTAGCAACGTCCAAAAAAACAATATTTTTTGATGCCAATGTCGTTTTGATTTCATTGATAATTCCTTGGACTTGCTCAATTGATTTAGTTGTTGTGGGACCTAGGTCTTAAAAGATATTTATGTGTTGTTGTGACACATATTCTAAACCCTATTACACAACACTTTTTATTTTAAAAAAAAATTGTGCTATCCTTGCTTCTGAATTCACACTGATGGTCGGGTCTGAGACGTTGTTTTTCTAAATCTGGTATAAGTATTTCTACAATATTTTTTTCAATCAACTTAGATAATATTGATATAATGCTTATTGGTCGGTGTTGAAGTCGGCACTTAATCTCACTATAAGCATCAAGATTTGTAGTTACAAGAATATCTTGAATTTAGGAACGGCATAGAACACTTGAAAACTGTGACAAGACGGCAAAACTCAAGTGTATATTTGAATCCAATAATATATATATTTTATTCTGAAACCATTATATGATTATAAATTTAACATAATTCATTTATCGACAATACAAATAACAAGCTTACGTTTCTTAGTCTTGATTACTTATAACAAACTGAAGAAAGTTCAACACCAATTTAATATAATTTATACGGTAATTCAATTAATATACGCCAAATTAAAATTTAATAAAATAAAGAAATCAAATTAGTATTGCAAATTGAATATTACGTCATATCCGGTGAATGCTATCAACGGCTAGGAGGCTACTTAAAAAATTGCTCATAATGTTTTTTTGTTCTGCTTAGTGTGTGCAGTACACACTCCCGTTTACATCCTCAAGGACAGTCGGTATGATACAATTTGAGTTTTTTATTTGCCAGGTTTTTATATCATGCTCTTTCAGATATTTACCACTTTTGAAGAACATATTCCTTTCTCGTGGTAGCATTGAAAATATGCGTTATAAGTTTTATACAGTTGCCTGTTAGTTCTTTAACCAGACTAAGTAGCAATTGTAACTAAGTAGCAATTGTATACCAGCTATCAGATCCTGCCCTTGAGTTTTTCCAATTTTTCAATGACTTCAGTTTTTGCAGTTGCCTGCCATTGACGTTAAAAATTTTGGTCCGTTGGTTGGGCTATGTAAACTATATTTTTTTGTAATTGCTAAACCTGAATTCGAAATGGGTTTGATCCCAGCACGTCAGGGTTCGGAGATAACGTAAAAGCAGCAACACCTCTTAAAATTGACAGAAACCGTTAAACCCGATAACCCTTAACAATTTTAGCCCTACAGCCCGGTAAGACATCGATTTCTTAGGTAAAATGTATAACCCCGTATCCATTAAACAACTTACCCTATAACCTCATGACTCAATAACCTTATAACCCCGTAAAACATCCACAAAAACAAACTTCAGCCAAGGGTTCTGATTATATATGAAAATTATATGAGTCGCGGCGCGTCGAATTCAAATTCGACTTCGGTTTGACCCGCGCACGTTAGGTTTATGACAAAACCGCAAAAAACCCTAGAAAAATATATGTGTTTTTTAGGTTATCTCAAAAACCTGACCTGCTGGAATCAAACCGTAGTTTTATTATGGAATCAGCGACTACAAAAACATAGAGTATACGTCATAATCAGACTTCAGGCTGAAATTTGTTTTGGCGGCTATTTTACGGAGTTGGTTATGAAGTCATAAGGTTATAGTGTTATGGGTTTAAATGGTTACGGGGTTATAAATGTACTTAAGAAATCGATGCGTGTTACCGGAGTTTGGGGCTATAAGCGTTTGACGGGTATAACGGTTTTAGTCAATTTTGGAAGATGTTGCGTTCTTTGCACTGAACCCTGATGGGCTGGTGCAAAACTGATCTTGAATTCAGCTTAAGCGAGTCAAACCCCTGTCGAAACAGCTTTTTTTAATGTGCGGCCGTGATATTATTAGGAACTTTATTAACTATGCCTGGTAGTACATGCTTGCCTTTTTCTGCTCCTCTGTTCAAGATTTCTCTAACAGTTTCTCCTGCTGTAATTGTAACTGTTTTTGTTTGCAGAGGGATTTTAGTCGACAGAGCTGTTCAACCATGGTTTTTTATCCCATTTAGTTCATATATTAGTAAAATGGTACAGTGGTAAAGTGGTTACAGTTATTATTACAGGCGAGCCAATGAAAAACCAAAGCAATATAGCAACAGCGTTTAAGAGTGAAACGGTTCCTTCGGTTCCGCAGAAACCTAGCAACTCTGGAATTTGTTTTCTATCCGTTGGTCAGTATGTAGGATTTTTGGTAGACAAATAATCCGTATTCTTCTATAGCTTGATACAGCTGTGTACCTTTGTATATGTTTTACGTTTAAGTTACCTCCTGGTATAAATTTACTGTCCAGGAGAATAAAATAATGCAGGAATTGTTGTTTTTATCTTTTGCTTAGGCAGTCCAACGATATGTTACAGTCTACAGATAAGTCCTTTAAACAGAAAGATGATCTTCGTTAAATTACTTTACCTCTATTTTTTGTCATCCGGATACTTCGTATCGCATAATAAATATTAATAAAATTTAAGCAAAGATTTATTGGTGAAGCGAATTTCAGGAATTAACATTATGTCAATATTGTGAGGTGGAGCATGATGAAGAATGTTTGTATTTCTTTACTTCGGTTTGAAAAATTATGTACTTCGGTTTGAAAAAACTTCGCATGTGTTGTGTAGCAGGAATTACAATATGTGTCACAAAAACACAAAAAATCCTTTAAAGACCAAGGTAACCAAGACCCACAACAACATGCGTTCTAAGGTGTTGATGGACGCAAATTGGTTTTTTTTTTTTTTTATAGAATGGATAAAACTAAACAATAAATCCTATCACATATAAACTATTACATATAGGCCAATATTTTATGATAGGATAGAAAAAGTAAGTTGAGTAATTTTTTGTGTGGTTCCTGACTATTGAATAACAGGAACAGTTGAAAAATAAGTTTAAATTTTTGATTAACTTTTGGAGTATTTTTAAAATTTTGAAAAGTTTAAATTTTTGATTTTATTATAAATTTTGGAATTTACAAAAAATTTCAATTTTAGATTTTGTAAGAATTTTTTCAATCTTTAAAGCTAATTTGAATTAAGGCTCGCATTCTTTAAAACTAACTTGAGGATATTCATTATTGGGTTTAATGATTATCTGGATCACCAGATCACCATTTTTGTGTTTAATGACTATATGGATCAGTGTGGTCGAATGTTGCACCACTTTCACTCTCAAATGGTACAGTATACATTCACAGAACCATGAATAATGAAAATTTTATTGGGTTGCGCTAAGATGTTCAAATCAGCGCAACAGAAAAATGAATTTTTTTTGTTTGTATGTGTAAATAGTGCGTACAAAAATTTTAAATAAAACAGAATACTCTGATTTAAAATTATATCAAATGAAATCAATTAACCCAATAAAATGCATATATTTTGTCAAATGGATAAAGTATTGATTGCTTGCATGTTTAATGAGTTTTCTTCTCTCACAAATTTGCTGTGCTCGCTCGTACCTTGCTTGAATTGCAAACTTCTGCTTGTCAATAAAGTTGTTCATTAATAATCTCAGCAATAAAATATTATTTTTCTGTATATAAACAGATAGTCCCTGAGGCCTCGCCTATTTCATTTGATGATTACCACATATTTCATACTTCGCGAGGCACCTGTTCTTGACGAGTCCGAAAACTTTTGTTATGCCATTTACCTTGATTTGGCCGTTTTTTAGTTCGGCAAACTATTTGGAGTGGAAATTTGTGTTAGAACACGAGGGTAGCCTTGTCCGACCAAAATTTGTCTACTATTGTCGAGTCCGACAGCCCAAACATGCCAAAATGTCAATTGTCAGACTCGACACATTTTTGTGGGACAAGGCGACCCTCGTTTTCTTAAACAAATTTCCACCCCCCATACTTAAAAGAAAAAAATTGTGGTAGAAAATTTACAAGATCCCGGGCAGGAGCGCACACAGAAAAAAATTTAGGGGGGGAGTCCAAAGAATTTTTTTGATAACACTTTTTATTGTTATAGGAATAGTGTTATGGGAATTACAATATGTGTCAAAACAAATCATAGGTACCTTTTAAGACCTAGGTTCCACAACAACATGCGTTCTGAAGTGTTGACGCACACTTTTTGTATACTTTCGTGCATTGAATGTCCCCGAGATTATTGATTCGTGCAAAGCATTCCATTTATGTAATGTACAGATAAAGAGATCCCACTGCATTCTGTCACTATAACAGTGAGTAATCGCAGCAGTTTGACTGTTTGCACCGATTGGCGAGTAAAACGTGGAAAAAGGATATGTTTGAGTAATAATGGATCTGATTTCGTTCGAACACTTCTGGTGACGATATTTATAAAAAACAACGAGATCAGCAACTGTTGTACGACGGTGTTGTAGGGAATCAAGATTTGATGTTAAATTTTGATCACCAACAGTTGGCATAGCACGCTCTTGTTTAGAGTCAGAAAGAGCCAGGATGGAAACATGTGCATCGCCCTAAACTTGACAACAATACTCCATACTAGGACGAATATTGGACTTATAAATGTGGAGCAATTGATACGGAGTGAAACATCTACTGAGGAGGCCGAGTTTTTTTGACGGGTTGTTTTCAATTGTCATTATATGATCGTTCCAGAGTAGGTAATTGTAAATTGTGACTCCCAAGTCCCAATAGACGAACGTTTTCACATTCGTCTATTTGATCGTCACACATACTAATTGAAATATCATTGACGAACTCTTTGATCTGGAAACAATTAATAGCTGTGAATACACTGACGGCTGGATCCGGAGTATTACCAACAATTCATGTTTAGCAAAACTTGTACAAAATTTGATTAATAAAAAACTTTACACTTCAACTTTAAATCTTTTAATTTATTTAACAAACAAAAATAATAATTTATTGTATCCGATCTTGATGATGGTCGATGAAAAAGAGAAAGTTTTTACAATTTTAATTTTCTAATTTCCTGTTTATAATTTTTTATAAATTTATTTGTGACTACGTCATCATCAGCTGATCGGATGGATATTTGAGTTCAACAATAAGAAAAGGCTAAGTATAATTACACATAATTTTTAAATATGCTACATTTTTTTTTATTTTAGTTTAGGTTGTCCAAACAGCTGTGTTTTGGGGGAATTAATATTGACTAAATTTTTGTCACCCCAATCGACTTGTTTAGGTTCTCGTTTACATTTATGACAGCATCTCCCAGGCTTTATTCGTTTTTGCAGTGTACTATCATTTGCAAAACTATTTTTATTATACTTATCTGAAAACGCCTTGTTTTCATCTGTTTTTACAAAGACGTAAAGATGGCATTTTGAAAACAGCGTACGGAAAATTTTTCCCGATCTCCGATTTTTTTTCTGTGCGCTAAATAAAAAAACACAGCTGAAATTAATTATAAAAAAAAACAATTATTTATTTATAACACTTTTCTGAAAACAACAACAACATAATTAGTATATTTAGGAATCGTTGGTATTAATAACATTTATTAAGCACATTTTAAGTACATTTTTTAAAACTAAAATGAATTAAACTGACAGAAAATAAAACAATAATAAATTATCGTTGCTATGAAAATGTTAATCATGTTTGGTACTACTACGATGTATTATGATTACTTTGAAAATAAAATGTTCTAAATTTACTTCTTTTTCTTTTTTGCGTTGTTTTCAGATAAGTATAATAAAAAGTATCGTGCATTACACGTCCGGAAATGGATTTTTCCGTGCTTGCATGACTCCCCGAGAATTTGTCACGCGCGCACGGAAAAATCCTTATTTCCGGACTCGTAATGAAATATACTATTATCGGATTACTGGTAAATTTCTAGAGTTCGTTGATATATTTTAAGACTAGAGTAAGGAATAAAACTGAGCGTTACTGAGTACCAGCGTTAATTAGTTTAGACTCAGAAGAAAAGTTATCCATGGATCCCGAAATGTTTCGGCCGGTGAGAAATTTTTTAATCGGCTTTAGGATTGTGGGCTGAAATCCTACGCAACTAGCTTGTTGATCAGGTTGTATGCCAGATTCGATCAAATGCTTTTGAGATGTCTAATGCGATAAAGTATGTTTCACCACCTTAACAAGTATGCTGTTCCAACGATGGGCTACAAAATTCAATTTGTTCCTTTTTCTGCGACGGGCTAGACATTGGCTAACAAGCACGAAGGCAAAATACCAGATTTGTAGAGTTTGTAGAAAATTTTTGTAAGAGTAGGTGCAAGTTCTTTTGAAAATGTTTTTAGAATAATAGAAGGAATGTTGTCCAGACTGGAGACTTAGTTGGTCTCCGTCTTAAGATTTTATCACCAATTTTGGTTTTGAAATCAAGATCTGTCATACTAGCTTCTGGCGGCTGGATTTAGCGTATTTCTCTGGGTGTTTCCAAAACGACCGAGTTCAAAACAAAGCGTTCCACGAACAATGAGGCTTTTCTTGCTGTATCTCCGGAAATATTCTCTCATCCTTTATGAATTCACACTAAGGCTGTATTCTAAACGACGACTTATTTGAAACTTATTTATGCAGACTTACTTATTTACCGCCATTTTAAATAAGTATTTAAAAGCTATTCTAAATGATTTAGCTTTCTTATTTTGACAGCAACAAAAAGCAAATTCGAAAATAAATTTAATTAGAACGATTTATTTAATTTGATCAATTAAAGAGTTTACAAAACTTCTTTTTTTCATTTAAAATTACTACATTATTTCTTATCGTCAATGGTTTGATTGGTAGTAAGAGTTTTACCACAAATAAAACACCAAGCCTTAGATCAAAAAAATGTGTCTTTTTTATTCCATATACGTTTGCTAACATGTTAGCTTGACTTTATACTTGTGTCACAGATTATTATAAGTTTTGCTGTTCAGTGTATACACCTTTGGTACATACACTGAATCTGATCTACGCGATGAAATTTCTTATCGTCAATGGTTTGATTGGTAGTAAGAGTTTTACCACAAATAAAACACCAAGCCTTAGATCAAAAAAATGTGTCTTTTTTATTCCATATACGTTTGCTAACATGTTAGCTTGACTTTATACTTGTGTCACAGATTATTATAAGTTTTGCTGTTCAGTGTATACACCTTTGGTACATACTTGGTGTTTTATTTGTGGTAAAACTCTTACTACCAATCAAACCATTGACGATAAGAAATTTCATCGCGTAGATCAGATTCAGTGTATGTACCAAAGGTGTATACACTGAACAGCAAAACTTATAATAATCTGTGACACAAGTATAAAGTCAAGCTAACATGTTAGCAAACGTATATGGAATAAAAAAGACACATTTTTTTGATCTAAGGCTTGTAGTTTTATTTGTGGTAAAACTCTTACTACCAATCAAACCATTGACGATAAGAAATTTCATCGCGTAGATCAGATTCAGTGTATGTACCAAAGGTGTATACACTGAACAGCAAAACTTATAATTACTACATTATTTTATTAGGGATCGAAAAAGAAATTTTATTGCTTAAAACCATTTTGTAAACAAACATAAAAATATTTGACACTGTCAAATCGAATTAGATTTTTCTATGAAAAAAAATTTCAAATAAGTCACCTATTTAGGTTACTTATTCAAATAAAGCCGCTTTCCAATCGAGTGAATTGCTGAATGATTCAGTTAAACTGAATTGTATTCCGGAATTTGTATGTTCCAATGGTAATATTCAGTTTCCACTGAACGTAATCTGAGCTACTACAGAACTGAATTGAATTGAATAAAGTGAAGGAAAAAATAGGTTAATCAGTTCAACATATTCATATTTTTTTATTTACGGTTTGTGGTCAAACGTTAAAAATAAAAAAAAAATAAATCGGAACATATTTGTTTGTGTCTAAATTTTCGATTTTGGTTATGTATTTTTTTAATGTCAAAAAATTGCTCTTTTTTGTTGTTTTGGCTCTATTTTTGATGATTTACTGAATATTAGACCAATTCAGTTTAAGTGAATCATTCAGTAATTCACTCGATTGGAAAACGCCTATAGTAAGTCTCCACAAATAAGTTTCAAATAAGTTTTAGGCTGTATTCTAAACCAAAACTTATTTGAAACTTATTTGTGGAGACTTACTTATTTGAATAAGTAACATAAATAGGTGACTTATTTGAAATTTTTTTTCCATAGAAAAATCTAATTTGATTTGACAGTGTCAAATTTTTTTATGTTTGTTTACTAAATGATTTTCAGGAATAAAACTTCTTTTTCGATTCGTAATAAAATTGATGTAATAATTTAAAATGAAAAAAATAGTTTTGAAAACTCTTTTAATTGATCAAATCAAATAAATCGTTTTAATTAAATTTATTTTCCAATTTGCTTTTTGTTGCTGTCAAAATAAGAATGCTAAATCGTTTAGAACAGCTTTTAAATACTTATTTAAAATGGCGGAGAATAAGTAAGTCTACATAAATAAGTTTCAAATAAGTCGTCGTTTAGAAAACAGCCTTAGTTTAGAATACAGCCAGGTACAATTAGACGATATCATTTAAGTGAAATCTCACTCCAAAAATTATGAGTCTCACTCGATGATAACGTCTAAACTAACATCTCATTCATAAAATGAGACATAACTTTTACGTCATCTTATAATTTCAAAGTGATGTATCACTTACCAAGTGATAACGTGTGAACAGAATCAAAAGGTAAATTGCATCTCACTTTACTTTTTAAATTTGTTTAACTTTCATCTCATTTAATGGTGTCTTGTTTGATTTTTATGTATATTACCGATGCAGTTACTACAGTTCATTGTGTAATTTAATTATGTATATTTGTTATTTTGAATCAGTATCCTATCCGTTGTTTAAAGCTATTGATTGCAGTTAATTTTATATAAATATTTTTTAATAAAAAATGGATAATACCAAACATTTGTGGGCGAGAGATGAGATTATCCTACTTATCCAATTATATGAGAAACACAACTGCTTATGGCAGATTGAAATCTCGGACTACAGCAACAAAATTAAAAGAAACTCAGCGATACAATTAATTGCGGTAGAATTAAAACTAAGCACGCCAGAAGTAAAGGCAAAAATTAATCGGGTAATTAATCTCAGTTCTGGAACGAAAAAAATCAAATTAAAAAAAAATCGGGTAACGGACCAAACGAAAATTATATAACTAAATGGGAATTCTTTAACAGTTTACGATTTCTGGATTCGCATAGTAGTGAGATGATGGAAACAAACGATACGTTGCCTTATGTAAGTTTAAACATTTTTTGAATACAAAATTTATTTAGTTTATTATCTGTCGATATTACATTAAATTCATTGATTTTTATTAAATATTTGACTTATATAACTTATTTATATAAATTCACCTTGCCACGGGACCTGATCTTCCTGAGAAAAATAGTTCTTAAGCTCGTTCTTTATTTTCTTTGCAGCATCCGTAGAATTTTTTGTTTGAGAAGGCTGCATTAGTTTTTCTTTTATTTTACACCACACGATTTTATGGAACATGCCCCATGTCCCGTGGTGTCTAGCTTAATTGGACGTTAAAATTAAAAAGAATTAAAATGAGAAATTTGTACTAAACTAAACTCTAGCTGAAAGTCGTTAATTTTAAATAGTTTTAAAACTGTGTTCAATTATAGTTGACTATGACGGTTTAGAATTTAGAATTTGTTTAAAATGTGATAACCTATGGAAAAAAATGTTGATAATCGGTCGAACAATCTAAAAAATATGCCAATACTGATTAATCGGCAACTTGGGCGATATGGTCGATTACACTACATGTCGAAAAAAAATAAAATTTATAAAATTTTTTTTACAAGTTTTGAGTTTTAGCTTGTTTTGGGAAAACTTCAATAAGCTCAAAAGAAAGAGAATAAATTTTTCTACATAGGATCGAATAAATTAACAATTTTTATTGTTTGTTAAAAATTTAAGGCTTTGAATATCGACAAATTTAAATTAAACGTGAATTTTTCTTTTCTAATTAAAATTTTTCAGGTGTAACTTTCAGAATCCTTGGCCAATTTTTACAAAATTTGCTCAAAGTGTTTGTTACCATATTTCCTATGAACTTCTTTCATAATTATTCATACTGAATTTGTTTGTTTTGTAAAATATGTGATCCAAAAACCGGCATTAAATTTTTCTTCACAGAAAAAATGGTTTTTTTAACAGATATCTCAAAAACAAGAGCTAACCTGGTAGAATTTTTTTTTTAAATTTCTGATAGCAGCATGTCATAGTGAATTAAATTTCCTACAAATGGGGTCCTAGGTACTAAATCCATGATTTCATTATTTTCAAAGATAGGCTCGTAAATTTTCAAAAATTTTTATAAAATCGGTTTAAGGATGTTTAAATAGCTAGTTTAGCTGGTTTAAATTTCTACCAGTTATTCATTATTGATTAAAAATTTCGTTTTTCGTATGTTAATTACATGGGAAACAAACTTGGGTTGCGTCGTTCACAGCTTTGATGTAGAAAGCTGTAATTTTGGGAGAATTTTTTTTAGATCCAATGCTAAAACATAAGCCAATAGATAAAAAAATTTGTGTAACTTTTTTTATCACATTCCTGCAATTCCTTTAAGATGTTATCAACCACCGCGTAATGTTTTCGTTTTTGAATCCATTCCTTTACCCAGATCATTTTAGTAACTTTATTTTGCCTTCTTTTACGTTTTTGTATAAGTAATAGGGCGAGACAAGCTGCAGTTTGTGCTTGATCCATATTATAATCAAATGAAAATTTTTGGAGTGAAACTTCTTTATCGGCGTATGAGAGAAATTTTAAAGCAGTATAAAATTTAAAAAACTCGTCACGATTTTCGGTTACGTTGTTTTTTTACAAATTTTAATTTTGTTTTAATAATTTTATTTTTATTAATTTATTTAGTATTGTACTAAATGTTATATGAGTTGGATGTGTCGATTGTAGATGGTGGTTATGGTGGTCATGGTGGTCATTGTAGTCATGGTGGCCATGGTGGTCATGGTGGTCATGGTAGTAATAGTGGTTATGGTGGACATGGTGGTCATGGTGGTCACGGTGGTCATGGTGGTCATGGTGTTCACGGTGGTCATGGTGGTCATGGTGGTCATGGTGTTCATAGTGGTCATAGTGGTTATGGTGGTCTTGGTGGTAATGGTGTTCACGGTGGTCACGGTGGTCATGGTGGTCATGGTGGTCATGGTGGTCACGGTGGTCATGGTGGTCATAGTGGTTATGGTGGTCATAATGGTAATGGTGGTTACGGTGGTCATGGTGGTCATGGGGTTCACGGTAGTCATGGTAGTCATGGTTGTCATATTGGTTATGGTGGTCATGGTGGTAGTGGTGGTCACGGTGGTCATGGTAGTTATGGTGTTTACGGTGGTCATGGTGGTTATGGTGGTCACGGTGGTCATGGTGGACATGGTGGTCATGGTAGTCATGGTGTTCACGGTGGTCATGATGGTCATGGTAGTCATGGTGGTCATGGTGGTCATATTGGTCATGGTGGCTATGGTAGTCACGGTGGTCATGTTGGTCATGGTGGTTATGGTGGTCACGGTGGTCATGGTGGTCACGGTGATCATGATGGTCATGGTGTTCACGGTGGTCATGATGGTCATGTTGGTCTTGGCGGTCATGGTGGTCGTGGTTGTCAATGGGTCATGCTGGTCATGGTGGTAATGTGGTCACGGTAGTCATGGTGAATTGGAGTGTATCAGAGATATATACGAAGATATATACTCACCAAACAATTGGTTATCAATAATCGGCGTTTTTATTTCTAAGCCTTATCTACCCAATTTCTGTGAAGTTCCAAATAGTAGAAAAATGATATGTCATAAAGAAGTTCCACTTCTTACCTGTGTACTCTGGTACACACACTACTTTTTTTAATAGTGCTATTTTTTTTTTTTTTTTTTTTTTATTGGAGGGCCTTGAGACTTACAGTTCAAGTAGCACTGCGACCTGAAGGTCTATTGTGCTTACCCTGATTTTGTTATTAGTCAGTCGTCGTCTGTGCCGTTACTGCTTGTATTCTGTCATCCAAGTTGAGACTTTTAATAAAATTAATTAGCTCAATTGGAGTGACGTTTTGTGGTAATGGAAGTGTTAGTCTTCTATGACCAAGTTGGTTGTATCTGTGCCCAGAGAGTTCAGGACAGCTGCAGATGACGTGTTCCATCGTTTCCGCATCCGAGTAGCAGAATCTGCACCTGTCGGAAATAACAAGGCCTATTTTGTTAAGATGGTGGTTTAAAGGACCATGTCCAGTAACGCACCACGTTAGAATTCTTAGAGACTCTCTGTTTAAGTCGATTGTTTTTAAGGGTGAAACAGGGAGGTTACCTAGAAACTTCTTGGAGTGTACTAGTCCCTCTCTGCTTTTCCATAATTTAGCATTTTGTTCTTGTTCCATTGTTTGGATTGTGCTTTTGAGCGAACTCTTGGCCATTCCAAAGCATGGTTCCGGCCCAACAAATTTTTTATTGGCACCTTGCTTTGCTAAAGCGTCAGCGATAGCATTTCCTTGTATTCCTGTGTGGCTAGGTGCCCACACAAGTGTTACTGTGTTATTGCACGAGATTTTTAATAGATTTTGGTAGCATTCCCATACCAGTTTTGAATCAAAGCGCGTAGATTTTAGTGCCAAGAGTGCTGCTTGGCTGTCAGAGATAATATATATTTCAATATTTTGGTATTTTCTTTCAGCGCATAGCAAAGCGCAACTGCTAATGGCAAAAATTTCGGCTTGAAATATGGTTGCTGTGGTGCCTAAAGCAACCGTTTGTTTTGTTCTAGGACCAAACACTCCTGCTCCCGTGCCCATGTTGGTTCGAGAACCATCTGTGTACCAGATGCTGGCGTTATGTGGCAGTGACCGTATGTAGTTTTTAATAAGATCTCTGGCCAATATCTTGACATCAAAGTGCCTATCTAAATCTATTGTTTTTGGCATACAATCCGAAATATGGTATGTATGCAGTTCAGCTCGTAATTCAGAAAGGATTTTAAGGTGTCCAGTTAGATTACCCGGCTTAAACCCTTCTGTGAGTTGCAGTCTATGAACGCTCAACACCGCTACAGATTTAACATGTAGGTGCAATGGAGAAAGCTTTAAAAGAATCTCCATTGCTGACGTTGGCGTGGTTTTGAAAGCACCTGTGGCACTAAGACACACAAGCCTTTGTATTTTTGTAAACATATTTTGAGCAGTTATTTGGCGCGTTTTAGGCCACCAAACTAAAGCTGCATATGTTAGAATTGGTTTTATAATACTTTGGTGCAACCAAAGTATCATTTTTGGGCTAAGACCCCATGTTTTCCCAAACAGGTTTCTGCATGTGAAGAAAACTTTGTTTGCCTTATCAGAGATATATTTCAGGTGTGGGTTCCAAGTTAGTTTGCTATCCAGGATCACACCTAAATATCTAACCTCTTTTGATGTTTGTATTGGATCGCCGTTTAGAACAGGAGAAACGAAATTGAAGTTTCTCCTGTTTGTGAAAACGACAATGCTTGTTTTTTGTGGGTTGATCGACAGTCCTAATCTGTTGCACCATTTTGATACAATATTAAGAGCTGTCTGGGTTCGACCAGCGACAATGGAGTCATGTTTCCCTCTAACCATGACTGCCAAGTCGTCGGCATAGCCTACAGTGTTGAAGCCGGAATCATTTAGCTTAGTGAGGAGATCATCAGCCACCATTAGCCAAAGCAGCGGAGAGAGCACGCCCCCTTGCGGGCAGCCTCTAGATGCAGTAACAGTCACTGAATAATCACCTAGTGTAGCCGTTATCTTCCGACTCTGTAGCATCTTGATAATCCACGCAATGATAAGCGGGTTTATATTTTTCTTTGTGGCCATTTCAACGATAGCATTGAAGTGGACATTGTCAAAGGCTCCTTGTATGTCCATAAATGTACAAACAAGTGCCTCCTTATAGTTTAGGGTGCTCTCAATTTCTTTCACCATTTTGTGCAACGCCGTTTCAGTAGATTTCCCAGTCTGATAGGCGTGCTGGCTACAGTTGAGAGGGTTTTGTTTCAGACATACATGACGGATGTGATAATCCAACATCTTTTCCATTGTTTTTAATAGAAAAGATGTAAGGCTTATGGGTCTGTATGATTTGGCTTCATTTGGTTTTTTTCCTGGCTTAGGTATAAAAACAACTCTGGTTTCTCGCCATATCTGAGGAATGTAAGCAAGGCGAAAGCTTGCTTTGAACAAACGCATGAGGTATGGAAGAATGATTGTTAGACCCTTTTGCAGAAATACCGGAAAAATTCCATCACCTCCTGGAGATTTATACGGACCGAAGGATTCTATAGCCCATCTCGCTTTGTTGGGGGTGAAAATTGTGTTGGTTAAATGATCTGCATTACTTTTAGTTGCAGGATCTAGAAGACGTACGTCTTCGTTAGCATTATCTTCCGTGCTCCATTTTATTGAGCCCGGAAAGTGGGTTTGAAGTAAAGTATCTAGTGTCTCAATACAGCTGGTGGTATACGTACCACTTGGTTTGCAGATTGAGCCTAGAGGGTTTGTGTGATCAGACGACATCAATTTTTGGAGTCGAGCTGCAGCAGGCAGATTATCTATCGTATTGCAGAGCTCTTTCCAGCTATTTCTTTTTGATTGTCTGAGTTCTTTATTATAATTGGTTAGAGCTACTCGGTACTCTGTCCAATTATTTGTTGTTTTTGCTCTGTTAAAGAGCTTGCGAACTTTATTCCTTTTCCTCTCCAAGTTACCATTCCACCAAGGTACATCTCTGCATCTTTTGGATTGAGTTATTGGAGTATTAAGGTTGTATGCTTCAGTGATAATTTCTTGTAAATTATTTGCTGCAGAGTCAAGCTCAAATGTAGAGTTGATACTGCTGCAACTATTTACATTATCATGAAGATATGTTGTGTAAAGTTCCCAGTTGGTTTTTCTTGGGTTTCTGAAGTACTGGATGCTCTTCGGGTAGTGTTCTATGTTGAAACATATATAAGCATGATCAGACATAGAAGCTTCCTTCGAAACATGCCAGTTCTTAATATGGTTAGTAGCGTTTATGTTAGTTAAAGTAAGGTCAAGGACCTCGCCTCTGATTGCGTTTCTAAAGGTAGGCTCACTACCTTTGTTTGCAATAAACATATTGTTTGTATACAAAAATTGAAGCAGACGCTCGCCTTTTGTGTTAATGTTGCTACTTCCCCACACGGTGTGATGAGCGTTAGCATCACACGCTATTATGAGGTTATAGTGGTTATTGTTGCAATACTTGATGAGTTTCTCTACCACTTCTGGTGGTGTATCGTCCTCATCCCCCGGGAAGTATGCAGAAGCTAAAATGAATTTACGAAATCCACCTTGAGGAAGATGAATTTCTATCTGGACCGTTGTAAGATCTCTACAGATAAATTCATTCAACGGAAATATTTTCAGATGTTTGTTGAAGAGAATCGCGGTTCGCGGTCTTTCCACATCTGAGAAATAGATCAGTTTTGTATTTTTGTTTGACGATAGACCTTTTATTCTTTTGCTGTCTGCCCACGGCTCCTGTATAAATGCAAGATCGTGAGCATCCTGTTCAATTAACCGGTTCAAATTAACTGAAGCCATTTCTGATCTGTGCAGATTAATCTGAACGCAACTTAATTTAGGTACTAGAGATTTTTGTCTATATCGTACAGGTCTTCTGTCTGACTTAGAGTAAGCTGGTGAATCAGACATTACCATAGAGTCAGACATGGTGTGTGTACTATCCGAATTAGGATAAGCTGATAAATCAGGCATGATCCTAGAGTCAGACATGGCATGTGTGCTGTCTGGTTTAGAATAAGCTGACAAATCAGGCATGATCCTAGAGTAGGACATGGTGCACAGTTTTGTTGTTGGTTTATGTGATGCGTTTGGAGAAGCATCGCTCTCGTCTAAAACTTTATAGTTTTCCATACAATATTTATGGAGAAAGTAGGGAGGTACATTGGTCAGCCACAACAGAGCCCTGTGCTGTGGTAAGGCTATTGAAACTGGAGGGCGCCCGGTATCCAGAGTTCCGTACTAATAATCAAGCACCCCCTTGACCATGCTAAGCTTTCGGCGTACGTGTCTCACCTTAGCTTTGGGTTTTGGACTTGATCTTGGCTTCGATTCTCACCGAGGACCTAACGGCATGGGTGACCCTACCGTTGTAGCTCCTAAGATCACTGAGTTTACTGAGCCCCATCACTGCGTCAAAGTGCCAAGTCCATTAGATGGGGAAATAGTGCTATTAATTCGTCTACAACCAAATACTAAATTATTAAAACTGAATTAGATCTTAATAAAAAATTTCTTTATCACAAAAGTTTGAACGTTTAATCAGGTTTTTCACTTTAGCAAGTGATGCGAAATTTTACAAATGATATATCACTTTTATTTTTATATTTGACCTCACTTTTGTCCTGGTCTAAACATGCATCTCATTTACGTGAGATCTCACTCAAAATGATACCTCACTTAAATGATATCGTCTAATTGTTCCTTAAGGCTGTATTCTAAACTAAAACTTATTTGAAACTTATTTGTGGAAACTTACTTATTTGAATAAGTAAGCTTATTTGAAATTTTTTTTTCATAGAAAAATCTAATTTGATTTGACAGTGTCATGTTTGTTTACTAAATGATTTTAAGGAATAAAACTTCTTTTTCGATCCGTAATAAAATTAATATAATAATTTAAAATGAAGAAAATAGTTTTGAAAACTCTTTAATTGATCAAGTTAAATAAATCGTTCTAATTAAATTTATTTTCGAATTTGCTTTTATGTGCTGTCAAATTAAGTATTCTAAATCATTTAGAATAGCCTTTAAATACTTATTTAAAATGGCGGTGATTAAGTAAGTCTACATAAATAAGTTTCAAATAAGTCGTCGTTTAGAATACAGCCATAGTAGTACCTAGAAAAAATCCCAAAGAAACTAAATATAATTTTCCTTAACTCTTCGAAATTAAATTAAATAATATTAAGTTTAATTAAATAATTGAATTAAATAATAATTTAAATAATTGAAACTTTTTTCAAAATTCCAAAAATATTCCAAAAATAAAATTAGAATAAAATTAAATATTTAAACTTTTTCTAAATTCTAATAATATTCCAAAAATTCTTAAAAATTCAAAACATCAACTTTTTCCAAAATTCTAAAAATTCTAAAAATATTGCAAAAATTATAACAGTATCAGAAATTGAAACTATTTTCAAAATTCTAAAAATGTATATATGTATATAAAATTAACAAATTCAAAATTCTATTTTTTTTTTAAATTCTAAAAATATTGCAAAGATTATTACAAATTCAAAAATACAAACTTATTTCCAAATTCCAAAAATATTTCAAAAACTATAACAAATTCAAAAATTTCCTTGTCCAATTTCATGTTCAATTATATTTAAGTCATAAAATCAATAAATTTTTTTTTTCCAAAATATTGACTGAAAGAATAAATGAAATCATAGTCAAAAAATACACTTGACAATATTTGTTTGACAAACTTATAATGCAATAAAATTCTCAATAATAATAATTTCATGTTCATTACATTTCATTTCATCCAAATAACAAATTTTATTTTTTTCCAAAAAATAAATGAAAATCCTTCTTTGACACACTTGACAATAACCTTTTGACAAACTTATAATACAGTAATCTAGTTTTTGGTCTCACATACCAATCCCGACTATCAAGATTTCTTTAAATTTAAGGTTATTATTCATTAGCACTTAAAATGAACGTTTTTTAAGCAAAAAATATGCAAATTTTCTTGTTTTGACACCCTTGACGATTTTTTTGACACACTTCCGGTACAGTTATTGAACACATCGTCCCTTCGGCTCTACCCATTGAGTATACTTATTTTTAGAAAAAAAAATTTTGAAATCCCTCCAGCGGTTTTCAAGATTTCGTCGGTTGTGACGGCCAGCTGGCAGACAGACATACATTTTTTTTGCTTTTTTAGAATCAGTAGGTCCTAAAACGTCGAGAAATGCCAAAAAGTGGGGGTAAGAATTTCACTTTTGGCTCATGAATATAATACTTACAGGTTTTTTCAAAACCGAAGTAATCCTCATATAATGTGAAAATTTCCATAATTTGGAGTCTTATGACAGTGGAAAAATTCAAATTAAGTAAATAAATAAGTGATGATGAAGTTTCAACATCAAAATAGTCATCCTTTCAGTGGCGCATTTGATAGCCTGTCTGCCAAAGGATTCAAACATGGCACTGAAAAGGAAGGTTTGAATTCTTCCGAACCATTTAAAACGAAAACAGATTTTTTAGTTGAGAAATTTCCAACCATACCTTTGAATTGAAAAAACTCCAATTACTTCCTTACTTACTTTATTTTAATTGCTCTCAAAAATCCCCAATATATGTATGCATTTTTTGGATAAATTATTGAAATGGATAAAGTATTGGTTTTGTGTTTAATTAATTTTATTCTCTTACAAATTTGCGTTTCTAAGCTTTTGCTCGAGAATAAACTACTTCATTTAACACTTAAGCAATAAGGTGCTATTGTTCTCAATTTTTTAAAATAGATAAAAATAAATTAGTTTGTAAACATTTTCTGTTTGAAATAAATAAAAACAAATTTTTTAAAAATTATTGTTAGTCAAAGTTAATGGTTTAATAATTCGCTAGTATGGTAGATCGATTACGATAAGGCTTACCTATACATTTATACAAACGCTTAAAACTTTTGGTATTTTTGCTCGATGGATTCGCCTATCAGACATTTAAAACTAACTCAAACCGTCACTTATAATAAATATAAGCTTGACTAGTTTTCAATGGACTAATTTTGTTAGAAAAATTTTTTAGTGTAAACTTTTTCCGTAGGCTCATGGCGCGTAATTCGTTGAATAAAATGGTTCTTTAAAACTTGTTTTAAACGCGTTGATATTACAAATTTATTAAAAATGAAAATATTTAATTTTATTTTCTAAGGTTACACGATATAATATATTTCGTCAATTTAGGACATCATAAGGAGTTAATTACTCCTTAGGCAATCAATTGTTTGATGCTGTTACCGTGTCATGATATAGCCCGTGCTTTATAATAATTCCCTTGAAAAACCGCTAACTGCTGAATAATCTTGTTCATGGAAAAGGGATAGTTAGTGACATATGGAAAAATGGTCGACCAAAAAGGATTGATTGGTCAAACTTGTCAAATATTACTAAGTATTTTTACTGCTGCTAGTTGTAATACATTTTTTTTTCAAACGAACACCATTTTATCGCTGCGATGAGAGGTTATTTTAATCTTCATTGTGTATTAATATTTGGCATTTATCTGTCATTATTATGTTACGTCCGTTATTAATATTTTTGACTATTAATTCAATTAGTGGAATGATATAACGACACTTTGACATTATAGGAAACAGTGGTTGAAGCTTATTCATTTATATAAAAAATAGGAAAGCTGGATATAAGTTTAATAGATAACAGCATGATTAGAAAATATACCAGCAAGACGGATGGTGCGAGCTGAAATGAATTTTACTATAGATTTGAAACTTTTGTTCTAATTGTATAAAAAACCGTATATGCCGAAATAAAATTAAAAGTGTAATACGACACAATTATTATTGGAATAGGACACGACACCATCAATCGATTACAACACTGAAAGAATAAAATTTATCAATCGGTGATTGATTTATTATCAGTGATTATTCGGTCACGATGACCAATTCATCAATCAGTGATAATTCACGATGGTCAGTGGTGGTCACGATTCAGTGATAGTCACGATGACATCACATTCGGTTGTAGTGTCTTCAATTCGGCTGTTGTGTTTTCAAATTTGGTTTGTGAAGATATGACAACCGAATTTGAGGTTATTGTGACAGGAAAAATTTGGTTGGCATAAAGTAGGTTGTAGTAACCGAATTTTTTCTTTCAGTGAAATAAACGTAATAGTCGAGCCGACTTTGCCACAGTTGAGGAAAAGTTAATCAATTTTTCTGCAATATTTGAAATTGAAACAAAAAATAAAGATAGTGAAAATGAATTAAAAACGTATGTTAATGATCTATCACGTACTTGGTAGATGAAGTGTGGACAAAGTACTCCGGTGCGGTGTTGTGTGTAGTATGAGAAATTTATTCGCCCTTATTATGGATTTAGGGTTTCTTGGATTATATATATAAAATAACTCGGTTGTTTTAAAATTAGAGTGAAATGCAGTCCGCATTGTTGCAAATGCTTCATATTCAGCCGAAAAAACACTGTTTTGTTGCAATAAATAATTTGTTATTTTATTTATAATTATTGAAAATTAACTTTCAATTTTTATTTCCTCTTCTTGTTTAAAACTTGCATACCTAAACGTTTGCGTGTGTGAAACTACGAATTTTTCGGTTACACTGAATAAAGTTAAAATGGAAAACAATATTAATATAATAATTAATAAGTAAATTAAAACTAAATAAGAGCAAAATTCGCGATATAATTTTCAGTTTAATAGATAACTAAAGTATTACATAGCAAAGTGAATGATATCTTCAGTAAAGCAAAGTAACACATTTTTGATTAAATGCTTATTCTAGTAGAAAAGCTTAATTGAAAACTAAAGGTAACGTTTTTGTTAATAAAGTCTTACGAATCTATGTATACTATAAACTATTTCACTGTGTCTAGTTGTTGCAAAAAAATGGTTCCACAAAAACCTTTTAGCTGATCCTGAAAAACTTTGTTTTTCGAAAAAACATTGTTTCTCATATACTTTCTTATTACAAGGTAAATTAATTTTTTTTTATTTTATTTTGTGTTAATGATAGAATAAGAAAATATGTGTATTGTTGTAATTTGTAGATCACTGAGGATAAGGACAAACAAAAATATTTGGAAAATTAAATAAATTGAGCAAAACTCAAAAGATCTAATGCTTATAGGTGTTTTCATTTAAATTAAATAAAAACTACCAAAAGACAGTATAGATTGTTTCTCATGATTTTATCAAAAAATTTTGTTTCTCAAAACAATTGTGTTTCCTAGAGATAACTGGTTTTGAAAGCATGCTTTAACAAAAAAATCTGGTTCGGAAAAAAACTGTTTTAAAAAAAAATGTTAAAAAAAAACAACAGGTCAGTTGCCAAAAATCCGGTCTGACGTTTTGTCGCCATCTTTGTTGTACGCGCGACACGGGCTTCTAACACTTAGTTATAAATCGTGTATAGCTTCAGCATATCAAGGTTACACTATTAGTCGGGTTGCAACAAAAAAAATTGTGTGTATGTTAGAGACACTAATTTATATATTAGAAAAACTAATTGGGGTACCTCGACGGACGTCAGAACGACATCGATCTCCCGTAGCTTAGTGATCCATATCTGTTGCGAAGTTTAATAAAATTATAGAAGAGACAAAACGCTTAACAACAATATAGATAACAGTATAAAAGACACTCACAGAAAATCTTTCGGTTGCGTGAAGTCACCTACACAGAACAATCAACAACAACCGGTTTTTTTTTATCTACTAGGATCAATCAGAAGTTTTGGGGAGTAAGATTAAAAAGGTGAGGTTAGACAAGCTAAATTGAAATTATATATAGAATTTTCTAATGGATTTTCCTTCGTTTTTAGGATTGCAAATGATTCTCGAGCGGACTGATTCTCCTGTGAGGGATCCCATTCCTCATAAAGAACCAGAAAAACGCTCGAGCTGAATCGCTTAGAAGAGCCATGGACGGACATCTTTTAGATTATAAGTACCAAAACGCAGTCCGTTGGGTATCTAATAGTTCTACCAAAGGGTTTCCCACCAGCCTAATAATCTTTGATTCCAGAAACTTAACGGAAAATTTAGCGGATACATACTTCCCAGCACCGCTTTTGATAAAAGTCTTTCGGTGGACGATGCAACAGATCTTAGAGTTAGGAACACGTTCCACTCTCCTGAACTGTTTGCATCAATTTAAATAATCAGACGAAGAGAAAGCCGGAGAACTGAAATCCAGGTCGTGCTCATTGTTTAAAGTCATGCGTCTACACAATGTATGCAAGAAAGGGCAATAGGCATGGCATTCTGGGATTCCTTTTGATATTTTATACCATAGATATATTCTTGAAGTTTGAGACCCTATCTAGCTAAACGGTCAAATAAGTTTTGTTGTTGCGTCAGTCACTTCAGGGATGCATGGTCAGTACAGTAATGACCATAAACGGATGTCCTTCGATATAAACCCTAAATTTTTTATTACTCAGAATGACGGCCAAAAACTCCTTTTCTCTCCCCACTGTAATTTCTTTAAGTCGAACTCATTTTCTTGGACATGAAGGCCACTGGGTGTTCTGCACCATCATCATCCGTTTGTATCAATACGCATTCTATGCCGTCATTGCAAGCATCACGTTGCACTTGGAATGGCTTTGAAAAATCAAGGTTAACTAATAAGGGAGCTTCCTCTGTCCACTGAAATTTCTTATGTGTTTTTAACAAATCCATTATAGGAGTTGAAAGAGATTCAAACTCAGAAATGAACCTTCTATAGTAGCCGGACACACCCAAGAATCGTTGAACTTTCCGCACTGATGTTGTAATTGGGAATTCTGCAATCGCTGCTACTTTATCTTTACCACATTGATACCTTCCTGAACGATAACATAACCCAAGTATACTTAGCTTCAGATAATAAAAACTTACCCTTTTCTATTTTAATTGTGAGATTCACTTGCTTCAGGTGTTTAGCAACCTCTGCTAAAATCTGAAGGTGTGAGTCTTAAGCAAATTAAACTATAAGTAAGTCGTCTAGATAAACGAATACCTGGTTTTTAAGTTCAGAAGGTATGACACGATTCATAACCTGGGACAGTAAACGTTGTTTTTCTTGTGAAGATAATTCCATGAGGATCTGCCAGAACGAATCCATCAAATTGAGAATTGAGATGAACTGGGATTTGGGTAATAGACTTAAAATACCTTCTAAATTGGACACACATCACCGGTATTGATGACGTGTTCCAATAAGTCAGTTTTTCTCAGTCCCAGCTTTGAGAAGGACGATAGGAACTGAGTAACTTCTTCCAGCCTTTGATGTACATCTGTTGTCAAACTGGATAATGAAGTTTTATTAATTCCTATTGTAAACCGTTGTAGATGGTCACTACAACGGTTTATACAACCATATAAATTAAAAAGTTTGAAGGAGTCGATACAAAATTATATAAATTTTGTGCAAGGGATGGGACTAACATAATCTTAATGTTTCTCGTTATCCTGTTGAAAGGTAAGTTTGTGGAAAAATATCGATGGATAGGTCTCCCATCTGCAGTCTTTATGTGTTCGTTCAATAAAGTAAGAAGTTCAGATGATTTCAGGATCTACTTAGCAAAAGTTGATGTGGTTTTATTTCTTGTTGATGTACTGCTGGAGGCTGTTAGGCTAGATTACGAATCATTATTGTAGTCAGTTGAATTGAATCTTCTATTTTGCAGTGTACCTGACCTTTTGAATCTCCGTTTTTAACTATAGGAACTTTGTCTTTGTATATCGATAATGGACTTTGTGAAATTACCGAGTCGCACTGGGTTAGTGTTATTTCTGGGAGCGCGAGCAACTTTTGACCACGCTCACTTTCAAGATTAAAATGCGAGTGTGTAGTGGGCTTGAAAATAGCTCCTATTGAAGAATTTTCGAAATTCCTTGGATCAGATTGTCTCACCCGCGGTTGGCAGTTGGGTTGGGACACGTCCTTTTTGTTTCAAACCAGTCTAACTCACAAGTTTTGTGAAACAGGTGTTGACAAGGGGTGGCCAACATAGCTTGTGATGTTGTAAGTTCTTCTTGGCATATAGAGCATAAGCCTGGCCTTTCATTCGCATTCGCTTACATTCGCATTCTTTATTGCGAACATCGTTTAAAAATGAAAGAACTAACCAGATTGTGCAAACAAAACCAATAAACAATTGTCCAACCCAGCATTAATGAAAACTTTATGAAAAACAGAGAAGAATCAGGAAGAACCTATGTGATTCGAGTTTTGATTCTCAGATGTGGAGGATTGAGAGAAAATCAGAAAGCTTAACTGTTGCAACGGTGAATTAACGAAAATCTTTCTGCAGAAAACCCCTACAGTGAGGTGTGCGACGAATACAAATTAATATGCAATCCAATAAAAACAAATCAATTTACCATCAATTATAAGGTGACCAGACGTCCCGCTTTTGGCAGGACAGACCCGATTTTTAACAATTTGTTCCGCGTCCACGGCATTTAAAAAATGTCCCGAATTCAAATGAAAAACAAATTCGTTATTCAAAATTAAATTTGGACAATTTTGTTATGCTTAATACAAAAATTTTCTTCGTTTAAATATATATAAATAAATAAAAATTATATGATAATCATTATCAATAGTGTAGTAAACACTAAACATAAACTGAGCTCCACTCTGTCTTCTATTTAAATTGCAAAAAAAATTATATATATATATATATATATATATATATATATATATATATATATATATATATATATATATATATATATATATATATATATATATATATATATATATATATATATATATATATATATATATATATATATATATATATATATATATATATATATATATATATATATATATATATATATATATATATATATATATAGTTAGTTTTGTTAGATTTCTTGGGCGTTATTTAATATTTGATTAAAAGATTTTCTTTGGTATATAGCCCTTTTATATTTATTTTTTAAAAATAATTTGACGTTTCGTTGGAGTTTCCCAACATTTTCAAAAATTATTAAATTTACAAATAACACAAAAAGATAGAAATTATATAAACAAAGAAAAAATTTTTAATAATGACAGTAAAAACAACGACAAAAAAATTGTTATTTTTTAAAAAAAAGAAAAGATTGAGTTACTTTAAAAAAAATTTATAACAAGTTATCGTAAACGTTTTGAAGATAATGTGAATCATTTTGTATATTAATAGATTTGTTTGTTTTTTGACTTTTTCTAATCATTATCATCTCCATGATTCTTCGTTTTTGAAGAATGTTTTGAAATTGGAAACTTTGCTAAACGACTGTAACACTTATGATATTTTAAGATCTGATCGGACATTAACTTTACAGAAAAAGGTTAATGATTTATTAAAATTTTGGCAAAATGATGGTAGGATAACCAAAGAAGAAGGACTACGTTTAAGAAAAAACAATTGTGTAGTATCAAAAATGTATGGACTTCCAAAGATACACAAACAAAACATACCACTTCGTCCAATTGTCAGTTCCATTGGCTCACCAACATATAATTTATCCGCTTACCTTTCTGACATCCTAAAACCAAGTGTTGGAAACACATCATCTTTTTTAAAAATTCAGAAGATTTTATTAGTAAAATTAAAAATTTTGTTTTACCACCAGGCTATATGTTACTGTCATTAGATGTAATATCACTCTTTACTAATATAGATAGTGATCTTGTTTTGAAGCTAATTAATAATGACTGGAGGGCTATCAAAAGAAGATCGAAAACTAAATTGTTAAAAACGCAGTTCATTGAAGGTTTGGAATTAGTTTTAAATAATTGTATTTTCACTTTTAATGGGAAAATATATAGACAAAAGTTTGGCTCTCCAATGGGTTCACCTATTAGTCCCATATTAGCTAATTTAGTGATGGAATTTGTTGAAACTGCCGTATTATCATCCTTAAATTTTTCTCCACTTTTTTATTATCGTTATGTAGATGACATATTTACCGCAATTCCATCACATGAAATTAATAATTTCTTAAATGCCTTTAATGGTTTTGATGAACACATTAAATTTACAATTGAACTGGAAAATAATAGTTGTTTGGCATTTTTAGACACAAAAGTTATAAAAAACATCGATGGAACTTTGTCAACAAATTGGTACCACAAAGACACTTGGTCAGGCCGTTATTTGAATTATAAATCGTGGTTACCACACAACTATAAAATTAACTCAATCAAAATTTTATGTGAAAAAATAATTAAATTGTCAGATCATCGTTTTCATAATGAAAATTTCGAACTTTTAGAGAACACTTTAATAAAAAATGGATATCCAAAAATTTTAATTCATAAAACAATTAATAGTATTATTTTTAAACACATTAATGGTCAAGAAAACAGAAATTTAAAAGATCCAGATGAGAAATATATTTCTTTACCATATGTAAAACATCTGTTTGAAAAAATACGAGCACTTTTAAAAAGTTACAATATTAAAACTGTTGGCAGATCTAATCTTTCTTTAGATTTCCTTTTTTCTAACCTTAAGGATAAAGTCCCATTTGACCAAAATTCTAATTTAGTATATAAAGTTGTTTGTTCTTGCTTGTCAGAATATGTTGGTAATACAAACCAATATTTAAGAAAAAGGATCAACGAAAATATTAATGGATCTAACAACAATGATCCTTCAGTTTCGAAAAGTGCCTTATCCGAGCATCTCAAGAATACAAAACATAAGATTTGCCTGAAAGACAATGTTAAAATTCTTGCTAAAGAATCCAACTATCAAAAACGAAGAATCATGGAGATGATAATGATTAGAAAAAGTCAAAAAACAAACAAATCTATTAATATACAAAATGATTCACATTATCTTCAAAACGTTTACGATAACTTGTTATAAATTTTTTTTAAAGTAACTCAATCTTTTCTTTTTTTTAAAAAATAACAATTTTTTGTCGTTGTTTTTACTGTCATTATTAAAAATTTTTTCTTTGTTTATATAATTTCTATCTTTTTGTGTTATTTGTAAATTTAATAATTTTTGAAAATGTTGGGAAACTCCAACGAAACGTCAAATTATTTTTAAAAAATAAATATAAAAGGGCTATATACCAAAGAAAATCTTTTAATCATATATATATATATATATATATATATATATATATATATATATATATATATATATATATATATATATATATATATATATATATATATATATATATATATATATATATATATATATATATATATCTATATATATATATATATATATATATATATATATATATATATATATATATATATATATATATATATATATATATATATATATATATATGTATATATACTTGTTCATACTTTTTAATTATTTATATCAAAATTTGAAAATAAAATAATCCGTCAAAGTTTAGGTATTTTAACTTTAGTTTTACGCATGGAGGAATCAGTTTTTATTGATTCGTAAATTTTTTTATTTTGATCTACCGGAGTGACAGACTCAACAGAGTAAGTGAGTCCCTGCTTTTGACATACGAGTTAACGTGAGATATCACATATCACTGGGAATAGCAGTGAGGTATCACTAGCCAAGGTGATCTCTTAGTGTTGGTGAATAAACTTTATTCAGTCAACGGTAGTTTTCTCAACCTTGGCTATGGAATATTCTATTAGAGCAAATAGATCTTTTTTAAAGTAAACAGAAAAAAATCATCTTCCTCAGGTTGACTAAGTGCTTTTGGATTGTGTAGAAATTTTGATAATTTAAACTAGTGAGCTATCTCTTCTATTAAAAATTTGAGGTTGTACTTCAAATAACAATTTGGAGAATACATACTTCTGAATTATTTTTCCTAAGAGATTTGAATAGAGATTTTAGGATTCCCTCTGCAGATAATAATGAGGCATCCTGACGGTTGAGAGCTTTTATTGATTTTCTAGCTATTTGAATGGCACTCAAAATATTTAAAGCAACCATATCAACTTTTTTTTATTCCTTAAATGATTTAAATTGAGATAGTTTAAAGCTTTTTAAACTGCTGCTTTGACTCGCAAAAACCGGTTAATCATGGTTTCAATAGAATTTTTTCCAGTCTTGCAATCAAAGAGTACTTGCACTCTTTTCTCTCCTCAATCAATTCTTTTATATACTTTTGCAAAATATTATTGCGAACTGGCGAGTTTTTAAATAATTTTGCTATTGCCCTAATTTTGGAAATCGTTACTCGTATTTTCATATTTTGACTCAATGGTAAATTGTCATGTGAGATCCCAATATATTTTTATACTAACACTCCCCTCCAAAATAGAATAAGTTACTTTAACTTTAAGAATACTGTTGGTAAAACTAAGGGATACCGATTAAGACCGTCAACCGTTAAATGAAAAAGAACTTCCTTTTGTTAAAATTTATATCAAATAAAATAAATTGATTCCAAATTAAAGCGTTCTATGTTGTATGCAACATTGGAACATGTATACAAGGATGGTTCGGTTCCACAACAGTCATCTAAAAGCTCATTTAGTTGTAGAATTGAATCGGATTTATGGTGATTTGTTAAATCTCGAGATAATGTTTCTCAAGAAATGAGAATCTCGAAAATGTGGAAATAATTCCTCGAAATTTGGGAGTTCAAGATAACAAATCTTTCTCGAGTGTCTCGAGACCGGATTTTTCGAGCAGAAACTCTACTTGAGACTTTGAAAGCCATTTTATGTGTGAAATATAATTTAATTAATTCTTGTGGAATATTGCATAACCTTTTCAACAACAATGGTAACCTTCTCCTAATTTGGATTCATAAAATCATTGGATTTGGATTCATAAAATCATTCAATTGTTGACCCAAGTTCTAAGAAGTACAACGACAACAATATTCATTTCATTAATTTGTTGTAGTATTTTGTTGATTTGATTTTCCTGGAAGTGACCGTAATCGTCTGGACTTTTCTGTAATCGTCTAGATTTTTCTGCAATCGTAACAATATATTGTAAATTGCACTTATCATGAAATTAAGAAAAAGTGACTATATAATTTTTTTTGCTCTATGAAAATTTTTGCTGCTTCATCGCCATTTTTTAACAATACAATTTAAATGAAAAAAATCAGAATTCGCAAAATTTAAGTATTTAGTTTACATATAAAAAATAATATTAACTTTCCACAATTTCTTAATTTATAATATTAAATAAATTTATATATCAGAAAACCGACATAAAAAATGATACACAAAAAATATTAAAAAAATACTTTAATTTTTTGATTTACCAAAATTAAATATCCAAAGTGCCCGTTTGTTATTTGTGCATGTTTCCATTACCTCCATAAAAAAATATCTTTTGCACATAATTTTAGATGAAAATAAAATAAAATTCATCAATTTATTATTACACAAGTCATATTATCTCATAAAAAGATAAATGAAACCAGTCATTTTAGAAAATGTTAAACTACTTTTGCACTCTCCATTTTTTTATTCTATGCTTATTATTCTTATCATTAAATAAATTTACTTTCGCTTCGTTTTATATTATTCGTAAAACATACCCCCCCCCCGCTAACATTTGTTTACACATATATGCTAAGGCGGTTTACGACATATGCACGGCATGGTGCACATCATGTGCATGACATGTATTATGTACAATTTTGTGTATGGTTATTTTGTAACATACAGAATTAATGCACAATTCACTCACTTTTTTCAAAATTGTTTTACGTTAAAGTCGCTCAAAAAAAAATTCAAAAGAGAAGTAGTTGGTATTTTATTTGAACTGCAAAAATGGGGTCGATCTGGTTGTAGTCGCAGTACTCGATCATGAATCACATAAGAACTGAGACTAATCAATAAAAAATCAGTATATATGCTAGTAATGATGATAAGTCTAAGCTTCCATCCGAGCGATCATCAGTTCTAAATGTCTGTGGTAGGTAGCACGTCCGAACAAACAACAATACTGAAAAAACAAAACAATATTACTTAAAAACGGTATTAATATCCCTTGATTAGGAAAGGGTTAGTCGAAAGCAACGATATAATAGCGAATCAATTCAAACACAAAAAATCGCCAGGGTTGTAAACAAAATGATGATATGGTAACAGTAAAGGCATTGCAAATTTATATAAGGAGTAAGTTAAGTGATGTAAATTGTTATGATTTTATTTTAATACATATATGTTCAAAGACTTGTTTAGCCATAATATTTCTTTTGTATAACGAAAAATAAGTAAACTTCTTTTTGTTGCTTCGACAAAAGTTTTAAGATTATTAAAATAATATTACCACCATAATCAATTAACACAATTTTAGTGTATTTTACCATTTTTGGATAGAAATAAATAATAACAGAGAATATAATATTATTTAATCGAAATAATTAGAATTACAAACGGTCAGATTACATTAACTGGGTCAATATGTAATAGATACAACTATCACGTGGTTTGGTGATTTATTAATTAAAATAGAGTTTTAGGTGTGACTAAATTTACAATTTCAATTTTTATTGGAATAACATTTTTTCGTTGATGTTACGATAATGCAGCATAAAGAATGAGCGCTTTAAAAATTGAGAGAAAAATGTAAATACTGTTACAATACTGACTTTAAGTGCTATTTTGAGGAGGAAGTTAATCAATCTAAATTCCTAGTTTCGGAAGAACAATTAATATGAGGGTAACAGTAAATGCATTGAATCTTCTTTACAATTTCCCCAATAATCCAGACGACTGGATTTGTGTTAGTTCTTTAGAAGTTTTTAAAACAGTCGAGTTCAGATACGAATTCAAAGTGGGAATGGTATACTTTTTAGGCAACAGAGAGGCCATACTTCTTAGACAGCATAACTCAACTTTTTTTGTAATGGTGCAAACTGTAAAAATAAAAGATCATTGATTATATATATATCAAAAAGTTATTTATACGCATGTATGTCTACCACCTTTCTCGATACGAAATTTCATTCACAATCAACAATTTCTACCCAAACATTTGTTCATTAAACTTTTGTTTTATTTCATTTCTTGATCACTATCACGCGAATCAAAATAAAATTAAATAAAAATTCTGCACTAACATTATCCATTCCTCTACCTCTCTATTCTTCACATTAAAACAACATTTTGTTGAATTATTTTTTTTCTTTAGTTTTCTTATAAGGTTGTAGTGCTACATTTCAACTAATAATTTAACTCTTTTAAGATTTCATCAGTAACTCAAATGTATTTGTGAAGTTAACAGCATTACAGTTTTCTTATTTATTTATACAAATCTTTTGTTTTCTTTTGTTTTTCTGTTAAAGTTTTGTTTTGTTTATAAATTTTATATAAAAATCTAAATAACAAAAAATATTTGTGTGATCGAAATGTTAAAAATAATACGAATCGGAAATTTATGTGGTTATAGTTTAAGTGTTATAACTTGTAAATAAAACATATTTGGTTTGCAAAAATCATAATAATAGTTTAAAAATATTTTAAGTAGAAAAAAAAATTAAAAATAAAGTTAAAAACGAATAAAATCAAATATCAGATTAAGAAGACGAAGAAGATTTTTGACACGTTGTTGAATTATATCTGAACAAAAAATTATCAATATAAATATATGCACACTGTACAAGAATTTAAAAGGGAATACAAAAATATTAAGAAATTGGTATGTGATTCAAACCTAAGTAATAGTATGTCCAGAGAAAATAAGATAAAAGCCTAAGGCAAAGTTAGAGTAGTATCTCGGGATATAGATTAACGGTAACACTAAACATGCCTTACTTAAAAACAATTTAAGTTACTTTAATTTCATTTATTTGTAAAATTAAAATAAAAGTCTAACATATAAAACAAGGATATGTACCATAACAAATTATTTTTATAGGAAAAACAACTGTCTTTAATTAAAATACCTGTTCGTGATTTTTTTTCTTTTACTTACCTTTGTCGTTTTGTTATTTTTTTTTTGGTCAATGAAAATATGACATAATGTTATATAAATAATGAACTTTTAACTTTAAAAAAAAATTAATATTTAAATTAAAACCAACACATACTTATATAAAAGATTAAATATAATTGACATACTTAAATGTAAAAGATTCTGATGATGATGATGGCTGAATGTTTGTTGTTGCTGTTCTTCGTTCGTTTATTAATTTAATAGTCATTTCTATAAGTGCTGAATGTTGAAATTTAGATGGGAATGCTTTGTTAATAGCTGGGAGGTACTTTCTTTTGTTTTGTTTTGAAACATGATAAGCACACAAAATAACTGCAAAAATATCTAGTTGCTACTAAAACGATTATTGATGGCAAAGTTTAGATATATACCGAAAATGTGGTGGAGAGGAAAAAGGTTTTTATACCTATATAAAGAGCAACAGTATGAAAGACCTATAAGTGAATTGTATAGAAAAGAAATGTTAACAACGTGTCGGATAAAATTTAATCCAAAGATACAGAATAATTCAACTGACTTGTGTAAGTGCAGTTAGTAACAAATATAAAGTGGCTTAAGTGATTTAGTGGTAAGCAAGCCGAAACCCTATAATGATAAAACCGATCAGCTAGTGAATGAAACCGTTCAACTTTCGCATTTTTTGCGATTGAGAGAATGCGATCTACCTCTAATGCTACTATGAAATACTGCTATCGCATTTCGAATTGTCTTCAAGGAAATTTTTCCGTGTGCAAATTTTACATGTCAAACTGCAACATTTTGAGAAATTTATAAAGTCAATTCAACGTTTTTCTGTTGGTTATTTAATATATTTGCTTTTTTACTTCGTTTTTTTAAATTGAGTTGTTACTTGGGGTCAGACTACGACATAGTTGCAAGAGATAAATATTTGATAACCTTTTGGGGTTTCTACCTTTAGGCAAGAAAATGATTTGAACAATTTTTGTAGAGAATTAAATTTCCTACAAAAATTTTTGACTGATTTGTTTAAAATTTTCTTCGATGATTTTGCGGCACGTGTTCTTTTTATTTAAAAGAAATAAAAAATATACCATCATGGTTTTTTGACCACAAAAGGCATCTGAGAAAATTATATTTTAGTCAACGGGAGACCCCTTCTGTCCAAAATCTGTTAAATTATTTTACAGTTTGTTTGAAGCAAATAAGTGCGTAAGAAAATAAGTGCGTTTTAAATGACGTTTTATAAAAAGATATGATGGCGGACCAATATGGTGAGTACAGGTTTATGACATCACCCTGAAAGTATAGTAATTTGGCTGACAATACAAATTTTTTTCAAAATGGCGGATCGAAAATATGGAAAATGACGCTTTTACCTGCAAAATTTCGATTAAAAATTCGGCATACTAGTTTCGGCATACCTGTGGGTGAGATGTAGAGGTGGGTAAGACGACAACATAACTTACAATGAAGTTAAGCAACACTGAAAAGTATTACAACTTTAATGGGTGACCGCTTGGGAACTTCATCAGAAAAAATTGGAATATGATTGAATTACGTGGAAACAAGAATATCGCACCCTCCGTATGCAAGTATACGTTATCCATCAGTCCTAAAAACTGGTTAAGATTTGATGACTCAATCACCTACCAGTTAATCCGAAATTCATACGATTAAAGAAACGTATACTGGAAACAAAAACAAAGCAAATCAAAACCGGAATAAATCAAATATTAGAAATACCCCAAATCCAGTCTTCAGGAGTCAATATGAAACAATTACATTTCAAATCCAAAATTGTCGAAAAACTTTTAAGAGGGGTTAAACAACAACAAAGCTTCTGGTCTGGACAATATTCCTCCTGTTATTCTAAAAACATTTTCAAAAGAACTTGCACCAACCCTCACCAAAATATTTTATAAATCCTATAAATCTGGTATTTATCCATCCTGCTGGAAGTTGGCCAATGTCCAGCCTGTCCCAAAAAAAAAAAACGAAATGTGATATTTCAAATTATAGACTAATAGCCTTACTCCCAGTCATGTCTAAAATATACGAGCACTATATTAATTCACACATATCCAAATTTTTGGAAGACAACCATTTGATATCTGACAGCCAATACGGGCTTAGAAACACAAGATCAACAACCGATTTATTGAACTATGTGGCACATCTTTGGAATAGCATACTTGAGAAAGGTGGTGAAACGTACGTGATCGCATTAGACATCTCAAAAGCATTTGATCGAATTTGGCATGCCAACTTGATCAACAAGCGTTGAACAACCGATACATAGATGGCTTTTCTTCTGAGTCTAAATTAATAACCGCTGGTATACCCCAAGGCTCAGTTTTATCTCCCACTTTATTTTTAATTTATATCAACGAACTGTTGCAAATCACCAGTAACCCAATAAATAGTTTTGCAGCTGATAGTACACTGCACAAGTCATTCGTCCCCTATCTTCAAAGGGTAAAATGCATGAACGAATAAATCCCGTCCGGAGAGACGCTGCCATAAATGTAGACGAGGACCTAAAAAAAGTCGCCGATTGGGGTGACAAAAATTAGGTCAATTTTAATTCCACCAAAACACAGCTATTGATTGTTTTCAGATCAAAGACCGAGTTTCCCAACGATATTTCAATTAATATGTGTGACGACCAAATAGACGAATGTGAAAGCATTCGTTTATTGGAAGTCACAATATCCAATGACTTACTCTAGAACGATCATATAATAGCCATGGCAAAGAGCGCGTCAAGAAAACTCGGCCTCCTCAATAGATGTAAAAAATATTTTACTTCGCATCAATTACTCCACATTTATAAGTCCTATATTCGTCCCTGTATGGAGTATTGTTGTCAAGTTTGGGGCGCTGCATCTGTTACTATCCTGGCTCTTTTGGACTCTGTTCAAAAGCGAGCTATACGAATTGTTGGTGATCGAGATTTAACATTAGGTCTTGATTCCCTACAACATCGTCGCACTGTTGCTGATCTCGTTGTTTTTTATAAATATCATCACCAGCAGTGCTCGGATGAAATCAGCTCCATAATGCCTCAGACATATGTTTTTCCCCGTTTAACTCGTCAATCGGTTTGTGCGGGCGGTTGGACTGTCGAAATTACTCACTGTCATAGTAATAGAATGCGAAGGGATTTCTTTGTGCGTACATCGTACACATGGAATGCTTTGCCCGAATCAATAGTCTCGAGTACCTTCAATCCACAAAGATTTAAAAGCGTCCACCTATACCTCAAGACGCATGTTGTTGTGGGACCTACGTCTTAAAAGGTATCTATGTGTTGTTGTGACACATTTTGTAATTCCTACTACACAACACTTCTTATTAAAAAAAAAAAATATCGACCCCTGGCTATTGTCCCGGGACACGAGTAGGAAACTGAAACGTCAGAACCATCAAGGTTGGCACAAGTTGAGAAAGTAATGCAAGCATATAACATCGAGATACTAGGACTCAGTGAACTAAGATGGAAAAACAGCGGAGATATTAACAACGAGTAAAAGAAATTACATGATGTTCTCTGGTAAATCCAACCAGAGCTCAAACAACACCGAACGCAAAGAAAGCACTTCTAGAATGGAAACCATTAGTCATTAAAGTGTTAATGGAGATAGACTCATCGATTGTTGTGTCACAGATGGAGGCAGCAAGTTACCACACAAGAACATACACAAATACACTTGAAAATTGCCAAATGGAAGAACCAAGTGGATCAGATACTGGTAAATAAGGTTCTATACTCACTACAAGACGTCAAGCAAAGCGAGCAGCAGATATACACAGCGACTACCAAACGGTAATCGTAACATTCACAATCAAACCAGCCCCTGTGAAACACAACAAGCCATGTCAGAGGAGATTCAACACCAATAGATTGAGCAACAAAAATACAAATTACATCTTCAAAGAATCGCTCCAGCTCAATCTACCAAACAACGAAACCACCAACATTGATGAAAAATAGGAACAAGTTAAAGAAACTTACGTCAAAACTGCTACAGATGTACATGGATACCAAGAAAAATCGCGAAAACCATGGATCAGTGATGATACCTGGAAGAAAATTGAAGAGCATCGTCGGCTTCGATGCAACTCCGTCACCAAAACACAACCGAAATCCGAAGCAAATATGAGGGTACAGCGAAACGAGTGAAAAATATGGCAAGGAACAATCGCAGAAGATACACAGAAAACATTCTCAAGACTTCAGAAAGAGTAGCAGCTAATAGAAATTTGCGCACGGTACAAAAATGTGTGAGAAAGGTTACTAACAAATATACAAACATTCCACCATTAAAGAATAAAAACTGGTCAAACCCTCACAACACATGAACAACAACTTAATAGATGAAAATAATACTTGGAAGACAGCTGCCAACAACATGAAGGTAATTTGCAGTCTCCTGATGGCAACTATAACAAAACTATCAACACCCACACACTAACGCAATTGGAAGTTAGAGATGTCATACAGAAACTCAAGAATAACAAATCTGCTGGTACCGATACCGTATCAGCAGAATTACTCAAAGCAGATGAAGCCACAACTGCGGAAGCCGTAACACCACTATTAGCTAATGTATGGAACAAAGGTAAAACACCAACCAAATGGAAAGAGGGTTTAACCATAACAATTCCACAGAATGGTGATCTAAGAGAATACAAGAACTGGAGAGGTAAATCTCTGCTTAACACCACAATGAAAATACTAGCGATGATCATTCTCGAAAGAATACCTCCATCCATTAACATGAAACTAAGAAATAAACAAGCCGGCTTTAGACAAGGAAGAAGCTGGACCGTTCATATCAATGCAATCGGTATCACCATAGACCAATCAAGCGAATATTTCACCACTGAATCTTTTCTTCGTGGAATTTGACTCAATCAACAGAAGCGCGATGTGGAAGACACTTTGTGATATGGGCATTCCGAAGAAAATAATTGATCTGATAAAGGAAACGTATCGGGATGATGGAAATAGAATACAATACAAAGGATAGTAAAGTGATAAATACTACAACCACCGAAGAGTTAGACAAGGCTGTGTATACTATCCCTGCTACTATTCCTAATAGTACTATATAGTATCATGAGAAAGCTTGATGATGCAAGTCCAAATGGAATCCAACGGAACACAACAAGACGGCTCAATGATCTAGACTACACCTTTACACACACATACGGACTGCAGCAGAAAATACAGAAGCTATCAACCCTTGCACATGAAGTCGATCTCAATATCAACATCAGAAAAGCAAAGGCTATGAGATGGAACAACAAAATGGGAACACCAATTACCATCAATAATACACAAATAGATGAAGTTGATAAATTTGTTTACCTTGGTTATATACTGCAGCAAAAACAGGTGGGACCGAAGAAAATGTCAGTCAGCGTGTTAAGAAAGCCAGAAATACATTCAACATGCTCCATAAGATCTGGAATGCGTCCATCCTATCAAGAAAAACAAAACTACGAATGTTCAATGCATGTGTCAAGTCATTACTGCGGTATGGGTGTAAAACATGGAAACAAGAAAGATCACAAACTAACTACAGGTATTTGTAAACAAATGCCTGCAACGACTGATCAAATGCGTCTGGCGAGGTAGCATCAGTAACCAGGAACTTCTACGGCAAACAGAGCAGTTCGACATTGAGACCGATATAAAACAAAGGAAATGGAGATAGATGGGACGTACAGTTAAAATAAATCAGCTAAAGATAAAACAAGTATGTCCCTAGAATGGAATCCACAAGGTAAAAGGAATGTTTAAGACTACCCATGACGTGGAACCCTCAACATAGTTCTATGGTCCAGCCTAGAAAGTGTCCTACGCTCCTAAATGGAAATAAAAGGAAAAAATACCAGTAGTAATTATGTGATGATCGTTACCTTCATCTGTGCTATATTCTTTAAATTCCTTAGAAGTAAAATCAGTTCTCTTGTCCGATATAATATTCTTTGGACTGCCAACTATTTTCTGTAGTTCCAATTGTGTTCCATTTCCAACATAGCTCCAGCAGAGTTCCATCTACAATACAGAATGTGTGTTTATATTATAATATTATAACGTGTATTTTACTTTAACAAACTCCAAACCAAAATACAATTTTGAATGTGTTTATATTGTTTTCTTGAAGCGGTAAGACTGCCAAGATAATCCATTTGGTGTGTATTTAATGGTTGGTCACCTTTCTGGATTAGGCTTAATAGCCCACTCTTTCAATTATTTAAGATGCACGGTACATAATGCCTTATAAATTCTTCCACTCTCTCATTCATGTTCGGAAAATAATATTGCCGCTGAATTAGTTCTAATGTTCTTCTTGTCCCAAAAAACCACTGTTCGGCTTAATTGCTTAAAAATCACACCATTAGTTTTAATGTAATCTTTATATGTACCTGAATTCAAAAGACGGGAAATAAGTTGAATGATGTGATCATCTTTCTGGGCAGCTTTTACTTAATAAGTGCATCATCCTGCAACACACATAGTAACAGACTTCTTGACAATGCGTCTAAACAAGTCATTCTATTCGATAGACACAACGCCCACCCTGCAATGCGGAATGGTAACTTCTTCTTTTCCATTGTACTTTTGAAAGCAGAACAATCACAAACACGAAGCTTCTTCAATACATAAACTATAGCCAACACCTCTAGTTTATAGCTTGTTTATCGTGATTCACATGCAGTTGTCTTCCGACTGTAATAAATTAAGGATCTAGAGGATCTAGAGAGGAATGAGAGGGATCTTGGTCTGACTGGTCTTCCAGCGAGATCTACGTCTTCTATACGAATGGGTCACTGTTAAATGGAAGTGCAGGAGCTGGGGTATACTTAGAATTAAATAATGTAGCAATAAGTAGCAATAAATTTTCGCTCGGATGGTTTTGTACAGTCCTCCAAGCGGAGGTGTATGCTATCAATGAATGCACACACGGAATAACACGTCTGCGTCTGCAGGGTAAACAAATTTGCATTTGTTGGGATAGCCAAACGGCTATCAAAGCACTTGTAAGCCCAGAGACTACTTCTAAACTCTTCAACGAGTGTAGTGCTGATTTAGGTAAAATCGATTTGATCTCTTCATAATATATTTATAAAATATAGTCAAATCAGCAACATTTCTTCTGTGCTGCAAAGAATCAAGACCGTTAGTAAGACTTGGGTTACCAATGAGTTTGATAGAGGCCGTTGAGACTAAAAGTAAAAGTTTTTTGCCGAAAACTATATCAAAACCCTTAACCCAGACCGAAGTCTTGATATCTCAGAGCTGTGAGATTTCAGTCCCTCCATTTTTATGGATTAAGTTTATTCTAATGCAAACCACCATTCCATGTTGTAACTAAAGTTAGAGCAATAGAATGATGTTTTTCCTTGATTTTTTCTTATTAGTTATGAGAGTAGCAGAAAGTCTAATATATGTTAAGGGTCATGCTCAGCCCAAGAATTAGGTGTGGTTAAATTTAAAACTTTCCAGAAAGTTTTTTTGTTCTTTACAGCTTCTAAAATTAAATCTAAATGTTTTTTGATTAAAATAAATATTTAACGTTTTGTATTTTCATTTTCGCTAGCAAAAAATGAATTTGTTCAACTTTTTGATTACAAACAATTTATGTAATATTTGATATCAAAAATAAATTTTGTTGCTAAATTTAAATGAATTAATTGTTCTCTTAAAAAATACAATTTAAAAATTTATATTTTTAGTAGCTTCATTGAACTTTACTTCACCACAATTTTAAATTGCATGAAATAATGCAATCTATCGAGAATAAAAAATCTTACATAACCCAAAATGTTGTTTTTTCTTTTGTTTTTGGTCATTCTCTATCTAAATGACCAATAAAAATGTTGGTGTATGTCTGTGGGTGTATGTGGTGGGTGACTAGTTGGTTTTGTGACATCCTTGCATCTTGATGAAACTTTGTCAAATTTGCCGGGTTCCCTTGAAAATGAAAGATCTGGATTCATTTTAAATTTGGACAACATGGCGGGGGGTTTTCGGCTTTCGATCTTATTGAAACTTGGTATATAATGTTTTAGTACTGTTTCCAATATTTCTGCATACCAACTTCCAGTTTGTCACTTCCGGTTAAAAAGTTTTTTTCAGGTGTTTATAGCCTACAATTGTAGATCGATTTTCATCAAACGTTGGTAAAAGGTTTCAATCAACATGAGTAAAATTTCGTTAGCTTTTGGGATACATTGGACAAACGGGTTGAGGGGCCCACCATAAAACTAGTGGTTTTTTAATGTTTGTTGGGAGCAAACAACATTCGTTCGTGAATGAATTTTGATGACACTTTGAAAAAAGATGCAAATAAGTATGGCAAGGAACTGATTAGTTTTTTAGCGATATTGAACAAAGTGGTGAGGGGTCCCTTGAACACCTGTTTTTTGAAAGCTCAATAACATCTGCACCTGATAATCGAATTGGATGAAACTTGGTCCATATGCATTTAGTACGGTTTATAACAGTTTTGCATGCGAAACGCGAAATCTTTAACATCGGGGAGCCATTAATTAAAGTATTTTATGGATATTATAGCTCACTATATATCCAGAACATTTTGTTTCCATAACTGTGGTGAAGTTAGCCTTTACATCAGCGTCGCAATATTTGTTTCAATGAAATCTGTTGTATAGTGTGAATTACAATATCTGTTACAACAACACAATCACAAAGGTTCCACAACAACACGCGTTCTAAGATGAAGATGGACTTAAATTTTGGACTTTGACTTTGACTTACGTTGATACTTTCGTCACCAAGGTTGAACTAGCATTAACTTTTCTCACCATAATCAATTATACCAGGTAAATGCATCATCTATTGGTTCAATACGATAGTAGCTTAACCCAATTGTAACCGATTGGCACAGCTAACCTGGAATATTTTGACTATGCATATACAACTAATCGATTAAACTAAGTTTTCAAGTGGTACTCGACCATGACGTTCCTCTATGCATCACTAACGGCACGAAAATAAATGCAAAGTTTCAACTACTAACAGTATCATACGGAATTGTCAATGATTGTTTTTTTTTAATTTTAGTTTTTAAAAAATGGTGATTTTAAAAAGTGCTCTTTTTTCTATGATGCATATGAAAGTCTATTTTTATCACGCTTAATGCGCTGTGGAAATGGGTTCCTTTTCCACTAGATGTAAAAAGAATAACAAACTGTAGTTGCTATGGACTCCTAGACAGCGCTGGCGTGATGACATCATCCAAGACCTTCGTGATATAGGATGTCAAACCTGGGGTCAACTGGTCATGGGACAAGATGATTAGAAGCTGATGGCAAAATCCCTCCATGGGATGTAAACGCCAGTATTGTCGTATTGTAAACAACAATATTGCCGAAACATTGGATAAATCAGAAACTATTAATGGAGACGTGAAAAAGTCATGGTATTTGCCCAAAGATTTAAGCGCTGCTAAGGGAATACTTGGACGACCACAAAACCACTCCCAGAAGCCATGGATGGATCAAGCATGTCTTGACGCTATTCAATACAAAAGACATTGCTATCTGAAATGTCTGCAAGGATGCAACACCAGGTCCACGAAGGAGAACTATAAACTGGCAAGACAAGCCGTTACAAAGCTATGTAGACGAACGAAGCGAGAATGGTAGAAGAGAAAGTGTGAGGAGATTGAAAGCTTCAATAAGGAACATCAATCGCGTTACTTCTTTCAACAGGTTAAGACCTTCAAGAAGGGCCCTCAAACTAGATCGAATGCTATTCATAACGAAGATGAGGAGCTACACGTAGACTTTAAAAACATTTTAGATACTTGGACCGCTTATTTTGAAAATCTCCTCAACTTAAGTGACCAGCAACAAGTCGGGCGACGAGCAAAGCTTATTCGTGCGTCAAAGGTACATGTAGACGAACCAACCAAAAAGGAATTCAACGCGGCGCTGTCAAAATTAAAACGCAATAAAGCACCTGATATCGACGATATAACATCCGAAATGATTGTACATGGTGGCGAAACTCTATCCTTAAGATTGTTTGAACCTGTTCAAATGATCTGGAGGACTAAAACCATGCCACAAGACTGGAACACAGCTATGCTGATACCAATCCATAAAAAAGGTAATCGCCTACAATGTGCAAACTACAGAGGAATCGCTTTCCTTTGCACAGCATATAAGATCTTTTCCTACATTTTGCTATCCAAAATCAATCCTTTTGCTGAACAAACATTAAAGTCGACTCCGGTTTAAGACAAGGTCTATCTCTCCTATACTTTTTAATTTAGCCTTGGAATATGTGTGCCGTCAAAAGAAACTACCGACTAATAACAATATCTTATCAATAAACACAGTACAGATGATTGCTTACGCTGACGATGTTGTCATCCTCGGCCGAAGTGAAGCTGTTATGAGTGAGGCTTTCAAGTCGCTTGAGAGTGGTGCTAGAAAAATTGGTCTTCAAGTTAACTACAATAAAACCAAACATATGAATGTTTCAAGAGAGGCTGAGAAGAAAGATTTGATGTGCGGCGATGAACGAATTGAGGGAGTTGAATCCTTTAAATATTTGGGATCAATGCTTGACTCAAACAACATCATACTAACAGATATAAAAGCTCGAATCGCTGCAGGTAATCGAATTTCCTACTCAATTAAACCTCTCCTTGGATCACCGTATGTATCAACTAACACTAAGCTCAAGTTATACAAGACATTAGACCGGTTGTGATGTATGGGTCACAAACGTGGACCCTTACACAAAATGACGAATCGCATTTATCTGTATTTTTGAGCGTAAGATCCTACGCTACATTTTTGGTCCACTTAAGACAGACGATGGAGAGTATAGAACCCGGTATAACTTTGAGATCAGAGACCTTCTTGAGGGTCCTGATATAATAGGTTGTATCCGTTCTAATAGGATTGCTTGGTTTGGGCATGTTCTACGAGCCGATTAACAGTCTGGAATGATTAGAAAAATGTACGTTAGTACCCCAGGGAGTGGGCGACCGCGAGGTAGACCACGACTACAATGGGAGACTGACGTAATAAACGGCCTTAAAAAAATCGGCTGCCATGGTAACTATGTCGCTGTTGCGAATGACCGTGGTGAATATTCAAAGCTGATTAGCCTGGCAACGCTCCTACATGGAGCATGAACGTCATTAAAAAAAAAAATACTACCACAGAAAAAAATAAGAATTGCATTTCCTACGCGATATAAAAACGTTTTTCGTTCGTAAACATGTCTCACTCGACGCTAGCGCGTGTAGTGAAAAAATGTTTTACTAACGAAAAAAACAATGTTTTCATCTCTTGTAGGAAAATATACTATTTTTTTTTCGTTTCTGCTTTAAAATTTTATTATTTCTCCGAAACATACTAGATGGGTTATTTGGTGACCCAGGTTCGTTTAGTTTTCGGTGTTAGTTCGTTTAGTTTTGTTCGTGAAAATTATTCTAAAAGGTTGGTTTTCAAACTTTTATATCCTTCATCCTGTCGTAAAATATTGACTTATGATGTCGGCTTTTATTTTGCAACAGGATTTATTGTTTAGTTATTCCCTCTTTAAAAAAATATTTTGCGTTCATTAACACCTAAGATCGCATATTCTTGTGGACCTAGATCTTAAAAGATTTTAATATGTGATTGTGACATATATTGGAATGCCAGAATCCAACATTTTACATCAAAAAATAAAATAATCAGTGAACCTGTTATGGCCCAAGTACAAAATATTTCTAACTAATATATATCTACCAATCAAATGCTTGTTTCTCAAAAAGAAAAAATAACGCTTGTTTTTACTTGTTGGATATCGCCATGTTGAAAAAATTAACATTTAAAACAAATATATAAAAGTATAATTTTTTTTCAGTGTAATATATTTCTAAAGTATTGCTTAGTATATCTTTCAAACAAATAAAAATTTATTAAAATTGGTTAACCCGTTCGAGCACAATTTAACTTTAATCTTTCTATGTCCTTAAAATTCTATACAAATTTCGAGCCACCCTGTTTCAAAGCTAGCTAAAAAACTAAATATACTTATCGATTTTCTTTTATTATACTAAGGATTACCGAAGTTTCAAGAAAATTGGAAATGGTCGGCTTCACAAGGAGCTTGTAAAACGTATTTGTATCGATACTCCATACGCAAGAGCAATATTCCTTCCAAGAGCAATATTCCTTCCAATTTCGATCTCTGGTATTGTGGCAAAATGAATTAAGCACACTTTGATCTTAATCACTGCTTTGATTTGTATCCATCAACATCTTCGAACACATGTTGTTGTGGGACCAAGGTCTTAAAAGGTTTTTATGTGTTGTTGTGACACATATTGTTATGCCTGCTACACAACACATTTATCTTAAAAAAAAATCAAAACATTTTGATCAAATTTTCATGAAAATCATCTAAATTATATAACTCGTATAAAGAAGCAATAATAAAACTTTTATAGTTTTTAGTTTATTTATTTCAATTTTATAAAAATCGAAATATTTACAAAAGCAATACAACGTATAACAAAAACTATCGTTATAAACTTGTTAGACCATTAATTTTACTTATTTCTTTTCTAATATCTCCAATGTTTGCTTAACAAAACTTAATATTTGTTACGAGTATTATTTTCTTAAGCAACTAAATATTATTATTTAAGATTAATGAAACACATTTCATGCATAAATTTAAAACCTAAAAAATTAATGAAATAAACAAAACAACTTAATTAAAATTAAATCAAAATTTCAATCAAATATTAAATTAATTGGAAATTATTAGTTTTAATATTTTCTTAATTCAGAAATAATTTTTTGTTTTTGTTACTTCAAAGTTCAATTCGAGAAAAATTCTTTTGGTTATTTATTTGTTCTACTTTTCTGGATTTTGTTTTGTAAAATGTAAGTATGAAATACCCGCAGTTTTATTGCACAAATATTTGATGAAAGGCGGTTGTTACGAACCTTATAGAAAAAGAGCTTTTATAGAAAAAGAGCTTTACAACCATAACTTCACTCAAACTTCAGTTTATTATCGTTTTAAACATAAATTTTACCTGTCATTCTTATATGATTTCAATGATCGCACGTTAATCTGGTATACTGTACACCTTTACGATTCTGTTGATCTTTCTTTTTTTGTGTTCTATTTTTCTAATTCACCTGACCGATGGAATGGTTAAGTAAAATAAGTGTGATAATAGTCATTTACTTAAGATTGTTTTCTTTTATTTGAATTAAGAAAAAAAAAGTAATTTGGTATGTAGGTTGTGACTTGTGACGAGTTGATTTACAAATGATTGGAGTTGTATTTTTGAAGATTATACAAATTTATTCCTATATTTGATTAATAATCGTTTTTTATAATTTTGGTTCGATTTATTAATAAAAACTTTGGATAGCCATTTTTACACTAAATAGAACAAGCATGTGTAATTAAGCTTTTGAGGGAGATATCAATTTAGAAAGTTCAGAATAATTATCATGCTTAGTTATGCTAACAAAACTAAAAACTAGACTACATCCTTTCATTCCAGGCTTTTACAGGCTTGTACTATTTTATTCCATTTATTATAAAAACGTTGGGCAAATGTTTGTATTATTTAAAAAAAATGGTTATAAATTGTGGATCTGATAATATTTTAATTGAATTGTGTGGTAATATTTAGTTGCCTAAAAACTGTTTTGTTGAAATTTAATTCAACAAAAAATCAAAACAAAAGATTCTAGTAAAAAACATGTTTGTTAATGATAAAATATTTATCTGCGCGTGGCATTGAAGAAAATAATCTGCATTTATGAAGTTATTGATCTTAAACGACAATTTTGAAATAGAAAAGTAAATACAAAAAATTCCAAAGAAGATAGTTTGCATAATTTTTTTAAAACTTAAATATATTGAAAATGATGTAAGCGTAAATTTTGAAAGTTGCTTCATGCTTGCTTATTGCATTTTGTAATTACAGATGGTTGAAAACGATGAATTTAAATTTATCCATCATATGTAGTGCGATAAAGCTTATACTACTTAGTACTTACTATTGCAGTTCGCATAATATGATAACCTATGTAGTGTATGGAACCCGTTGGCTTACTATACATCAACAAATTATTGGTTCTGAAAACGTCAAGAAAGCTTAACTTAAACTTTTGTAATTCACAAATATATACAAATTTAATGGATATAAAATATAATAACATAATCTATATAAAATATAATAAAAATTATAAAATAAAACGTTGATGTCGCGAATATAAAATAAAGGCGGTAAATTGATTTAAAATATTCTACAAACAAATATATGCATAAATTAATATGTAATAAACAGTTAACTTGTTGATACTTTTAAGTGGTAGCGAGCATTTTTTCTTTCACACCCATACTGAAGACAAAAGTTTTAAGATACAAATTCTGTACAAAAAACAATTCGTCGGTTCTTATTCTGGTGTCAAATATTAAAATAAAAATAATCTGATGTTTTTTATTTTATATAACCGAACATTATGTTAATTTGAATTTTCTTAAAATCGTATGAAAGAAGTGCTTTGTGACTACGATTTCAAAAAAATAATTTTATAAAAGTAATATGTGTTTTAGCAAGAATCACAACAACTCTGGATTGTAATATTCGGTTTGTTATTTCCAGTTCAGAATGATTTTAAAATTTTTTGATTTCACCAGGCAATTAAGATTTACATTCTGGCTAAGGTCAGTTAACTAAGGCTCGTTAACGTCAGCTAACACTACTATTTATTTGGCAATAAAATGATTTCTTTTGTTGTTATTGACATTATTTCAAAAAACACCATAACGTCAATGCGATTTGACTTTGTAAAATTGCATTTCTAAATTAAATACAGATTAATTTTTCAAATTTAATTTCTAAAATATTTATATATACTTAATTTTGTAAAAATTTACGTTTAAATTAAGTTAAGAGTTAAAATAAACATTTAATTTTATGAATTTTTGACGTTTGACAGTTTGGGGCTTGTTATTAGATTTTTTAACACTTAAATCGCATATAGAATCGCAAAAATGGTAAAACGAATAACGATAAAAAAAATAACGGTAAAATCGAAATGAAGAAATTTTCAACACTTCACCACTTCATAGTTACAGAATTTGGCTGCAGTTCTTTGTCATTTAAGTTTCTATCTTTTTTCAAAAGCGTCATTAAAATTGATTAATGAATAAAGGCTGTATGCTCCCAACAAACTTTAAAAACAAAGTGAGAAAAGCCAGCAGTTGTATGGTAGACCCCCCTCCTCCCTCTGATCAATGTGTCCCAAAAGTTGATATTTATCTTCTTACACTAATTAAAACCTTTTTTATAAGTTTAATCATAATCGCTTCATTATTGTAAGCTGTAGTTTTCATAAAAACACTGGAAAAAAATTCCCAAATTTGCGAAAAAAATTTTTTTTACCGGAAGTGTAAAACCGGAAGTTGGAATGCAGAACTGTTATGAACCGTACTAAATGCTTATGTACCAAGTTTCATCCAATTCATTTATCAGGTACAGATTTTATGAAGTTTTCAAAAACACAAGTTCTTGGGGGACGCCTCACCACTTTGTTTAATATCACTCAAAAACTAATCAGCTACTTGCCATACATATTTGCATCTTTTTCCAAAGTATCATCAAAATTCATTCACGAACGAATGTTGTATGCTCCCAACAAACATTGAAAACATAGTGAAAAAACCACCTGTTGTATGGTGGACCCTCAACCTTTTATCCAATCTACTCCAAAAGCTGATGAAATCTTTTGCCAACGTTTCATGAAAATCGATCTGTAATTGTAGGCTACAGAAGGAATAAACACCTGTAACAAACCAGAATTTGGAATGCAAAACTATTGGAAACAATACTGGCACCTTAGATACAAAGTTTCAATAAGATCAAAAGCCGGGATTAGAAGTTATTGAAGATTTATACTTCGATTTGTTCGGAAGACCCACGCCATTTTGTCCTATTTTGAAATGAATCTAGATCTCCTATTTACAAGTGAACCTGGATCATTTGCCATAGTTTCATCAAGATTTTATGCAGGAATACGAAGCCAACCATCCAACCACTTACCCACAGACATACACCAAAAGTACACCAAAAGATAGAGGATGGTCCAAAACAAAAGAAAAATTCCAAGCGACACGTATATCCGCTAGAAATAGGTAGATTTCGGGACCAGACAGCTTTGTGTACAAATAGAATTGGATATGTCAGATTAGTTTAAATAAAAAATTTAAGTAGAAACAGAATAATCCCAAAAATTTATCAAACCAACTAAACTAAATACATAAACGGAAACTACTTTATCAATGCAATTTCGAATAGTTTTGTTTAATTTGGTTAAAACTCCTTAATAACATATTAAATCCTTTGGTTGATTAACGTTCTAACTACGTCACAACTGCAATACTACCACACACAGTATATAATCAACAACAACATCAAACAACTTTTACACCTCACTTATAATACAAATATCTATCAATTTATGAAAACTTTTGTAAATGTGTAATCAATATACCTATATTTATTTCAACTAAGCCACTTCCAAATATTCCAAATTTCCAAAGAAACTATTCCCTAATTCAAAACAATAATGAATTTTCAAAACAACAACAACAAACATTGAAAACAACATTTTTCTATTTTGCGTCTAAAATAAAGTCATTTCGATACCCAAATTCGTATCGAAATGGCCTTCATTAAGATACGCAAAGTTTTGTTTTTCAAGGTTGGTCACATTGGTCATACAAACGTCAGTGAAAGTTAAAACGAATAATTATATAAATAAAATTATTCTTATTAATTAATCTTATTATTAAAAAATAATCTAAATTAGTGTTAAATATTTTAATTAATTAAAATAATTAGTAATAATAACAAAATTTCAAATTGACTATATTTTAATAAAATACACATTTTATGAAAGCTAGTTTTGCAACAAAAAAATATATAGAAATATGATGAAACGCAGAGCTTACTATTTTGAATTGAAATTTTTAGAAATTTTCTTTAAAACATTAAAACATAAAAATTTTTTTAAAATTTCAAGACAAAAAATGCAAAATAGAAAAAATAGTGTAAAAAACTCGTTTCATAAGACGTTTTATCGCACTTATCCTTTAGAAAACTCCCCGCTGCGCGGGTTGTTTTTCTAAACAGATTGCGTGCGATAAAATCGTCGATTATGAAACTAGTTTCTTAATATGCTATTTTAAAATTTTTGCGAACAAAAAATAAAAACTCAAAAAAAGAAACAAAAGAAAATTTATTTAATATTTCTATGGTATATTTTTATATTTTTGGGATTTGTTGTAATTATATAGCGTGAGAGTGGCTTGCATTAGGTTAGCATAATGGTAATTGCATTGGAACTTCTTGGGTTAGAAAACTGAAAATTTCTGAGGTTATAGTTGAAAAATTTGATTAAAAGTTAGTATTAGTTTAAACAAAATAGGCTCAAAAATGATGAAAGCATGGCCGTTTGCGTTTGTTTTCATTTTAACAGCCCTAGGGGCTGTTTTAACCTCTGAACTTAAACAATTCATTTTTTAAGTTTTAGATAGATTTATCTACGTATTTACGTGTGCAAAAGTTTTCATTTTTGAGCTTGGTCATTTTCATCTATATCTAGGACAAGAAAGTTTAGTAAATTTTTAAAACAGCTGATTTTTTAGAAACCTTTTGCATTTTGAAAAAATGATAAAAAATAGTTCAAATATTCAATATTGATCAATTTTATTTAAACATTATGATACAAACGGAAGTGACTTTTAAGGCTCTAGCCGCTTAAATAGTACCCCGATATGGGCAGTTCGCAAACTTGTCCAAGAGATTGTTTGCCGCAACATACACAGAAAATATTTTTGGTGTCGGTCGAAAAGTGCGACCGTGAGAGTGCCGGCATATATATAATTTTTTTTTTATTTTGATTTTCCGTCTCCGCTTATCATATATAGTCGTTTGGCACCAAAATTTTTCCGGAATTCCGAGATAAAGCACGTTGCAATAGGTAGATTTTTATATGAAATCTACCTAATACTTGCATTCGAAAGCTGCCAAAGCGGCGCTTGGAAAAAAGCGTAGATCATTTAACATATGGATTCATAACAAAACTCCCACTAATCAATCCCAATATCTAAAGGCCAACAAAATATCTAACCAGATTATCCCAAACAAAAAGTCTGAAATTGACAGAGCGAAAGCTTCAAAACTTACGTCTATGTCTATTTCTGACGAGAGTTTCTACAGTGCCATTAATTCTTTAAATTCTGGTACAAAATCTTCTATTCCCCCTGTTATTGATGGTGATTTAGTCGTCAATAATGACGCAAGAAAATCTAACTTGTTCCACTGTTTTGGAAACTCCTAAAGAATGACACCAAATCCAGTCTTCAGAAGTGAATATGAATGAACTCCACTTCAAACCCAAAATAGTCGCTAAACTTTTAAAGGGGTTAAACATCAACAAAGCCTCAGGAATGAACAAAATTCCACCCATTATTTTAAAAACCTTTTCTAAAGAACTTGCACCAACTTTGACTAAGATATTCTACCAATCCTACAAATCTGGTATATGTCCCTCGTGCTGAAAGTTGGCAAATGTCCCAGACATTTAAAATTTTTTGGAAGTAAACCATTTAATAGCCGACAGCCAATACGGTTTTCGAAACAAAAGATCAACTACTGATCTATTAAACTACGTAGCGCATTGTTGGAACAGCATACTTGATAAAGGTGGTGAAACATACGTTATTTCTTTAGACATCTACAAGACATTCGATAGAGTGTGGCATGCCAACTTAATCAACAAGCTCATTGCGTATGGTTTTCATCCCAATGTTGTGAAGCTGATTCAAAATTTTCTATCCAACCGATACATTTCAGTCTCCTTAGACGGATTTTTGTCTGAGTCTAAACTAATTATCGCTGGGGTACCTCAAGGCTCAGTATTCTCCACAACCTATTTTTGATTTATATTTAACGAATTGTTGAAAATCACCAGCAACCCAATAAACAGTTTTGCAGATGATAGTACTCTGCACAATTCGTTTGAGCCCCTTCCTTCAAAAGGTAAAATTCACGAACGAATTAACCCCGCCCGGAGAGATGCTGCCATAAACGTGAATAAAAAACTAAACAAGTCGCCGATTGGGGTGACCAAAACCTGGATAATTTCGACTATACCAAAACACAGCTGTTGATTGTTTCCAGATTAAAGACCAAGTTCCCCAAAGATATTTTATTTTCGAACGATCATGTAATGGCGATGGCAAAAAACGCATCTAGAAAACTCGGCTTTCTAAATAGATGCAAACATTTTTTCACTCCATACCAATTGGTCCATGTTTATAAATGCTATATTCGTCCCTGTATGGAGTACTGTTGTCAAGTTTGGGGTGCTGCTTCTGTTCCACCTTGGCCTTGGACTCTGTTCAAAAGCAGGCTATTCGAATTGTGGGTGATCGAGATTTGACATCAAAAATTGATTCCCTACAACATCGTCGCACTGTTGCTGACCTCGTTGTATTTTACTAATATCGTCATCAATAGTACTCAGATGGTGCCTCATCGTGCCTCAATCTTATTATTACCCCCGTTTCCCTCGGCAATCGGCTAGCGCAACCAGACAAACGGTCGAGATCTCGCGCTGTCATACTGGCAGATCGCAGAAAGACTTCTTTGTCCGAACTGCATACAAATGGAATAATTTACCGGAATCTATAGTCTCAGGTGGTTTCAATCCGCAGAGGTTTAAAAAAAGCGTTCGTCAACACCTTAGAGCGCAAGTTGTTGTGGGACCTAGATCTTAAAAGCTATTTATGTGTTGTTGTGACACATATTGTAAACGCTATAACACAACACTTTTTATTAAAAAAAAATATCAATGGCAGCGATTGGGGTACGCAGGGTAGTCACAATCTTAAACCAATAACTGAAAAAATACAAATTTAAAAAATTGAGGATTTCTCGCTATCTCTCACTTCTCCCCTGCGTTGATTGGAAACAGTTACGTAAATAATCAAACAAAAATTTTTTGTGAAAAACATTAGTTAAAAAATATGGAGGGACTGAAATCTCAAATATTTGAGATATCAAGGCTAAAATCTCAAGGCTCTGAGATATCAAAACTTCGGTCTCGGTTAAGGATTTCGATATAGTTTTCGGCAAAAAACTTTTATGAGGACATTGTTTTTAGTTTTGGGTAGCGATGTATATCAAACATAAAACTCTTTTGTAAATTTTTTAGCTCTGTTTATAAATTTATTACAAAACAAACAAGAAATAATAATTTGTTGACGGATAATTATTACAGATCATAAATTAATATAACTTAGTTAAAAGATGATACACCCAGCAAGCTACTCAAAAACCTCTCCATTTGGCATTTCAAGAAAATATTACAAAATCAAAAATTCACATTTCTTTCAAAATTCCAAAAATATTCTAAAAATTAAAATACAATCAAAAATTTTAACTTTTTTTCAAAGTTCTAAAAACATTCCAAAAATTATTACAAAATCAAAGATTGAATCTTTTTTCAAAATTCTAAAAGTATTGCAAAAATTATAACAAAATCAAAAATTGAAACTTTTTCCAATATTCTTAAAATATTGGAAACATAAAACAAAATAAAAATAAAAAACTTTTCAAATTTCTAAAAATATTCCAAAAGTTTTATAAAATTAAAAACTGAAACTTTTTCCAAATCAAAAATTCGAAATTCAAAAAAAATTTTTCTAAAATTCTAAAAATATCGCAAAAATTATAAAAAAATCAAAAATACAACCTTTTTTCAAAATGCCAAAAATATTCCAAAAATTATAATAAAATCAAAAATTTAAACTTTTTCAAAACTTTTTCTAAATCAAAAATTCAAAAAACTTTTCCAAAGTTCTAAGACCATCGCAAAAATTCTTACAAAATCTAAAAAAAAACTTTTTTCAAAATTCCAAAAATATTTCAAAAATTATAACAAAATCAAAAATTTCCAATTTCATGCTCGATAATATTTCATGTCATACAAATAATAAATTTTATTTTTTTCCCAAAAATTTGGTAAAAAATAAATAAAAATCTTTCTTTTGACACACTTGACAACATATTTTTGACAAACTTCTAATGCAATAATCTAGTTTTTGATCTCACATACCGATCCCGACCATCAAAATTTTCCCACATTTAACATTACTACTCATTATCACTTAAAATGAACGTCGCTTAAGCAAAAAATATGCAAAAATCCTTGTTTGACACACTTGACGATTTTTTGACACACTTCAGGTACAGTTATCGATAATATCTTCCTTTCGGCGCTTACCGTTGAGAATACCTATTTTTAAAAACAAAAGTTTTGAAATCCGTAAAGCGGTCTTCTAGATTTCGTCGGTTGTGACAGCCGGCCGGACATACATTTTTTTGCTTTTTTAGAATCAGTAGGTCCTAAAACGTCAAAAAGGGTCTTTCAGACCCAAGTAATTTATAATTAATTTATACTTTTATTCACGGTAATCGTAAAATTAACTGTATTTTGGAATTTTTGATTTATATCATATAAATGTCGTCAATACTTGCAAAAACTTGCAATTTTTTGTCATAATTATGATGCAGAGGACCTAATCATTCTATTTATTTAAAAAAAAATCACCTTTTACTAACGGGGATAAAATAGGAATATTCCGAAAGATTAGATCCTCCCCGATCTCCCTCCTAATCTTTCTATTAAAAAACAAGGTTACTGAATTAATTGAATTTTGTGTAAAAATGCATCAAAAAAGCTAAACTTTAAAAACTCACAACTTTTTCCAGGGACTCGGCAACTCGCGGTCTCGGCAATTTTTCACTTGTTTTGAGCTTGTCTCCTATATTTCCCTGAGACTCTACCGCGCCATTTTTAATTTTTGGACAGAACGACGTCGTGACAGTTCGATAAATTTTTGATTTTATCAATTAAATTATTTATTAACACTAAGTAAGATATGAACACCCACCATCTACGCTAACGTGCGATATCACGATATCTATCAATGACAGTAAGACTAAGATATCAATAGGTGACAGTTGAAACTTAACAAATGCAGTATTTGCTATGATGCCGCGCATTTGCTTGATCGAATAAATGATAATCCGCATATAACCTTTTCTGTTAACTTTAATCAATGATTGAAGTGACTACTGACTGTGTAACATGATTGGTTTGTATTATATTAGAATGGATTATCATCTATAAGAACTCAAAATAAATAACATTATTCAACCCAAAAACTTTGACATCAAACTTCATTAAAAATTGACGACTTAATAATGCAGTTCATCTTACCCAATATTCATGAAACAAAAACAAGTATAACAAAAAACAGTAATTTATTAACGTATGAAAGTACAACTATTTGCGGTTCAGAAAATTGTTTAAATATACATCGTTTTTTTTTTACACGATAAACAGTTAATTTAATTACATTAAAATTGTTTCTAGTTTTGTTGCAAAAGTTAACATTCAATTCAAATAATCGCAAACAAGGTAAAGTGCCACAACAAATAGTTTGTTTTAGAAAGTGTAATGGATATGTATGCATACGTATAGTCTTAAATTTGGTATTTATTGTAGTTTTGTATTAATCCAATTTGATGGAAGACTGCGAGTTTTAATTAATTGCATTGTATCTTCATATTATGTTAAATATTATAATTACATATTGACGTTGGAGGTTTATTGGATTGTTTTAATTATATTTTTGGTTTACAATTGAACATTGTTGAGGATTTTTTTCATGTTAAACTAATTTGAAAACAATAAAAAACAAATTGTTGTTTGTGAATTAATTAAACGTACTTGACTGTTGGCAATCATCTACACTTGATTTAAAAATATGTAAACATAAATAATACTAGTCAAAAATTCTTCTTTCAACTTTATGTTGGGTGCTGTAAGTGGCACTGGCATTATCACAATCCTGTTGTCCTGACTTTATATGAAGATTTTGTCTTCAACTACGCATGTAAAAAAACGCAGATTTTTGATAAGATTTAAAAAGTTATTTAAATGAAGAACCAAAACCATTTGGTTTACAAATACCCTACACTTAGCGTAGTAAATAAACTTTTTAACCAACTCTTCACCTAAGGTGCCTCGATAAATTCTATGATTCTAAATTTTTTCTAATTTCCGGGGGCATTTTTCTAATTGCATAAAAATTGCACAATTACTTAAATTAAATGTTGATATATATATATATATATATATATATATATATATATATATATATATATATATATATATATATATATATATATATATATATATATATATATATATATATATATATATATATATATATATATATATATATATATATATATATTTTTTTTTATTGCAGATGAAAAGACTATTATCATGTAGGCTTAATTCCCTGTGAAAATGTTTTTTTCATAATAGTATAAAATCATTTTTAATTGTTATGTTATCCATTTCTAATTTAATAATTTATAGTAAATATTGTTTATTTATAAAAAATATTGCATTTCCTATGCTAGAGGAAAACATTTTACGTGCGTGTAATTGTCCTACTCGACGCTAACGCGTGATAAATTTTCACTCACGAAAAAGCAGTGTTTCTATCTCTTGCAGCAAAATGTACTAACTTTTAGGGCTTTGAGTGAGGCAGGTTGAGATTATTTTACATTAGTAAAAACATTTTGTATAAATGAGATTAGATTAGTAAGGTTCGGACAGGTTGCACGAGGCAGAACTTGACCTGGTACCCAGAATCTCCGGTCCATAGTGCCGTGTCCGAGTTTGGTCTCATAACAACTATTCTAGAAACCTTTCTATAAGTTTAATGAAATATAAAACCAACTGTGTGGACGACAGTTTGATTGTGCCAGCCTCTATAGTGTCAGAGCCAAAAATCCTAGCTCATACACAAAAAGTGTTTCGAGTCCTCCTCTTCTTTAAGACAAAGCCCACACAGGACTTTCAGAAAGTCCCATGGTAAAAAGGTGTTTATTTAGATGTCAATGTCCTGTAAGAACACCGACCACAGTGCTGAGAGTTTTCCTCTTTAGACTTCTTAAAAGAGAATTAATATTTTTTTTCTGAAATGCTGATAAATATCTTACTTTGCCTGTCTGTTGATGACGCATTCCACCAGGACTTCATCTTGAGGTTGGCATCAACCTTTAATAGTGACAAGAAAACGTTTTGGATATCTTTACAGAGGGTTCTGCACCTCAATATTTCATGCCCGCTCCAGCCATTGCAAGTTCATTCGCTTTTATGTTGCCCGGAATGCTACTATGCTCGGAAACCCACCGCAAAGTGATATTGTTGTGTTTCACTATTTTACAAAGATTTTTCCTACACTTATTGAATAGTTTGGAAGTAGTCTCCGGGGTAACCAGTGCTTTGATATAGCTGTTTGGCTATTCGAACAGTTGCGGATTTTTTTCCCTTGTAAACGCAGATGAGTTATTCCATGCGTGTATTCATTGATATCAAGTAGCGAAAATCCGAAATTCTACGACAACGCCGTGCTACCTGGGTAACGCTAACAGAATTAGGTTGGTGTAGTTGAGAGGCCAGAGTAAATACTGCTTATACTCATGTTATACTTATGTTGCGTTGTTTCTTCCACAGTTACTTACCATTTGGCATAATCAGTAAGCCCTTGTATAGACTTGATTGTTGGATCAAAGTCCAGAAACGTTTGGTTAAGTAGTAGTTTGTACATGTCTCAGTAGATTTGGGATTTCTAAAACTGTTTTTTACCTCCGTATCGACTTTAAAGTCAAAATTCATAAAAATGTGGTAACCTAAGAATTTGTATGAGTATTGTTGCAAATTTTTATACAATTTTACTTTGGACAGTATTGAAATTTTGTCAAAATGTGCGTTTAAATTAATCTATGTCTCTCTCCCCATTTCACTATGGTCACCCCAAAAAATTCAGCATGATAGAAGTTTCGATAAAATTCTAGCAAAATATATAAAGAGTTCAAATTTATTAATAAGAAGATAAGGCTATAATGCCATATTTTTGGTTGAAAATTTATCAAAATTTCTAACATTTTAAAGTTTTTGACTCATTAACCTAGAAACTTCTGCAAGACTAAGCTAGTTTACTATATAATCGACGGAACAGAAAGGCAAAACGATACTACAGTCTGAGTCAGCAGATTATGTTACAACAAAAATGGATTAAAATTTCGACTCCGTAAAATTTTTTGAAAAAGAAATATGGTTATCCAAATTCGAGAAACTTATTTTTGTCTTCGTGAAAGAAAGCAAAGTAAATTCTTTTTATAGGATGTTCAATGTTCATGTCCACATTTTTAAAACATTGTGACAATTGAATGAATTATATTGTTTTGTAAGGAGCACAAAACTTTTCACAGCATAATAATTTTGTTTAAGGAAAGCGAATTCCTATAAGGGAAAATTGTTATGCCTCAATAACTTAATTTAACCTCAAATGCAAACACATTTAAACTGACCAAAACATATTAGCTTGCTAAGAAATTTTGTCCAGCTTCAAGCCTTTAGCATAGAGTAGAGACCATATGCACCGAGCTCGTAGATCAAGTTTGGCCCCCAAACTAGATCCAATACTGTTGAGATATTCCACCACTTTTATCAAGAATGGAGCTTACAAAAATATTTGTGTTTTCTTTTCGTTATAATTATTGTTCGATTCCGGTCGGATTTGTTTTATTTAAGAATTGATCAAGGTCAAACACTTTTATTTTGACATAGGACAAAGGAGTTCGTACAAAAACCATAAATTTACCCAGCTCAAATATTTCATATTCTAATTTCCAAGCAAAAGAAAATTATTAAAATTTATTTTAAATTTTTGAGATCAATTAAACTCAAGTAAGTAAAGAAGTAATTGGAATTTTTTCCAATGGTTTGAAGTTTTTCAGAAGAAAACTCCAATTCAGATTTTTCGTGTTTCGGATCGGATTCGAACCTACCCTCGTCAGTGCCCGGCTCGAATTAAAATTTATATTCTAACCCTAACGTCATAAAACTTTTTCGAACAAATATATTATAATATGTAGTATGTTCAATGAATTGACTAATTTTTGCTTAGAAAAATGAGAATGTCACTTGAATTCTTTAAGTGCAATCATGTATTTGCATTTATAAAACATAAAAAACAAGCAGTTATAAAATACATCCTAATACAGTTTTACAATGATCTAGTTTATAAATATAAAGCTTTTGAAAGTAAATTACAAACTATACTGTAACTATCATTTTTGAAGAATCAATAAAAGTTAAAGTAAATACATAATGACCTTCATAAATATCAGTATCCAATTTTCTTACTAATAAAATATTTTTTCATATAAAAACGAACTTCAATTATTTGGTATGTTACAATTTAAGAAAAATATTATATTAAATCGGGAATTATATCTAATTTAATTATGTTTATTGTCATGTAACAATGGTTAATACTTCACATTTTTTACAAATGATTCGAATCCGAAATTCTACGTCCACAACGTGCTACTGGGGTAACACTGGCGAAATTAAGTGTGGTGTATAGAGGAGAGTAAATACTGCTTATATTCAATGATAAAACATACTACCAAGATCAGAGCCCAGACCTGTTCACACAAATTTTGGGTGGTCGAAGAACTAATCTCCATTGCCATAAAAAAAAATTTGTTATCAATTCAATACCCTGACTTCAGATTATCTCGGTATCTCATAACTGGAGTCAATTTGCGACGGAATGAGATAAATGGAAGCTGATTGCACAGACGGCAAAATCCATTCACGGGAATAAAACGCCAGAGAGACAGAGATATTTAAGAGATATCTATAAATAAACCTATTTACACAATTTAATTTATTTGGTTTTTCTTCAGTTTTTCTGGTTATATTTTAGAAGGTCGTTATATATTTTTTACATAAATGCATTTGCATATCTACGAAAGCTATTCAATTAAAAACAATCGAAAGTTATTTATGTGTGGGTGAGTTTAAATTGTTATTATTTTGAATACAAAGTTTTAACTAAAAATAGCAGCAATAGCTATAAAGTAATAAATAAAAACGCCCCGCACCCGGTATTTTAAATTATATTCTAAATTTTATATCACATCAAATTTTAAATGTGTTGTAAGCTGTTATTGCTCATTATGAATACGAGAATTATAAGTGAGATAACATAAGAGAATGGAAGATATAATTTTGACGGTGAACAATTGTTTTGGACCATTATTTTGGGAACGATTTACATGTTCTAACTCTTTTTGGTTTAAGCAAATGTTGCCATTAAAATGAGAATTTTGGAATAATATATACTTCATCCGTCTATTTAAAACAATTGTTTTATGGCAACATAAATTATTTTATTTGAAAACAACTAACTTTTTGCTTTTTAATTAGTTTTTATAAATAAACGTATTTTATCAACATTTTAGTATACTTTCGGAATTTTGATCTTTGATTTTTTTATCAGCGGTCAAAAATTTAAAGCATCACCATTATTTTTAAATTAAATTTAATGATACAGCAAAATTTAATATAACACTGCGATAAAATATGGAGGATATCAAGGCTTCGGTTTTGGCTAAGGATTTTGATATAGTTTTCGGCATAAAACTTTTATGAGGAGATTGTTTTTAGTTTTGGGCAGTGATGAATATCAAACATAAATCATTGCTAAAGTACAAGTATTTTTTTATCTCTGTTTAGAAATTTATTACAAAACTAACACGAAACATCAATACGGTGCCGGAAAATCATAACAGATCATAGATTAACATAATTAAGTGAAAAGATGATATAATCAGCAAACTACTCAAAAACCTCTCCATTTAGCGTTTCGAGAAAATATTACAAAATCACAAATTCATATTTCTTTCAAAATTCCAAAAATATTGCAAAAATTAAATAAAATCAAACTTTTTTCAAAATTCTAAAAAAATTCCAAAAATGATTACAAAATCAAAGATTAAACTTTTTTCAAAAATTCTGAGAATATTGCAAAAATTATAATAAAATCAAAAAGTGAAACTTTTTTCAAAATTCCAAAAATATTCCAAAAAGTAGAATAAAATCAAATATTTAAACTTTTTCTAAATTCTAATAATATTCCAAAAATTCTTAAAAATTCTTAAAAATTCAAACTTTTTCAAAATTCTAAAAATATTGCAAAAATTATAACAATATCAAAAATTGAAACTTTTTTCAAAATTCTAAAAATTATAATAAAATCAAAAATTCAAAATTTTTAAAAATTCTAAAAATATTCCGAAAATTCTTACAAAATCAAAACTTGAAACTTTTTTCAAAATTCTAAAAATATTGCAAAAATTCTTACAAAACAAATATACAAACTTTTTTCAAAATTCCAAAAATATTTCAAAAACTATATAACAAATTCAAACATTTCCATGTCTCATTTACGTCATACAAACAGCTAAACTTTTTTTTCCAAAAAATTGTGTAAAAAAATAAATGAAATCATTTTTTAGACATACTTGACAATATTTTTATGACAAACTTATAATGCAATAAAATTCTCAATAATAATAATATCATGTTCATTACATATCATTTCATACAAATAAATAGTTTTAGTATTTTCTAAAGAAATAAATGAAAATCATTCTTTTAACACACTTTACATTATTTTTTTGACAAACTTATAATGCCATAATTCTCTATAATAATAATAAAATTTCATGTCATACAAATAATTAATTTTATTTTTTCCAAAAAATTAAGTAAAAAATAAATAAAAATCTTTCTTTTGACACACTTGACAACCTTTTTTTTGACAAACTTATAATGCAATAATCTAGTTTTTGATCTCACATACCAATCCCTACCATCAAGATTCCTCCAACTTCAATGTTCCTACTCGTAATCACTTAAAATGAACGTTTTTTAAGCCAAAAATATGAAAATTTGCTATTTTTGACGCACTTAATGATTTTTTTGACACACTTCCGGTACAGTTATCGATAAGGATAGAATTTTTTTATTTTTGTTTTTATTGCAGTTTCTAGCAGTAATTTTATGAGTGGCAATACTTTTTCTTTTACTTTTCTATTAAATAAATTTTATTTCATTTTGATATTCAAAACGACATTTTTCGGATTATTTATGGTACAAAAAGTTGAACTTTAATGTCCTAGGACTTTATAAATTTTTATAAAGTCCTAGAACGTTAAAGTTCAACTTTTTGAGCAAAATTTAAAACTCATTTCTTTTTATTTTAATAAATTTCCAGTATGAAAAAAATTTTGTATTTACCTCAAACGAAAGGTGTTTTTAAAGGTACTCACTAGTAATTTCGGCCTCAGCTAGACGCCTCTGCCGTAAACAACTAGCTCGTACTTTAAAGTTTCACTTTTCGTTCTAGATAAATAAATAAACTAAACTATAATTATAAATTAAAAAACTTTATTTCAAAATTAAAATTGAATATATAAAATTATATTAAAAATATTATTTATTTTACTATTAATTTATATCAAAAAACAAATTTTAGAAAACCAGAAATTTAAATTAAAAAATAACTACAAATACAAAACAGAATTATCCTGCTATGCGCAGTCAAAAATAAAACCAAAATGTTTTATCCTTTGTTTTATACAAGAAAAAGAAAGAATAAAACAGAGAATAGAATTTTATTCTCGAATTAATTTATTGTTCTATCTTGATTCATACAATACAAACGACGATTTATCCGAGGATTTATCTTCTATCCGCATTCATACAATCAGCCCTTAATTTTTGGTTCGTAATTGATGCTTTCCAACGTTAAAAGTAAATAATTTTTGATAATGTTTATTCAAAACTAAAAACTAGCGTGAACTGCGTTTCCAAACGCGAATGATTGCAGCACAAGCGTAGCGAACTACAATTTTGTTTGGAAAACATGATCGCACTACAGTCTTATCGCGAGCCAAGGAACCGTTTCTTATATTCGATTTTTCGTCGAAAAAAATTGTGTTTTGAAAGTTCTATTGTTTTTTTCAAATAAAAGATCTTTCTAATAAAAGGACCAGTCCTTAAGACCAAAAAAGGGATGGTTAAAGAGACCGGTATTTTAACCAACAAACGAACAGGTAATAAACAGCGCGAAAAAAGAAAGAGATGGAGAGAAAACCAAATATACCGTAGTCAATACTTACAATAATCTACATTGTGTTTCCTAAAAATAATTATTTAGTTTGTATAAGAAAAATTATGGAGGGGCTGAATCACACAGCTCTGAGATATAAAGACTTCGGTCTGGGTTAAGGATTTTGATATAGCTTTCGGCAAAAAACTTTTTTGAGGACATTGTTTTTAGTTTTGGGCAGCGATGTATATCAAACATAACTTTTTGTTAAAGTCCATGTATTTTTTATCTCTGTTTATATATATATTACAAAACTAACACGAAACATTAATACATTGTCGGAAAATTATAACAGATCATAATATAACATAATTTAGTAAAAAGATTATACAATCAGCAAACTACTCAAAAACCTCTCCATTTAGCGTTTCGAGAAAATATTTCAAAATTACAAATTCATATTTCTTTCAAAATTCCAAAAATATTGTAAAAATTATAATAAAATCAAACTTTTTCCAAATTCTAAAAATATTGCAAAAATGATTACAAAATTAAAAATTGAAACTTTTTTCAAAATTCCAAAAATTCTTACAAAATCAAAAATTAAAACTTTTTCCAAAATTCTAAAGATATTGCAAAAATTATAACAAAATCAAAAATACAAACTTTTTTCAAAATTCCAAAAATATTTCGAAAACTATAACAAATAAAAAAATTTTCATGCCCAATTTCATTTTCAATTACATATATTTACGTCATAAAAACAGCTACATTTTTTTTCCCAAAAAATTGGCTAAAAAAATCAATGAAATCATTTTTTGACACGCTTGACATTAGTTTTTTGACAAACTTAAAATGCCATAATTCTCTATAATTATAATATATTTTCATGTCATACAAATTATTAATTTTATTTTTTTTCGCTTAAAAAATTGGTAAAAAATTAAATAAAAATCTTTCTTTTGACACACATGACAACATTTTTTTGACAAACTTATAATGCCATAATTCTCAATAATAATAATAAAATTCATTTCAAACAAAATTTTAATTTTATTTTATTCCAAAAAATTGGGTAAAAAAATAAATAAAAATCTTTCTTTTGACACACGTGACAACATTTTTTTGAAAAACTTATAATGCAATAATCTAGATTTTGGTCTCACATACCAATCCCGACCATCAAGATTTCTCGAAATTCAGTTTTCCTACTCGTAATCACTTAAAATGAACGTTTTTTAAGCAAAAAATATGCAAATTTCGTTGTTTTGACACGATTTTGACGATTTTTTGACTCCTATCGAACCCAGCGTCCTTTTGGCTCTTCCCATTGAGTAAACCTATTTAAAAAAATAAAATTTTTTGAAATCCGTCCAGCGGCTTTCTAGATTTCGTCGGTTGTGACGGCCGGCAGACAGACATACATTTTGCTTTTTTAGAATCAGTAGGTCCTAAAACTTCGAGAAATTCCAAAAAAGTGGGGGTAAGAATTTGACTTTGATCTCATGAATGTAATACTTAGGTCTTTTAGACCGAAGTAATTAATTTATTTATATTAATTTTAAACACTAATCAGTCTTTTAGTTTTTATTAAAGCAATAATTACCGATATTTCGGCATATCCTCATTCTCAAGTTGAAGAAAACTATAAAAAATATTACGCAAAATTTTTTTCAAAATTGATTGATTAATTTAAAAAAATGTATATTGATTTAACATATTTGTTTAGCACTTGTTTATTTATTAATTGATTGAACTGAATTTATTGATTTATTTATTAATTAATCTTTATATGAGCAATTTCGCACAAGTTTAGCAAATTTTTGGGAAATTTTGACTTGACCCCTTTTAATTTTGATTATTTTTTGTTTGTAGATAGTCTTTCATAAATAAAAAATACAAGTTCTCTTAGAATTTTTTTTTCGACCAGGGGTCTTCACAGGGTGCCCCTCAATTTTTTGTTATTTTGTGATGTGAGTGCATTTTGACGAGTGAATGTAGAAAAACTACTCAATCGATTGTCATAAATGATATGTCGTTGAATAGGTATTAGAACAAAGTTAAATAGTAATACAGTCTATCTTTTCATTACAAAACTTATTGAATTCATCAGAACGCATATAAATTCTAATATTAGGAAAATAATTTATAACACCGACGGTGCAAACTTCTCAATACAAAAATAAACATAACCTAATTAACTTATGCCACCATAAAAAAGACTTTAAGGTTGATGCAGAAGGGCATTTTCATGCTACCAGCCATGGAAAGGCACCTTGCGATGGGATTGGTGGTACACTGAAGCGTGCTGCACAGCGTTATAGTATGGGGAACAGAGATATTATTCAAACACCGAAAAATCTTTTCGAATGGGTTTTAAAATGGGAATCTACCATGAACTTTGGATACGCCGATAAAAATGAATATCAATCAACAAAAGAAAAATTAAAAATGGATATAAAACTGCGATTCCTGTAAGTGGAACTCAAAAATTTCATTCTTTTGTACCATTAAATACTAAGACAATAATTGCAAAAATGTTTTCCAACTCAAAAGAAACTTTTAAATGTAAAATAAATAAATAATTTTTATTTTTTTAAATTTAAATTTGCGACTATTAATAAGTCACAAAGCCAAACAATGTCAATTTGGGTGCTGGATCTAGAAACCCCGTACTTTTCGCATAGTTAATTATATGTTTTGTATTTGAGGGTTGGAAAACCTTCAATTTTGCTCGTGTATTCCGCTCAGGGATTAACAAAATATAATGTTCATCATACCGAATTGAGATAAATTAAAAAAAAATTATTTCTGTATAATAATAAATGTATATGGGTAGTTCTACACACGAAGGAAGAAAATGGAGCTATTTACGGCACGACATGTTTTTTGCGTATAAGTTCTGGTAACTAGTTTTAGTTAAAGTTGATGACGTTCTTTCAACTTTTCTGAATGTGGCCAGTCAAAAAAAAAAAAAAAACAAAAAAAAAACAAAAAAAAAAAAAACAAAAAAATACAAGAGTCAAAATTAAAAAATATCCTTCTTAATCCTAAATTAACTCAAATTATCTCAATATTATCTCAAAATACGAAATAAACATTTATCTAAGTTTGCCCGCTTATAAATCTTCCAGGGGACTGAGAACAGGGGACTGATAATTTAGCAGTATTTCGTTTAAAAATGACAAAATTACGTCTAAAAAAAAAAAATAAACGGATTCTATACCAAGGCAACACATATTCACGACGTATAAAATTACAAAATTACCTGTAATTAAAACAATTTTTACGAAAATACTTGCCAGGGGACTGATAATTTGACGTTTTGAATAATTTTTTTTCTAAGACATATATTTCGAAACGGGTTTATTTTGGGTGACCAGCTAGACATAGTTAAGGTTTACAAATTTTATGTGAAAAAAAAATTTTTTTTTTCCTATTAATATACGAAATAAGCAGAGCCGTCCAAAATTCCTATGTTTGTAGAACTACCCATATAATAATTATAAGTAATAGTAATAATAATTTTTTGAATAATTATAAACAATAGTTTCGTTTAATAGCCAAATAAAATTCAAACCAAACTATGCTGCACTATTATTAATCTCAATGAATTGGAGGTACAATGTAGATTAGGATTGACAATCGCTGATCAAAAGTTACCTACAAATAAATTGTAGGTGTTATGAAGTTCATCGGGTCTTCTAGTATATTTATATAGAATAAGTTTTATTTATTATATAAATAATATATAATACTCCAAAAATTTTTCAAAAGGAGTTTTTCTAAAAGAAAATGAAAAAATGATTTCGAATTGCAAAATTCATGTGAATTCCTACAGGTACTTAAGCTTGATCGATCACAAAAATCTTCTTTAATGTATTATTTATTTATTTATTTTATATAGAAAAATTTAAAAAAATTTAAAAATATCTAAATACTATACGAAATGTTTATATATTTAATAAAAAAGTTTGTTTATTTATTTATAAGAGAATAAGAGATTTAAATTATCAAATAACTTTTACACCTAAAAAAATACTATCAATTTAAGAAAACTTTTGTAAATGTGTAATATATATTTATTGCAACTAAAAATTTCCAAATTTTCCAAATTTCCAAAGAAAATATTCCTTAATTCAAAAGAATAATAACTCAACTTTGTTTTTTTTTATTTAAATTTTTGCAAAAAACATAAAAATTCAAATAAATGAAACAGAAACAAAAGAAAATTTATTTAATATTTCTTATGAGATTTCTTATTGTAATTGTATGGCGTGATAGTGTCGTGCATAAGGTTAGTATAACGCTAATTGCATGGGACCCTCTTGGGTTAGAAAGCTAAAAGTCTCCGAGGTTATAAATGAAAAGCGTATCTAAACGAAAACAGGAGTTTTAACAACAAAAACTCAAAAATGATGAAAGCATGGAAAGCATTTGTATTGGTTTCAACAAGCCTCTGGACTTGGATAATTTTTGTTTTATATTTTGGAAAGATATATGTTGTATCTACGTGTGCAAAAGTTTTCAAATGTGAGCTTGGTCATTTTCATCTAGATCTAGGTGTTCTTAGTTTTTAAAATAGCTTTACCTCAGTACCTTTTCAGGAACCTTAAAAGCCAAGGTTGTCTGCATTGTGTTCCATCAATTTTGTGGAAGAAGTAATAGATAGATCTATTTTGGATCAATCCCCATGAAATTATTTGAACGTATTCTTTCTTTGTCTGAATAATAAGCTGGTTACTTTGGGATGAGGTTTAAATTATTTTAATTTTTTCAGCGAGTTAGGACCGTTTATTATTTGTTCGTGCATTTTGCAGATCGTTTTACCTCAGCGATACTAATATTAACTTAAACCAAATTATATATATGTCTAAATTGTTTCTACTACGATTAAAATTTGTTTTACTATTCCATTTCTTATAATATATAACTTATAATAGCATTCATTCATTACTTAAGTTTAATTTAATTTTTTATTCTTTTTATTCATAGAAAACATTTCACTTCAACAACAAAACCTATGGATATAGTTAGCGTTAAAAATCGCAAAGAGAAAAAAATGAACATATCCTAACATTATTTACAATATCAGTATAATTAGAAAAAGTGAATGGTAAATTATTTCCAATAAAAGTTAAAAGTTGTTTTAATAATAAATTTTTTTGTTTATAAAAATTTTATTTATACATTAAAAGAATGATGGATTATGTGACGGTCGTATCAGTCGATGAGAAAACTAATGTAGAAAAATTTTACAATGAAAAAAATAAAATCGTTAAAATATCAGACGAAGATGTATCACAATTTGTGACCGTGGTATCTGTAGGTGAAAATTTTAAACATAATAACAGTTGTAACAATAATGAAAGCACAATAGAGTTAGTAACAGTTTATCGATTACCAGGAGAGCGTATTGGGTTGGGATTAAAATTTCAAGGTGGTGCTAAGAGTAAAGACCCAATTGATAGATTATTTATACAATCATGTGCAATAGACAGTCCAGCATCGAGGGTGAAAACAAGTTGGGGAAACTTACGGGAAGGCGATGAAATATTAGAAATAGATTCAATTCCAGTATTTAAATTAACAAGATTAGAATGTGTAAAATGTTTAAAAGAAAGCAATGTTGTTATAAAATTTTTAATAAAAAATTCTAAATTTTTATCGTTGGATTTTATTGAATTAACAAGAACGGAAAGGTCAAGCTTAGCTCCACCAACACCTCCACCAATACCGCCACGCAAAATTAATAAAAATAAAACTATTAAAAGCGAAAATGATGTAAATGTGGATATAATTAATAATAATAGTAATAATGGTAATACAAATAGTAGTAACAATAACAGCTTGGAAATAGAAAATAATAATTTTGGTGAAACGGAGTCCGATGATACAGGAAGTACAATCTCAACTGTGATTGATAAATTTTCATCTTATCAAAATTTCAACGATGAAGATAATATAATGTTTTCATTTGATTCAACACATTGTGAGTCAAATCGGGACACCGAATCAAAATTGGATAAGATTTTAAATACTTTTACGTTGTTAGAAAAAGAATTTTCGAATGAAACAAATTTATCAACATTTTATCCGAAAAAAGTGAATCGAGTTGAAGAAACAGTGGAACCAAAACCGAGACGAATACCACCCATACCACCACCAAGAAATTTTATAAAAACTGAAAGTTGTATTAAAACGGAAAATACATTAGAACAGGCTAAATTAAACAACACTAACATAAAAAATGATACAGTTACTAATCTTCAGTTTACAACGATACATAATTGGTTACAAGATACATCCGATGTTATTCACGAATGTGCAATTTTTATTGATGAAAATGAAAATGAGTTTAATAGTGAAATTTATAATAATAATTTAAATTCGAAGAGGCTACCATCTGGAACAAATGGAAGTAATACTGAATTGATTAAAAATGAGAATAATATTTTTGAGACGGCACAATCGGCAGTGAATTGTGAAAGCAATGTGGATAATCTTTTTGGCGATAGTGACGAAGGGGATGAAAATATGAATCCGTTTGATCAAATGCAGTATAATGGAGGTTCAGAAGTATATTTTAATAACCATTGGGGTCCAACTATGCTTCCTACTATAGGGGAAGTTGATGAGGAATATCCTTCATTGGAGCAACATATACTAGAGTCAAGGTGAGCATTTAACAGTATAAACATTTATTTTTTTTAGCCTACTTGTAGCCTAAGTTAAAGATTTTTACAGTTTGTTATGATACGAATTTGTTTTATTATTTATTACGGCATTATTATTTATTTAATTATGTAAATAAATTCCGTTACCTCTATCATAATACCAAGTGAATAAATCAACACAAATATTTATGTAATTTATCTCATTTCTCTTTCATACAGTACAAGAACCGAAATTATCATTAATGGAATAGATACAGATGATAAATCAACATCTATTACAATACAGCAAGAAAACGATACTAATTTAAATGAAAATATTGATAACGTAATAGATGAAGCTATTCTTATAAATTTAAATACAACTAAAACTGATTCAAACGAAATTAAAAGTAGCTTAAATAACATTGATAACTGTAGTAAAGATAAAAATATAATCGCAATGGATGATAAGAAACAAGAAATCGATATTGATAGTAGCAATACTGAACATAGTAATGAAAAAACTGACAGTAATAGTAAGTTTTGTCGGGAAGACGTAATGACAAGCAAGACTGATGAAAAAATTTTAAATTTGTGTGATAAGGAAGGAAACATAACAGAAAATAAAGTCATAGTAGAACAAAATAATGAATTGAATCTAATTAAAAATGAAAATTTAAATGAAAACCAAATGACGAGAATGGAATATTTGAAGGAAGAAATTGATAACACATTGAAAGATAATGTAAACACATCATTAAATGAAACAGGTAAATAGATAATTCATAAATTTAACTTTATCTTTTTTAGTGTTGTTGGTTTTATAATTGCCATTGTTTTAGTTGCAAATTACAATACAGTTACACAAATATTTCAAGTTTTAATAAATAACTGATGCCAAACTGATTTTTTTACACATTGGATTAAATCATATTTCCAAGCGGTTGTAGCTTACTATAAGTAATAAACAATGAAAATAAGTTTTCTTTAATATGAAGTTTCAAGGGATACTGGATTTGTGTTTGTATGAGATGAGAAACATTTGTTGTGTGTGGTTGAATACATTTCTCGACTCGTATGCCTGACTACAATGCATAAAAGAGGAACATGTGAACATGGCGGATCCGATCAATCCTGAATTTAACTTAATTTAGATTGTTTGAAACTGAATTTCAAATAAAAAATGCTCAGCAGAGGCATAACCTTGTTTATTTCTATATAGGTCTGAGGTTGTTGCTAATTCCTCTGAAAACTTTTTTCCTTTATCGTAACAAATCCGTTTTGCATTTTGGAATTAATCTCCTTTTCAGCCACTATCTTTATAGGTTTGTTTCTAAGAACATGACCATTTTTGTGCCTTTATATTTTTAAGCCTTATCAAGTAAAGTACATTTCAAAATATATTAACATCTAAATCGATTAGAAATATAAATCATTTCAAATCACCACGACTATGAAATGAAGTATTTTATGTATGGGCTTTTATATTATGAATACCGAACAACTTATTAAATTTTCGCAAAATAAATGAAAAATTAAGTTTTTGCTTGAAGCAACCATGTTGCTGTTAAGTTTGTTGTTAAGCTTGTTAAGTTAAGCTGAAAGCAGCCATGTTGCTGATAAGTTATTAAGTTATTTATGTCATCATGTTCCTCTTCAAAACATATTTGGTATATTCGGACAGTTTTTATTCGAAGTGTCACCATTTGTTTACTCATATGCAGTGGTGATATTCAGCCGGTACGGAACGGTACGCCCGTACCGGTTGTTAAAATTTTTAAAATTTTCCGTACCGATTGTTTTATATTATTTTGTGGGAATTTCTCTTTTTAAATACATTTTTATTTTTATATATGGCTGTAATTTACAGTCTGTAAATACATGTTTAATACTATAAATATTCTGATAGTGGATGGTTGCCTATATTACTTTAAATTTGTATTAAATCGTATGATTGACGTGGAAGTATGATGCTTTTAAATTAATTTAAATTTGTAATTAATTGCTAAATATTTTCTTTGCTTCAACATAAGAATGAAAATAATCAATTACGATGCTGAACAGCATGATGAGAGCATTCCTAATTCTAATCAAGCAAAATAGGTAAAAGGCAAATATGATACTTCTGAAACTCTACACTAATCGGGAAAAACTGTAACGTCTCGTGATGCTGCGTGATTATATATGTGGAATGATAAACAACTAAATTATTTGAAAACTAAATACCAGTGGATTAATGTTGTTAGTGACAAACATGTGGGAAAGAATGCCAGTGGTGCCGTGAAAAGAACCAACTTAAAGATGTCAATAATTTAAAAACTGCGCACTGCGAAAGTTTAAAAGAAATTGCAATGTTTCTTAAAGTTAGTGATTTTTCATATGAGGTATCGCATTCGTATTGGGCATACGGAAATGATTATAATAGAATAGATTATTTGGAATAGATTATTTGGAAATGTCGCGAATTATTGATGATAAGCAGTATGGTTTTCGTAGAAGTCATGCAACAGGTGATCTGTTAGCCTACGTATCCCATCTCTGGAACAAATCGCTGGAAAACCACGGTGAAACATTCAGTATTTCACTTGACATCTCTAAAGCATTTGATAAAGTGTGGCATAAAAATCTTATAGCTAAATTAAAATCTTATGGCATAGACCATCTTACTGTCTCATGGATTCATAGTTTTCTTACAGGTAGCCAATTTCATGTTAATTTAGATGGTATCACATCCAATATTTTCACAACCAATGCTGGGGTTCCCCAAGGTTCGGCACTCTCACCAACCTTGTTTCTTCTATACATTAATGACTTACTTATTTCTACAGTGCACCCAATCCATAGTTTTGCTGATGACAGCACATTACATGCATCACATGCATCTCCTAAATTTCGATCTCATACTGCAGTTACCACTGATAGAGAGTTGCTAATTGATTCTATCAACAAAGATCTGGAGCGTATAATGGAATGGGGTGATCGTAATCTTGTTTCATTTAATCCAACCAAAACCAAATTATGCCGTCTTTCACGAATAGAGCGATATAAGAATTTTCCTATTAAAATAAACCATGAGGAATTGCGTGAGGTTGAATCAGTTAGACTTCTTGGAGTGGATATTCAAAATAACCTGAAATGGAATAAACATGTGTTCAACCTCGCTAAATCTGCAATGCAAAAATTAGGATTCTTGGGTCGGTGTAAAAAATATTTCAATCCCGAGCAAATTTTACTAATCTTCAAGTCCTTTATTCGTCCATGTATGGAGTACTGCTGTCATGTTTGGGGAGGTGCTTGTCAGACAACAATAAATTGTCTAGACTCTGTTCAGAGAAAAGCAATACGGTTGATTGGTAATACCGAACTAACGGACCAGCTTGATTCACTCCAGCACAGAAGAAATGTGGCTGAATTGTCAATCTACTATAAATATAACTTTAGCGAATTCTCCTCTAAGGAAATTCAAAACATCCTTCCATCGTGTGCGCAGTATAGTCGACAAACAAGAGCTGCCGAGTTATCCCATCCATTTGTTGTACAAATACCTCGTTGTAGATAGGGCTCGTAAAATACTCGAACATTAAGTACCCGGGTATCGAGTAGTTATTTTACTCAAATACCCGGGTTACCCGGGTAACCCGGGTAGTTGGATAATTAAAACAAAACAAATTTTTAATAGTTCATTTGTACATATTTAATTCAATTAATATTGATATTTATTTAATTCAATTAATTTAATTCTTAAAAATATGTTAAACGTTAAATGAAATCAAATTTTATAATAATATAATATTCACTATAACTTTTTGTTTATAAAATAGTATTTTAAAAATATTAAGCCGTTGAGTGTGGAAGGAGCTAACGAACTGCGAATTTTGGTTATTATATTGCCGGCTACTGAAAACACCCGTTCGCATGCCGTTGATGTAGGAGTTATAGTAAGCAGTGAAGCGTACAGATTATCTAACGTGTGGTTTCGCTTACCTCCATTTGTCTGCATAAATGGAAGGGATTGCTCAACATTTAAATTTTCGCTTTTTTCTTTGGTTTTAGTTATATATAATGCAAGACAATGCTGTAACTCATTATATATTGATGTTGGTTCCCGCTCTCAATCAGAAGAGCTTGAGCTTTGATCTGCAACTCTGACGTTGTTTTCATTCGAGTATAGAAGTAATAATAATTGATGAGCAAGCTGCTTTGTAGAAATTTTTGTTGCGAAGCTTAAAAAGTCATTGCCTTTTGAAAAAATACAATGATGCAAATATAACAATAATATTTTATTATTTTGTTTTTCCTCAATTTACCCCGTTTGATTGAATATAATTTTTATTATTAAATCTATATATTTCGGGCTAGGCCCATCTTCAGGATTATTAATAAAAATAATAAAAAATTATATCACAATAAGAAAATAAAGTTTTTGACATAAATTATATAAACAAAAAACGATATACAATTTAACATGAGTTACTATGTTATAATTAACTTAAAAAATGGTAATCAAGTGAAAAGCTTAAAGTTACTTTAAATTTTAGAACAATCGGATTAAATTAAAATAATTATCTCTACTATAAATTCTCCATGTTATAAATTGGCTAGATTTCTGTCAAGAGTTTTGAGAGTTTCGTTTACTTCTAAATATACTTTAAAAAATTCTACACAATTTGTTAAGAAAATTATCAAACAAAATATTCCTGAAGAATTTAAATTGATTTCATTTGATGTAACTAACTGTTTTACAAATATTTCACCTCAATTGGCATTAAAAATAATTGAAAGAGATTTTGATGAATGCATTAGTACAAATACAAAAATTCCTAAGAAAGAATTTCTGAATCTTTTAAGTTTTTGTTTGATTGATTGTAACTACTTTAAATATGAAGAAAAATTTATGAAAATGAAGAATGGTTTATTTATGGGGTCTAGTTTAGCACCAATTTTGGTACAATGTGTTCTTGATGATGTCATAAATCAAGCATTACTTAAAATTGATTTTACTCCACTTTTTTGGTATTCATATGTTGATGACCATATTACATCTATTCCTGAAAATAAAATACAAATGGTCCTTGATGCATTGCATTCGTATGATCCTAAAATCAGATTCACATATGAAGTTGAACAAAATAGCATATTAAATTATTTGGATTTAAGTATTCATCATTTGGATAATGGAAAGATTATAACTAATTGGTATCATAAAGAGATTGCTTCTAATCGATTATTAAATTACTATTCTACACATCCACGTAATATGAAGTTAAATGTAGCTAAATCTTTTATTCGAAAAATATTTCGACATAGCCATATAAACTTTTGGAATGATAATTTAAAAATAATTTATAACATACTTCGTACTAATAACTACCCTAAAAGTTTAATTGATAAAATGATTAGTCAGGTTCGTAATACTAATTTAAATCAATTGGGTCATAGTTATAATTATCTATCACTTGATCAAACAGCTAATAATATGGTATCAAATAATGAAAATTTAAATAAATATGCATCATTAACTTATGTTCCGGGTCTAAGCGAAACACTTTCTCGCTCTTGTTCACAGTTTGTTCCTAATATTAAAATGGCTATGAGGCCTAAAAATAAAAATAGTTATAGTTTTACAAATTCAAAATCAAAAATACCTAAAGAACAACATAGTGGTGTTGTTTATAAGGTTGATTGTAATAACTGTAACACAACATATATTGGTGAAACAATTCAAAAATTAGGTGTTCGTATGGATCAACATAAATATGATTCTAAAAAAACTTCAGTTACTAATAATTGTTCTGCACTTGCTAAACATTCTATAGAAAATAAACATGAATTTAAATTCGATGATGTTCAAATTTTGGCTAAGGAAAGAAATAAAACTAAATTACAGATACACGAGGTGTGCCAAATCATAAAAAATGAGGAAACAATTTGTAATTTTAAAAGTGATAAGAAGGATTTTTCAAATAATTATTTTAATTTAATCCGATTGTTCTAAAATTTAAAGTAACTTTAAGCTTTTCACTTGATTACCATTTTTTAAGTTAATTATAACATAGTAACTCATGTTAAATTGTATATCGTTTTTTGTTTATATAATTTATGTCAAAAACTTTATTTTCTTATTGTGATATAATTTTTTATTATTTTTATTAATAATCCTGAAGATGGGCCTAGCCCGAAATATATAGATTTAATAATAAAAATTATATTCAATCAAACGGGGTAAATTGAGGAAAAACAAAATAATAAAATATAAAATTTTTAACCCGGCTAAACAAGTTTATAATATAACAATAATGTTATTATATCCTTTTGTCGACGTTCATTAACTTCGTTTTTCAAATAGTTCACGAGAAATAGGTGTACTAATCTCGTTTATTTTTTTTAGTACGTAGAAGTACCTTCAGCTGTTATTAGGGTGGCGTTTTTTGTATTCAGTTCTTGTACTGCTAACATAAGTGGTTCGAGAATAAAAGAGATTTCTTTTAATATTTCTAAATCGCATTCCTTCATTTTGTCAGCGCCTAGCTCATCGAGTGTAGAATTAATGCAATTTTTTAATTTAAGAAATCGATTTATTGCTGCAATAAGTATGTTCCACCGTGTTTACAATTTAAAATTAGTTTCAAGTTTTGACCTTCTTGAACTTCTACGTGCTCTAATTATAAAAATAAAAGAAACTAAACCATCGGAAAATGACTGTAGTCGTTTGTGTGGGAGTACTCAGGCATCTCTCAAGGATCTACATTTTAAGGTGATAGAAGTATTTCTAAAAAATCTAGATTCATTCATTTTATAAATCTTCTTTGGTAAAACGCTCCATGCTTTGTGACTTACAAGCTTCGTAACTATTTGACGGCCTTAGCTGATTTACGAACTTATCTAAAATACAACAATGCAACATATATTTTCTGAAATTATTTTTTGAATAAATCAGCAAAAGTGACAGTGAGCTTCATAAGAATTTTGTTTTTGTTATACCCGGGTACTCGAAGCTATTACCCGGATATTCGAGTAGTAAAATTTTTGGTAAAATACCCGGGTACCCGGTTATCTGATACCCGAGTATACGAGCCCTAGTTGTAGAACTGTGTCCTTTCAGAACGACTATTTTAATAGAGTGGCCAAATTATGGAACTCATTGCCTTCCTCTGTATTTCCCGATGAATTTTCCCCTCAGGCATTTAAAGAAAATGTCCATCATCATTTAAAAAAATTAGAATAGTTATCCCTATATCCCCATTCCTTCCATTTTCCTCATCTCCTTCCTTTATAGTTGACATGGTATCTTCGGATATTCAAAGAGTCTAAATAATAATGAATATTTCATATTTAGTGTGCTAAACATGTCTAACTAATTAATAAAAAAAAAAAAAAAAAAGATTTTTCACCCTTCCCCAGCTCAAAATTCAATTCAACAAAGAGCTATAGTAGAATTTTTTTGCCAGCGAACACGAAATTTGTTTGTTATGCGCATATTTTTGTTTGCACATCATGTGCGGAATATTCAGTGTTTCGATTAAAATATTAAAAAAAACTATTGGGGTCCCATTGAAATTTACAAAGAAAACGCATAAAATTTATAAATTACTATTGAAATACAACCAATTATACTAGAAACCCAAAAACTAGTACAAATTTATTGATTTTGTAGGAAATATAACAAAATTTTGATAATTAAAAATAATTATAATAAAAATAACGACGCTTAAGTAAACAAATATCACAACAAACAAATGGTACGAACTAGGAATAGAAATTTAACTAATATGATTGTTTTGAAAACAAATTTATCCCAAAATAAATAAATAATAAATAATCTTACAAATTCGGCCATCCTGGAGCTTCAGCATCTCATCTAATCTTCAGCAACGTCGTCTTTTGATTGGTCAGACTAGAAAGAAAAACTCGGTCTATACAACCTATTTTGTGCCAACCGAATTTTTTCTGTCACAATAACCTCAAATTCGGTTGTCTTTTCTTCAAAAACCAAATTTGAATGAATAACAACCGAATTTCAATCTATTGTGACAAAAAACATACGGTTGGCACAAAAGGGGTTTAGTGGCCGATTTTTTCTTTCAGTGTACGATTAACGACCACAAGTCTTCTCTAAGCTACTCATCGTCAGTTGTAGCTTTTCTTCTTCACAATTGCTAAATTTATGTCAGCGATTTCTTCACTGAGTGCCGAGTTCTTCTACAACAATAGATTCGTATAGCTAATCGTCTTCCTTATTGCCAACATCGGCTCATTGTCAGTATGATATTTGTTACAATCAGTTTCTTTTTCATCATCATTTTCGGGGTATTCCGGGGCGATATGTCCAAAATGATTACACTCAAAACTCTTAACCCCTTTATTCTTATTCGGACATCTCCTTGATGAATGTCCTTTTTCTTCACAATTACAGCACAGAAACCCGGTTCGGATTGTAACTAGTTTTCCAAATGCGTTGTTGTTTTCTATCTTAAATTGGGAATACAACTTCAGTTTTTCTTAAACTCATCAACCGTTGTAGATTTATACAATATCCACTTATTAGTTGCAGTATCCATAATATCTTTAAAAGTGTACTCACTCACAGATTGATCTGCTACTCCTGCTCTGCAACATGATATAATTCTCCAAACTTTCATCATTCGTTTTTGTTCGTACTTGCCATTGCCTACGTATCTCAGCACAACTTTTTTTTCAGAAAATTCCGATATTAAATGATCTTTCAACTGGCTGAAAGTTGTTAGATCAGTTTTCAGCTTTAAGTTTCTTATGTCTGGGTGTCCAATTCATTTGGTCTCCTTTCGATCTCTTCGACTAAAGATTGAATTCTGTAATTCGATTTACCATTAAATATTGTTATAGAATTTAGGACATCATTGTATCGAATTGCTTCCTCATATTGGTTTTTCTGTTTTTCATATTGGCTATCTGTTTTTCTTTATATATTCTTTCTACTGAATCAATAACATTGGCCTGATTTTCATCATCGCCAGAATCTCTCCTTTTAGAATTGATTTTAATGTGTTTTAATTCGCGTCGCATTTTTTTTAATTACAGTAAACTTTTTTTCCCAAATCAGTTGCATTCGACGTACCTGGTTGCTGATCATTTGAAAAATTTTTTTAAGCTCGGTTTAAATCTTTGTAGAAATGTTTCCTCATCAAATGTTCCAAAACAAACCATACACATTAAACCGTTATGATTTCTCAAAATACCGGACAAAATATTAAATTACTTTTGCGTCTATTTTCACCAAAAATAAAAGAATTTTCTTAAAAATTTTGCATCTAAGGAAGTCCTAAATCCAGTGCGAGGTTTAGATATTTTCAATGTTGAATCCAAAAATATTTTAAACAACTGTAAAATCCACTGATGAGATTCTGCGGATTATAATCAATAATCAATACAAATAAGAACACAGATAAGAATACAGATAAGAACTTATCGCTTCTTCTTGGACGAGCCCCCAAATATTGTAGGATTTCATTGATTTCTTTACAGACATTTATATAATAAATGGAACTTGCAAAACTTTATTTCAAAATAACTATTTTATTGAATAAAGCAAAATCGAATAAAGAAGTACCTTAGTAATAGACAATAGCTTAAAATCAATCCAGGAAAAGAATTACAAGAGAAATTCTTTACTAATAAAAACAACAAGCTATTTAATGATAATAGATTTGATGGAAAAATCTATTGAAGATTTTGATGCATATCTTATGTTAAATTACGGTTGAGACAAGGACATCATCTACCAAGTGACAAGGGTGTTAAAGAATCAGTTCTTGTTCTGAAATTTATTAATTTATCAATTTTTTATTTTGGAAATTATTTAAGTAGATTTTTAAATATACTTTGTGTTTTTTATTTAAATAAATAATGTTTAAGTTAATATATATCTATGACAGATTTTTTTTCCATGCGTACCGGTTGTTAAATACTTCGAATATCACAACTGCTCATATGGCTATATAAAGATATCCCAGGGTTATGAGTTTCATTATCTTGCTCCGTTTAAGACCTAATAAAATCATTGGGTTTTGCGGTCCCTTTTTAAAATAAGGCTCTTCGAACCCTTGCAGCCTAGTGGCATCATACTTTCTTGAGTTGATATATCGGTGGAAATGGGAAATACTGTTCAACGAATGATCGTATATTTTCCTATATATACTAATTGCTGATTCATGCCATGTGACCATACCTGCAGAACTCTTCAGGGATGCTCACATGCCGTGAATCACTCTTTATTCTTGAGCTCAATATAATTGAAGGATCTAGAAAATGTGTTACATTATTTTGAACCTAATACCGTCGTTTTTCGAGAATTTTTAAGTTCTCCTGGAAGTCACATAACCTGTTATTGATCTTACCAGACAAAATTTGCTCTATCGTTTGATTCAATGTTGCATTTATGATGAATACTCCAACCAGGGTATCCAAATAACTCGAATATTTAAGTACCCGACAACTCGGCGTATTTATTTTCTGAAATACCCGGGCTACTCGGGTACTCGGATATTTGGAAAAAAAATAATATGTATCAAACTAGAGAAGTTTCGGCACCTTGCGAGTGCAGTCGTGTAGGGTTAAAATATTTAATTTCTTTTTGTTAATAAGCTCTTTCCAATCCACTTAAAATAAATTGAAGTTTTTTCTATCCAATATTTAGTTCTGGCAAATTTGTTTTATAAATAACAAACAGGACAGAGACTAAAAACCATGCCACCTGAAAAATATAAATGAAAGAATTCGGTCGTTTTAAGTAAAATGTGCCACATGAACAATAAATATATCGGCGATATATACAACAAAAACTACACCAGAAATGACAGTTTACAAAAAACATATGAATTGTAGCTAAACCCTTCGTAAATAAAACCCATTATTAACTTAAATTATTTTTTACATTTTATTTATTACTAATTAATTAATTCATAATTAATTCATTCAATAACATGTGTTTTAGAAAAAGTATTAAATAATATTGTAACGTTTCTGGGCCGAGTTACTTGGATCGTCGATCACTATCAGGTACATAATTTAAAAAAATTTCGCTTTTAATTTAAAACTGATTGTCTATCCCTAACATATGACCTCTAAAATATACTAGGCGTTACCATCTACAAACTTTCAGAACAACAACCGATCTTTATGAACAACAACACAAAGCACAATAGTAAAATGTTCACCCATAGGTGTGAGATTTATTGGAATCTATTCTTTTTAATATGTTTATTTACCTTTTCTCTAATACACTGCGTATATATTTTCTTATAAGATTAACAAAAATTCTCTGTTGCTTGTTATTTTGTTTTTGTTAGCTTCTTGTTTATTCAGGTGTTTTATTTTCTTTTGAGGAACTATTTTCTCTAAAAGGTATTTTTCAGAACGATGTTCTTTTGTACTGTATTTTAAAAATAACTAGGTACTGCATTTTCAAACTACAAAAATAAATGGCCAAAATGTCAAAGTTGAAAATAGTTGTTTTCTGACCACTTAATTTTATTAAAATTTATTGCTCAACTACTTTGTCCATTCATCGTACAAATGAAATGCATTGTCAGAATCAATAGTCTCGAGCGCTTTCAATTCCCAAAGATTTAAAAACAGCGTCCACAAACACCTCAGAGCGCATGTTGTTGTGGGGCCTAGACCTTAAAAGGTATCTATGTGTTGTTGTGAAACTTATTATAATCGATAATACACAACGCTTTTTATTAGAAAAGATAATAGCTCTTGTATGGCATTCGTTTTTCATGAGAACATTCACAAATTGTTTGCACGTATATTTCAAGCTAATCTTTGTGAAAATAATAGTTGACAATATCTCTAAGTTTAATTAGAGATATTAAAAACATAATGTCTTAAATCATGCCTTAAATCATGTCCAAAAATAGTTGTAGCTTGTGTCGTTTTAGAGCACTGCTGATCTATACGCCATAAGAAATAACATAATATGACGGTTCCAATCACGTTGATTTTTGTTTACTACTGTTGCTGGATATTTCTTCAGAGTAGTATTAAATCTTTCCACCATGGCATTGTATTAGGGATGTGAAGCAGTTGTTTTTGTTTTATTGATTCCAAGCATCTGACAGATTACTTGAAATACCAAACGTTGGTTTTAAACTTGATTATTGGTGCGAAGTTAGGATCTTCCAATTGCTTTTTCCTTACTACTTCAGCTATCCAATCTTCTTTAGGAAGCACTTGCAGAAATCTGACGTATAACTATAAAGTATCCCTTTCTCGCCGTCCGATTACAGTGCTTGTATACCACCTGGCAGTCTTGACGATGCATCAGCATTTCCATGTGCACTTCCCCTCCGATGTTCAATGTTGGAATCGTTTAATCTATTGTGTTACTTGCCCCGCTAGAAGCAAAATTTTTAAATTGTAGTAACCACCTAAATGCTCCATGATCAGTTCTTTAGTTTAATGTTGGACCGTGCAAATATTTGAATTTTGAATTTTAAATTTGGTATAAGATTTGCCAGAACGGGTGCAGTGCACAATCTTCTTTCAAGTTCCACAGACGCATATTTTTGCTTTTTGGTCCATTTAAATGCTTTATCTTTCCTTGTGAGCTCATCAGACTCTTAGCAACATTGACAAAATCTGGTACAAAACGTCGGTTATACTTATTCATAAGCCCAGAAAACTGGGAAGCTCATGTAAACTCTTGGGTCTTGGCTATTCTCTTACTGTTTTAATCTTGTTGTGTGTATTCCATTAGTTGTTACTTTGTGCTCCAAGTATTTTACTTCCTCTCTGAAGAGTGTTCATTTATTTGAAGTCAATTTCAGTCCTGCTGCTTGAATTCGTTCGAAGACTTCTCCTAAAATCTTGGAATGATATTTGAAATCCTTACCAATTACCATTGTGTCGTCCGAGTATACCAGGCACCTGCTCCAAATGAATCTTTTCAGCATACGTTCCATTAAATGTTCACATGTTGCTGGAGCATTACACAGAATAACATAACATTAACATTAAACTGCTATAACTGCCCGCACCAAACGCTATCTTTTCTCGATCCTCTCCCTGAACATTTACCTGCCAATATCCATTTTGCAGATCCAATTTTTGAGAAAAATATGGTTCACCAAAAATGTTCACCTTTCACAACGGTAGCTACTTCTTCACATTTGCCGACCATTGCTTTCTTCTTGAGGGTTTTTGTCTGAAGTTTTAATCCAGCACAACTAATATTTTCCCTATAATTATATCAGATATCTTGATGTTGTAGACTATGTTCGTTGGCTTCCACAGCCCACAACCATGGTGACACAAAAACTCCCCCCCCATCTTCCCCAGACGATTGTTTCGGTATTTGGTGGTAGCTTTACTCGATGTTCCAATATTATTCTCCTCATAGTTGATTCTGCACTATTAATCTAAAGAGCCAATTCCACGTTACCATACTCAATTTCCAGCGCCTATTACGAATCCATTTGTCGTCATAAATTTCATGCCTAGGATTACTTGCTCAACGATGTTTCCCACAGTTCTTTGTGCTTAAAATGCGTATTCCCTATTTTTATATCAGCAATCTTGTTTCCCTGATTGCTGCACTTTCCCCTGTTGTTCGATTTGATATTTTCTGCTGTCTGTAATTGCGAGTTACTCCAGTAATTAGTGTAATGGTATCGTTCTTGTTATCAATTTCAGCTTTAATCGGTAGATTGTCACCATTTATTGCAATTCTTAAAATAGGGATGGAGATTATGGGGCATTTGGTTGTGGGAGTCAGTTTATGCCCCTTAAAACTGACTCTTTTTAATTTAACTGGTTTGACACTATTCGATGTTCCTCTCTCGCTTAAGCCTCCTCTTCATATGAGCTACGTCGAATTGACGATGTTGACTTTCCTTGTTTTCTTCTGATCTCTCTGCATTATCGTAATATAGCAAACTTATCACATACCCAGTATCTGATTCTACTGCTTGATCTTTTCTGTGGTCTAAAACTACTGCTACTTGATCTTTTCTGTGGTCCAAAACTATCCTTTTCCTCTATGTATACACGGCGTACCTTGATTGTTAGTTTGACAATTGCTTGTGCTGCCTTACATGTCAACACACAAGCTATTGTTTCGGCAAATGTAGCTTTAGGTGTCATTATAGCTGACGTCCGTGTCTCAGTATCTTTGATGCGGTCAATGAATGCACTTATCTCGATTCTTTCCATGTAATCTGGTAATGTATTTCCATATGCCATGTGTCAAATGCTCAATTGCAGAAGAAAACTCTTGAAAATTTTCTTCCTACTCGATGAACCCTTCAACTCAATTTTGTATTCCTCCCGCTTGTGGTCAATACCACATTTCTGATCTAAATCCCTTATGATTTCATTGAAGCTCCTTCGAGCTTGTTTTGGAACTGCTTGGATGTTTTCTGCTGCTTCACCCTTCAGCGCTAATATCAAAGCTGCCACGCGATGCGTTTCATTCCAGTTATTTTGATCAGCTGCTGTGTCAAATTAGAATTTGAACATTTCAAATGATGATGTTCCGTCGGCGATGCGTTTCATTCCAGTTATTTTGATCAGGTGCTGTTTCAAATTAGAATTTGAACATTCTAAATGATGATGTTCCGTCGTATGGTGGAGGTTTAAGCTTTATAAGCCTTGTATTCGTTGAACCGGATATGATGTTTTAGCAATTATTTCAATATATTAAAGCCTTAGAAGTAGATCTTCTACTTCGAAGTCGTCTACTTTTGATTGAATTTTCTGGCTTTAGTTGAAAAGTTTCTGATTTCCGTCGAGCACTTTCTGCATCAATGCTTAATTTCTTGCTGTACTTTCTTTCCTTTCTCATCAATAATTTTCTCTAGTTCAACACGTAGACTTGCTGTAATTTGTAGAAGCTTATCTTACTTCAATGAAATAATATTGCTTTTATAATATTCTATTATTTTTTCATATACTATTCATTAGTTTTTTTACGTTAAAATATGATATTTTTTATAGTCGAAGAAACAACAAAGCTCCTCAGTTTGGTCCAAGTATTTCAGGTCCAGATATTCAATATTTTCGGTACAAACTTCGCTTTACCCGATCAAACAGAGTTTACCAGTTTTCATTTGTAACAGGCACAGAGTTCCTGTGTCCTATCATCCTGAACAGCTATCATCTTGAATCCTTGTAAATAATTTTATTATGGATACATATCTTACTGAATACATTGTCTTGAAATTCTCCTTTCAAAAATGTGTAGTTCTTATGTCACCGTCGGGCTGATAGTGAACCACATGGAGGAGGCGTAGGCCAAGATGGGCCTGATTAAAGTTTTATAAATTAGCAGTTTTGTTCCATTTTCCTCAGATATTGAAGAGAGTAGAGGCCTTAGGACTGTCGCCGCACCCTTTGCTTTATTAAGAATCGCCATAGCGTGATGCTTGTAACAGTTCTTATTTTGAATAATAACTCCTAGGTGCTCCTGAGTATTGGTAGCATTTATAACACTATGGCCTACTGTTAATGAAAGTTGTTTCCTTTTTCTGACAACGAGATGATGACCCCGGCAAAAAGCGTTTCTGAAGCATATGAGAAAACTCATAGAATCATTGACTTAATACCCCAGTTTCTGTAGAATTGTATTATTAGTTTGAGATGATCATTTATTTTATCAAAAGCCAAACGTGGGTCTTCGTCTTTGGCGAATATTATTGTGTCGTCCGCATATAATATGGTTTTGGAACTATTGTCTGTGGTAGTCGGGATATCGTGTATCGAGATGTTGAATAACCAGGGACCTAAAATTGAAGCCTGAGAGACCCTTGAATTTACTTTAATTAGGTTTGAGTGAGAATGACCTATTTCAACAAACAACTTTCTATAGGACAGAAAACTTTTTATCCTTTTAATAATGTTCCACAATAACTACTAATAAAACTCAAAAATAGCCTATTTGAAGCAACATATTACATTTTGCTACAAGATATGCAAACGCTGCTTTTTCATGAATGATATTTTTATTATAAATTATTTAATTAAAAATCGACAACATACCATTTACAATTCATATTCTATTTGTATGGTTACTTTGTCTTAAAAACTATTTGATGAACACATCATAGCAACCACAATTTGTTATTTAGTGAATATGATTTTACACTAGACAAAAAAACGATTTTCAAAGGGGAATAAATCTGCATGAAAATAGACTTCATTTGCTATTACAGAAATAGTACATTATTTAATTAGGAGCTAAAGTGATCCTTTCCTTTTAGTGTTGAGTCTATAGTTTAATTTTGATAAATATGAATTTTTATCGTCATAATTACTTCCAAAAAAGAGAAAAAAACATTTAAATTTGTATGAATAAATTTTTTTTATCAAAGCAGCCTTTTCAAAATTTCATAATTCAATTGAAATAGTTGTTATTTTGTTGTCATAGCTATATACAATAATTCAAAATTTCATTATCCAATGAAACTGTTTGTTATGTTTTGTTGTCATAGAAACATACAATAATTCAAAATATTATAATCCAATGAGAATTAACTTATTTTTGTTGTCATAGTTATACAATTTGTTTGAAAAAAATAACAAAATAACAAATAACAATTGCTACTTTACAGCCGCCGTAGTATAAAATAAAAATGGCGTTACTTTTGCAGCCGCAGTAAAAAAAGTAAGACTTTAACTAACTCCCTAGCGACAGCAAAGTTGAACTTTACAGCCGTTTGCCGAAAATAGCTATTTATGTATTAAGGGCGTAAAGTATGTCTATTCCGCTTGAGAGTGAAATTGTTGCTCGAGGCGTTAGCCGAGAGAAACAATCACTCAAAAGCAAAAGAGATACTTTATGCCCGAATTGCATGCAAGATTTTGTGAACGAGTAAGATTCTGAATTATTTGCATAAATAAAAATACATATATTTACACAAAATAGTAAAATATTTTTTTAGAAAATTATTTTATCCAAGTAGTTTTTCGAAATAATAACTTTAGGCATTGTTATTTTGATTTTAGGCATTGTTATTTCAATTTTGGCATTGTTATTTCAAAAGAAAAAAAGGCCTGCCTTATGAACAATTTTTGAATCCTAAAAGTGCATAAACAAATAGTGCAAAAAATAATAGAAAAATATGCAAAAATAGTTATTTATGTATCAGGGAAATTATAAGGATGTTAATTCGGAGGGATAGTAAATTTCACAAGGTAATTGACATCTAATAATTCACGTGATATATAAATAATTTTATTTTTTACTATAAAACTTTTATTAAACTAAAACATTTATTTCTATCAAGTATTTGATTGCATGATTTTGCGTTTTAATTGATCAAGTAATACTAAGTTTACACCAGTATCTAATAGGTACGTACTATACTTATTAGGTCGACTATGGTCGATGTAAACAGTTATCAAAAGAGTACGTACCAAATATTTGGTAGGATGATTTGCTACGTATCAAATTAGGTACATAGCAAATAGGTATTATTTTTACGGTGTGAACACTAAAATTTGGTATGACATTTAAAATAAAAATAAATCAACTTATTTTATAAATATATATTTATGTTTCATGTGATTTTTTTGCTGAAATTAAAAGTGAAAAAATTTTAGCACAAATATAATAACTGTTTACAGTTTTTTATAAAAAATATATGTGGAACTTCTTTTTTTCTAACCAAAAAACTAACAATGAAAAAGACGCGCTAAAAATTAATATGTCATACCTAATTAATAAAAGTTTACATCACCGTACCAAATTTAAAAAGCATGACAGTGAAAATGGCTAGCAAATTTGATACGTAGCAAATTAGATACTGGTGTAAACTTAGTATTAGTTGTTTTTTAGTTCAAATTGTATATTATAATTCCCTTGGGAATTAAGAGTATCATTATTACTAGGAAGGCCCGGCGTGCTTCGCTACGCTTATAAATAAAGTTTTTGCGTAGACATTTTGTTGACGTAGAAGCAATGATTTCAAAAAGTGGTAATGAGAAATGCTACCATATAATTTTTAATTTTTCTTTTTAAATATATGAATGAAAAATAATCAGAACTCTAGCTGATCAGTTCGGATATATGAAAAATTAGCGATCAAATAAGTTTTCAAGTAAGCTTCGTATGAAAAATTAGCATATGAAAAATTAGCGATCAAATAAGTTTTCAAGTAAGCTTCGCTAATTTTTCATATATCCGAACTGATCAGCTAGAGTTCTGATTATTTTTCATTCATATATTTAAAAAGAAAAATTAAAAATTATATGGTAGCATTTCTCATTACCACTTTTTGAAATCATTGCTTCTACGTCAACAAAATGTCTACGCAAAAACTTTATTTATAAGCGTAGCGAAGCACGCCGGGCCTTCCTAGTTAATTTTAAAGCATGAATAGAACACATTGAAATTTCATCTATAATAATGATTGATGCATTATTAATATATGTGCCATGTACACTGTTTGGAGTTATATTTGGCATTGAATTCTCTAATAATGGAATTGGTAATTTGAAAACATTATGCAAAGTTCGCCCCCCAATCAAAAGAGTTGATGCAATACCACTGAAGGCAGTTACAATACACGAAAGATTTAGTGAATTAAATTTATGAATGATTGCCGTTTGAACAAAAGTTTTGCCACAACCTGCATGAGCTGTCAAGAAAAAAAGCTAAAGCATTCGGAGGAACATTCAAACCACAGATAAATGCAAATAATTGACGAAACTGTTTTGGTGATTGAATTTCTGAAGCTTCAAGTAAACATTCACGCTATTCATTATCATTTGTTGCAATACCTCGAGCTTCACATGCTGCAACAAAAGTAGGGTAGGGTACACCTTCATACATACGTAGATCAAAAAAAGATTGGGATCAGGGATTTCAGTACATACAAATTTATTAATCATTTCATTTCCATCAATTCTATCTTCATCTGACAAATTTAACAAAATTCATCATTTTTAAAAATAGCAACCACATCAGTTTGAACAGCATCATTAAAACGACGAATATCACATTCTCTGTTAACTTTTATAACCATTGACACATCAGCAGTAACATTCTCAGGTCTTTCACAAAATTCATGCATTGATTTAAAAGAACGAACAAAAGGATTCACACGATCTAACTCAAAACCTATCTTACGCATAAGAAAAAATTCGAAATGAAATTTAAAACATAGAAAAACAATATGTACGTTTATTCACATTCAAAGAAATAAATATACTAACAGCTGAGAAAAAATTAAATATAAAAAAGAATAACAAAATAAAGTTTTAAGTTTCGTTTTTGTTGTTCGTTGTTCGATAGCAAATATATTTTTATATGTATGTAAACTTATAATGCATATGTATAGAAAAAGTTTTCCGTATATAATAACTTTTTTATTTATGATCCGATTTGTTTGAATCCGGATCCCAATATAGGTTACACTAATATCAGTTAGCTGTGAAAATTTGAATTGAATCCATCTGCGAATAAAAAAGCCTTATGCTCCACAAAGTTTTAATCTAGCGTATTAATATATAAGATTTCGGTAACTAAGGTCTAAACGACTCATAATATATCAGCAAAACATAGATATATTTATTGCATATTTTTCTATTATTTTTCTTTTAAGAATCTTGCTCCAGTGATATCATGCAAAGAGATATTAGCGTTTAAGATGTTACAAATATCAATGAATATGTTTTTTGGATTTTTATTTGAATCTAGTTCGCCCGCAATTATGGTACTATTAGATAATTCTTTTTGATTAGAATTATCAATTTCTGCCTCTAATCGATTGATGAATATTCTTCTTGTTTTTTAATTGAGCGATCGAGCCTTTGTTTTAATAATTTATTTTCATAACATACCTGCTTGAATTCTTTTTGAAGAGATTCAAATTGATCAGCCAGTTGATTTTGAGTTTGTCGAACGTTCGATATCCTCAGCTTAATCTCAGTAAGAATAGATGTTCAATGAGATACTTCTGTTTTGTTATTGTCCACTAAATTTGGTTTTTCTATATTGTTTGCTTGCTCCAGGCTGTTAATTTTACTACTGATAGATAAATCTGATTGTGAGATGGAGTCAACGATTTCAATAATTTTAGAAGATTTATTTGGTTGACAGTCAGTTGAGCAGTAAAAATTTGAATTTGCTTGCAATTGAAGATCATTTGCGATTGATTTTTGACATCGTGAATGGAACTTTAATTCACAATTTGTGCAAGATGATGTAGTATGAATTTCTGATATATTTTGCTTACAGCTTCGACATGTACTTTTCATTGACATTTTGAGGTTAGATATCAACCATTAAAAATTTTCTTTCGAAATTCCAATCAGGAAGATAATTTTGCACTGATAATTGAATGAAATCAATTTTGATCTACTCGATTTAAATCAAATGAATACTTTTCATGTTTTTAATCAATATTTTTATTTTTATTTAATTTTTATTGTCAGGGATATATATTTTATGCTTGACAGTTTGACAGCTCGTACTTTTGATTGATTTTATCTTGTAAGTAAGTATAACAAGGCATGTTCCGTTGATTAACCTTTCCGAAAACCAAATTGTTCGTTGGGTATGATGTCGTTGTCATCTTCGAAGAATTCCGATATTTTTTGTAAAATTGCTCGGTCGAGAATTTCACCCAAGTTAGGTAACAAAGATATTGGTCTAAAGTCTTTGACATGTGATGAGTTATTTGACTTTGGGATATGTTTTAACTTGGCCGTCTTCCAAAGAGAGGGGAAGTAGCCGTTTTAAATGGACTTGTTTATAATTATGGTAGTTATGTTCAAACCATGCTTTATCGATTTTTTAACTATAAAATTTGAGATATTATCAGGTCCCGTCGATATTTTACAATTAAGGGATTTAATGATGGGTTTGGTAGTAGCACTGTTACAAAAAAGATCTTGTTGTATTGGGTCTAAAGCTGTGTTTATCGAAGTGAAATTAACTAACCTTTTTACCTTATTTCCGAAAGACTCTCCCAAATCATGTTAGCTTCAATAATGATTTATTGGAGGTATCTGGTGTTTTTTCTGCATAAAGGTTGCTGTAGATTTTTGAAAATGCCTGCAATTTATCTTCTACATCATTAAAAGAAAGGATTCCATGATCCATCTTTAATTGAAGCAATGTTCTTCTTGTTATCTTTTCTTTCCATTATTATATCAATTTCTTTAAAAACAAGTGGCGAGAGTCTAATCATACTGAGTCTTATGCGAAAGTCTTCATTCATTTCCTTAGAGATTTTATTTCGGATCAAAGTATTAAGACACTCAGTTCTGGATTGCAATTCTTTATACTCGTAATTAATTCTGTTTAGGTGTTGTAAAATATTCTTTTAAGTTTGTTTAACCAGAGTTTATTTCCGGAGTTTGAGCATCTTTTTAATCCGGTTATTATATTTGTGTTTTTGGCCAATAAAGTCTTAGTGTTCCGCGGCAACTTTACAGATTGTTTCATTCAGCACTTCAATAGTTGTATTTATTATTAATAATAGATACAACTATTGAAGGCTAATAGTATCAATAGTTGTATCTATTTTTACTCGAGGTGAAGTATTAATATCCATTGTAAGTTTACTTAAGTCAGAATTAAAAAGCTTCCAGTCTGTGTCCTTGAACGAGATAAAGGATTTGAAATGCAACGATAATGCCAGTTGAACTGCAATATGGTCCAATTGATCCACAACCGTTTTGCAAGAATACTTTATTTGCCCAGCTATTTTGTTGATGATCTTGCAAATTTCGGATCCGGTGAATTAACAATCTCTAGTTCAGACCAAATATGGTCTTCAAGGAGTGTTGCCAGGTGGATTTCATTTGAGTTCTGATGCTGTTCCCCCAGTTGATATGACTAGCGTTAAAGTCACCCCCTAGATAGTTTAATCCCAAGCTTGTTATATTCTAGAAAGTTGGTTTAACTCAGTTTGAAGTTCATAACCCGTGCTATAGGAAATGTAAGTGAACCAAACTCATCGAACCACTCGACCACTCTACCGAACTCATTGATATGTTTAATTTCGATGAGGGTAGTTAAAACCCGGTTACTTTCAAAAGAGATAACTTTAAACTTAATTTCATTCTTCGAAAAAAAATTGCTGTTTCTTTGTGTTTATCATTTCTGAAAATATTATAATTTGCTGTAAAAAATGTACGTTTCTCCTGAAAATGCGGCTCCGAAATTGATGCTGCCATTGGCTTAAAAGTTTTAAAAAAATCTTGAAATTGAATCCTTTTATGATGCGTGATCAATGAATTCACATTTTGAGCAATGATTAGTTGTTTAGAAGCAACCATAGATTTAAAATTGGGTTAGAGAAGTCACGAATTACACATATGCTGCACCCTTGTAGCATCACTTTTAATTGATTTGTGTTAAGGCCAAAATTCACCAATTTTTCCTATTAGGCTGCTTCAGGGCATAATAAAAAGTCTATTTGACTTCATAAAAAATTCGGTAAACAGATTTTTCTTTATGGGATTAGAGCTTGGCTTATTCGAGTTCAGTACTTCAGCAAAAAATTTACCAGGTACGCTAAAATTATGTATAGCTTGGTTGGCATTCTCTCGTCTCAGATTGATTGTATTTCTTAATTACAATAAATTATTAGCCGTCGTTTGTTTAAACTTTAAGTACGCTTCACAACCTCTATAGCCAGGATAGTAGGATGACCAGCTGGATGACCAAGAGTTCTCCTAATATCTTTTCCCATGTCTATATGAAGCAACAAAAATTTTCATAGAACGAAAAAATTATATTGTAATATATTTTTTTATTTTCAAGATATGTATTTCTTATTTGCGTAAATTTTTTTAGGAGGCTACTAATGGAGGCTATTGTTGTTGAAAATATCATGAAATATTCCAGAATTTGTTAAATTATATTTCACACATAAAATGGTCTTTCAAAGTCTCAAGTAGAGTTTCTGCTCGAACAATCCGGTCTCGAGATGCTCGAGAAAGATTTGTTATCTTGAACTCTTATATCTCGAGGAACTATTTCCACATTTTCGAGATTCTAATTTCTCGATAAACATTGTCGAGAATCTCAAAATTTAACAAACCACCATAAATCCGATTCAATTCCACAACAAAATTAACTTTTAGATGACTATTGTAGACCCCAAACCGTCCTGGTATACTGCCAAACAAGTTGAGGAGAGAAACGAGTTGCAATTACTCCAGGACGGCAGATAGAATTCTATTGAAACCATGCTTGACCGGTTTTTGCGAGTCAAAGTAGCAGTTGTAAAAACTTTAAATTATCCCAGTTTAAATCATTTATGGAATAAAAATAAAGTTGATGCGGTTGCTTTAAATATTTTAAGTGCCATTCAAATAGACACAAAATCAATAAAAGCTCTCAACCGTCAGGCTGCCTCATTATTATCTACAGAGGGAATCCTAAAATTTCTATTCAAATCTCTTCGGAAAATTATTTCAGATATATGAAACCTTCAAATTGTTATTTGAAGTACTCTACCTCTCACTATCCAAGGAAATTAATATATTTAAAGCTACTGTTAAGATCACTATCAATTTGAAACTTCTAAGAACCGTTCTAATTTTGATAAAACCTACATGCAATGAAAATGAAAGTAATGTTTCTTTATATGGAAATTTTTGCAGTAAACGGAGAGTACGATTGAATGATAAATCACTAGACTGAGTGACAAAATCGCTAGTCTTGTGTTGTAAATCTTTTTATATAGCAAAAATTAAATATAAGTTTTAGGTTTCTTAAACTGCAAAAATTAAATTAAGATTTTTTATTCTTAACACATATTTAAATTTTTTTATTCTCTTCCATTTAATTATATCAGCTTTATTTGTATGTTTTTTCGATAATAATAGTATGTATTATTGTATTGTTTTCTAACCTATAGCCTAATGAACTTAACCTATTGTCTAATGAAAATTTTCCTATAAAAAAATTATCATTATTCAATTGGTATGATTTCAATTGGTCAAATTGTTTTGATTTCATTAAAATTATTTTCAAATTATAATCACAATCGCTTTGATAAGTTTTGTTCAAAAATCAAATTTTAATTTAAATTCTCTTATTTTGTTTAGTTGAACTTGGTTGATTGTATGAGAAGGGCGTTTTTTATCATCAGGGTTTTTTTTATTAAGAAATTTGATTTATCAATTAAAACAATAAAGATTTATTGTTTAAATTGAAGAAAATGTTTTTATTTAATACACAATTCTTTGTCAGAGAATAAAGTATTGTAATCGATTCGTGAATAATGAATTTTATTCTCTCGCAAATTAAAATTCTCGCTCGTGCCTCGCTCAAATTTTAAACTTTTGCTTGAGAATAAACTACTTCATTATTCACTCATTGATTAAACTACTATTAAAACAATTAATTTAATTAACTAGACATATATTATTTAAAGCATCTTGCATTCTTTTATTGTTTGAATAAACTAATCCATGAGTAAGTTGATTTATTATTTTTCAAGGATCCATTTCTTGTTAAAACTAATTTTTAATAATTCTCGAGAATCTCGATAAATTCAAATAATTATTCGCAATTTTTTCGAGAAATACAATAGTTGATAAAATCGAGATTCTTGAATCTCGAGATTCATAAAAAGTCGAGAAATCAGAAACTCTAGTCTTAACTCTAGTATTAATTACGATTTTTCTGATGTCCACACTTTTTAGCCGTAGAAAAAACGTGTTCAGTCGCAGCATTAGTATAATGTATTAACAACGCCTATTTTATATTTTTATTACATTATTGTATGGAATACGGTTTGTTTCAAAATGATGAGATATTTCTCACCATTTGATCTTTATTGTGATTTTTACTGATCTCCAAACTGTAACTTTTTCTCTATCATTATAATTTTTTAATGATGATACTTCATCCCGAATAAATTTTATGCAAACCCGAAGATTTCATTAATTTTCCATTAATTCAAAAAACCGCCTCAAAATAATTATAAAATGTGAAGGGCTTAAAACGTCCCACTCCTTTAATTACAATTTCAATAGAAGACATAAATTGAGCTCCACTATTTATGTTGTTATTGGTTGGTATATAATTTTAATTTATTTATATATATTTAAACTAAAGAAAATGTTTTATTTAGGATATATAAATTGCCCAAATTTAATTTAAAATAACGAAATTCTTTTTTTCATTTGAATAACGAAATTCTGTTTTCGATTGAAAAATCGGGACATTTTTAAAATACCGCGGGATGCGGGACAATTTGTTAAAAGTCGGCACTGTGACGCCAAAAGTGGAACGTCTGGTCACCTTATCCGTAATACGTTTTACATACACATATTCCTCGCTTCGCGTTGGGCTTCGTTATTAACTGCGATTGTAATATTCTTCTTTCAGCCCTCGATATGCCAATAACTAATTTTCGTAAAGCGATATTCTAGCATTAGTTTATTTACTTTATTAAACTTATTTCTGTTTTATAGTAAACATTTTATGCTTCACTGTAATATAATGTTGTAATAAAGTCTTGGATACGCGATATATAAACTTATTCATAAAAACCAGGGCGTTATGAGAGGGCATTATGAATTCATAACGCCCGCTCATAAGATGCTAAAACACTAAATAAAATTATTTTTACTCTAGTTTTGTATATAAAATGTAAATAATTGTCATTCAATTTCAGCTAGTAAAAGATTTTTACAGATGGTTAAAAAAATTTTGCAACATTTTCGTTATTAAATGATCACATCTTTTAATTAAATGATCGACCAAAACTAGCAAATTATTTTAAACGTCACACAATTTTTTTTGTCATACGGTCCAAAATTTAGGAGAATTTGTTTGCATAGCAACGCACAAAATATGGAGCGCCTGAAATCTCAAGCTCTGATACTTCGGTTTTGGTTAAGAATTTTGATATAGTTTTCGGCATAAATCTTTTATGAGGACATTGTTTTTAGTTTTGGGCAGCGATGTATATCAAACATAGCTTTTCGTTAAAGTTCATGTATTTTTTATCTCTGTTTAGAAATGTATTACAAAACTAACACGAAACATCAATACGTTGTCGGAAAATCATAACAGATCGTAAATTATCTTTATTTAGTGAAAAGATTTAATCAGCAAACTACTCAAAAACCACTCCATTTAGCGTTTCGAGAAAATATTACAAATCAAAAAGTCATATTTCTTTCAAAATTCCAAAAATATTGTAAAAATTAAATAAAATCAAACTTTTTTCAAAATTCTAAAAATATTCTAAAAAGTATTACAAAATCAAAGATTAAACTTTTTTCAAAAATTCTGAAAATATTGCAAAAATTATAAAAATATCAAAAATTGAAACTTTTTTCTAAAATATTCCATAAAAGAGAATAATATCAAATATTCAAATTTTTCTAAATTCTAATAATATTCCAAAAATTCTTATAAATTCAAAAATTCAAACTTTTTCAAAATTCTAAAAATAGTGCAAAAATTATAACAATATCAAAAATTGAGACTTTTTTCAAAATTCCAGTAATAAAATCAAAAATTTAAAATTTTTCAAAATCCTAAAAATATTCCAAAATTCTTACAAAATCAAAACTCCAAACTTTTTTCAAAATTCTAAAAATATTTCAAAAACTATAACAAATTCAAAAATTTCCATGTCACATTTCGTCATACAAACAGCTAAATTTTTTTTTTCTAAAAAATTGTCTAAAAAAATAAATGACATCATTTTTTTGGCATATTTGACAATATTTTTTTGACAAACTTATAATGCAATAAAATTCTCAATAATAATAATATCATGATCATTACATTTCATTTCATCCAAATAAATAATTTTATTATTTTCTAAAAAAAGAAAAGAAAATCTTTCTTTTGACACACTTGACAAAATTTTTTTCACAAACTTATATTACCATAATTCTCTATAATAATAATAAAATTTCATGTCATACAAATAATTAGTATTATTTTTTTCCAAAAAATTGGATAAAATAATAAATAAAATATGGAGGGACTGAGATATCAAGACTTCGGTCTGGGTTAAGGATTTTGATATAGTTTTCGGCAAAAAACTTTTATGAGGACATGGTTTTTAGTTTTGGGCAGCGATGTTCATCAAACATAACTCTTTGTTAAAGTAAAAGTATTTTTTATCTCTGTTTAAAAATTTATTACAAAACTAACACGAAACATCAATACGTTGCCGGAAAATTATAATCAAAATTCCAAAAATATTGTTAAATTAAATAAAATCCAACTTTTTAAAATTCCAAAAATATTCCAAATATTAGAATAAAATCAAATATTTAAATTTTTTCTAAATTCCAATAATATTTCAAAAATTCTTAAAAATTCAAACTCTTCCAAAATTCTAAAAATATTGCAAAAATTATTACAAAATCAAAAATTCAAACTTTTTTCAAAATTCCAAAAATTATAATAATATCAAAAATTAAAAATTTTTCAAAATTCTAAAATATTTCAAAAATTGTTACAAAATCAAAAACTAAAACTTTTGCCGAAATTTTAAAAATATTGCAAAAATTATTACAAAATCAAAAATACAAACTTTTTCAAAATTCCAAAAATATTTCAAAAACTATAACAAATTCAAAAATTTCCATGTCCAATTTCATTTTCAATTACATTTACGGCATAAAAACAGCTACATTTTTTTCCCAAAAAATTGGCTAAAAAATTAAATGAAATCATTTTTTGACACACTTGACATTATTTTTTGACAAACTTATAATATCATAATTCTCTATAATAATAATAAAATATCATGTCATACGAACTATTAATTTTATTTTTTTCTAAAAAAAATTGGGTAAAAAATAAATAAAAACCTTTATTTTGACACACTTGACAACATTTTTTTGAAAAAACTTATAATGCCATAATTCTCAATAATAATAATAAAATTTCATTTCAAACAAACACTTTTATTTTTTTTGCAAAAAATTAGGTAAAAAACTAAATAAAAATCTTTTGACACACTTGACAACATTTTTTTGACAAACTTATAATGCCATAATTCTCAATAATAATAATTAAATTTCATTTCAAACAAACAATTTTATTTTTTCCAAAAAATTGGGTAAAAAATTAATCAAAATCTTTCTTTTGACACACTTGACAACATTGTTTGACAAACTTATAATGCCATAATTCTCAATAATAATAATAAAACTTCATTTCAAATAAACAATTAATTTTATTTTTTTTCCAAAAAATTAGGTAAAAATATAAATAAAAATCTTTCTTTTGACACACTTGACAACTTTTTTTGACAAAACTTATAATGCAATAATCTAGTTTTTGATCTCACATACCAATCCCGACCATCAAGATTTCTCCAAATTTAATGTTCCTAATCGTAATCACTTAAAATGAACGTTTTTTAAGCCAAAAATATGAAAATTTGCCATTTTTGACAAACATAATGATTTTTTTGACATACTTCCGGTACAGTTATCGAACACAGCGTCTTTTCGGACCTGCGGTTACCTACGCTGCGGACCTGCGGTTTTCCCTGCAGCGTAGGTAATGACGGCCGGCCGGCAGACAGACATACATTTTTTTTTTTTGCTTTTTTAGAATCAGGAGGTCCTAAAACGTCGAGATATGTCAAAAAAAGTGGGGGTAAGAATTTCACTTCGAGCTCATGAATGTAATACTTAGGTCTTTCAGACCGAAGTAAAATCTTTCTTTTGACACACTTAAAAACATGTTTTTGACAATTTTATAATGCAATAATCTAGTTTTTGGTCCCACATACCAATCCCAATCAAAATCTTTCTTTTGACACACTTGACAACATTTTTTGACAAACCTATACCGCCATAATCCTCTATAATAATAATAAAATTTCATGTCATACTAATAATTAGTATTTTTTTTTGTTCCAAAAAATAGGGTAAAATAATAAATAAAAATCTTTCTTTTGACACACTTGACAACATTTTTTTGACAAACTTATAATGCAATAATCTAGTTTTTGGTCTAACATACCAATCCCGATCATCAAAATTTCTTCAAATTCAATGTTTCTATTCGTAATCACTTAAAATCGTCATTTCGGCTCTTACTATTTAGTAAACCTACTTTTAGAAAAAAAATTTTTTGAAATCCGTTCAGCGGTTTTCTAGATTTCGTAGGTTGTGACAGCCGGCGTGCTTGCTGGCAGACAGGCATACATTTTTTTTTTGCTTTTTTAGAATCAGTAGGTCCTAAAACGTCGGCCACGTCAACGTGGCCCTTGGGCTAGATTAAGTCGCTTTCCATGCGTAATAACCTGTATAACGCCCTTGGTACATAAATAACTATTTTGATCAGTTTCTGATTTTTTCTGATTTAAGGAGTTTCAGTTTCAGTTTCAGATTTCAGTTTCTGATTTAAGGGAAAATTTCGAAAGAATTATGTATGCAATGCAGATTTATTTTGCTAATGTATGCCAATATTTTTGTAAAATGAAAATTTGATATTTAAAATTTAAGTAATTGCTCTATATCAATAATGTTCGCCCATTTATGATATGATGGTGTCATGTTTGAGGAGGCAATTGTAAATCAGCAATAAAATGTTTAGACTCAGTCTAAAAAAATACTATACAGCTGACAAACTATACCAAACTAACTGATTAGCTTGTTCACTAGGATCGAAGAAATGTTACTGAGTTTTCAATCTGTTATAAATATAACTTTAAGAACTTGTGCAAATCAAAGATGTCTTGGATAGTTTGAACTGGGACTGGGCCCCTTCTGCACTAAGAGAAGTAAAATGCAGTTTATGAAGTTCTTCTACGCTATGGTATTATCTATATAAAGCTTTTAATCAATCAAATCTAATTTATTCAATCCAGTTTAATATGTAATTCTAGATGTTATTTGAATGTTTATTTACTTTATACGAAAGACTATGCTACTGTACATTAAACTGGTTAATAATTTTTAATTACTAGATTTGAATATTGAAAATTTTGTCTTCCAAACTCGTAGATCACAAGTTATTCATTCAATGCTAACTTAGTTAGAGTATGATAAACATATGTTCGTAGAGTTAATTAGACTAAATAGACTAGAATTGTCTAATTGAATTACAAAAAAAAAAACAGAAATGCCTAATGAGAAAAAATTCAACTTAAAGCAGTTAAATAATGATGAAATTTCAACTTTGAAATACCATCGCCTCGGTAGGTTAGTTGGATAGCGTGCCTACCAAAACGGATTCGAACCATGGCACTGATGAGGATAGTTTGAATCCCAATCCGAAACACGCATAGAGAAAAATAGAGTTTTTCTCTGAGAAAAATCCAAAATATACTTCCGAATTGAAAAATTCAAAATACTTAATTGTTTGAGTTTAAGTGCTCAAAAAATCTCTAATATATAATTAAAAATTTTCAATATTCAAATATAGTGAATTAAAAATTATTAATTTGTAATTTTGATTTCTTTTAATAAAAAAATCCAGACAAAGGCAAATTTTTCAATGGTTCTTCATTAATCATTTAAATAACAAGATATGATTATACGCGTTTTCGTTTTAATAATCTGAAATTTTCAATTTTTTTCCCAGAATTTCAGACTCGTTAGTTAAAATTCTCTGTACTACCGAGTTCCTTATTTTTAATGTGTCTATCGTTCGAATTTCGATAGTAACGTTATTCTGCATATTCATGTCACCTTAGCTTAGCTGTTACGACCAACTTCTAAATGTTGAGCTGAAATAGTCGGACAAGTGCGAATAAAATTTGCACGCCAAGGTTCCGCCAAGGGGCCAAGGGTTCCAAATAAATGTCATAAAGTTGTGTTGTAAAGTCTTTATATCGCCAGACTATGAACGCATAACAGAATAAATGTTTAATCGTAGACGTCAATAGTAATTGTCAATCACATCTACATTGATCAAAAATGACACAAAAAATGTTACTTGAGGTTAAATCTTATCCATAGCTGTTTATGTTAACTAAAGAAAGATTTAACCAGCTTTTAAACGGTTTAAATTGGAAATATTTTTTCTATAAATCAGCGTCGAAATATAGGGTGGGGATGGTATACATATACATACTTAAAATAGCACTTTTTAACAATAACTTAAAAACTGTGCATCGCAAAGTTCTAAAAACAATTGAATTGTTTCTTAAATTAGGTGCCATTTCAAATGACACCCAACTCATTTGGGTCAAAAAAGATTTTTTTCTGCCTTCTCATTCCCATCCCCAGAAATATAATTATTTGAGACTCTGCTATAATTGTCATTAAAAGTTTACCAAACTTCCTGTCTACATATGTGCATTTTTCCAAATTTTTCTGTCAATCATTGTCGAAACGTAGGGGGGGACGGTTTTAAAGTTTTACTTTTATGACAATAACTCAAAAACTGTGCATAGCAAAATTCTAAAAAAGGTGCATTATTTCTTAAATTAGGTGCTCTTTCAAATGACACTCCAATCGCTTGGGTCAAGCAAATTTTTTTTACCCTCCTAACATCCCTCCCCTAAACACACAGAAATATAATTATTTGAGAGTTCATTATGATTTTCATTAAAAATATAGCACACTTCCTGTCTCTGTAATTTTTTTTCAATTTTTTCTGTCTATCAGTGTCGAAACGTAGGGAGGGGGGGGGGAGTGCGGTCTGAAATTTGCACATTTTTTAGAATAATTCAAAAACTGTGCACCGCAAAATTCTAAAAAAAATTGCAATGTCTCCTAAATTAGGTGTTCTTTCAAATGACACCCCACTCGCTTGGGTCAAAAAAAGTTTTTTTTAACCTGCTTACACCCATCCCCTAAACACACAGACATATAATTATTTGACAGTTCACCATAATTTGCGTTCAAAATATAGCAAACTTTCTGTCTCTGTGAAATTTTTCAATTTTTTCTGTCTATCAGTGTCGAAACGTAGAGGGGAGGGAACGGTCTGAAATTTGCAGATTTTGTAGAATAACTCAAAAACTGTGCACCGCAAAGTTCTAAAAAAATTGCAATGTCTTCTAAATTAGCTGCTCTTTCAAATGACACCCCACTCGTTTGGGTCAACAAAGTTTTTTTCCCCCTTCCTCACCCCAACCCCTTAAGAGCATAAAAATATAATTATTTGAGACTTCGCTATAACTTCCGTTCAGAGTTTATCAAACTTCCTATCTCTGTGAATTTTTTCAAATTTTTCTGTCCATTAAGCTCGAAATGCAACGGGGGGACCAACTTTTTGTGTCACTTTTTTGACAATAATTCAAAAACTATGCATTGCAAAATTCTAAAATATTAGCAATGTTTCTAAAATCAAGTGCTCTTTAAAATGACACACCACTTGACCTGGTTTTAAATTATGTTTTTACCCCTTATCATTCTCACCCCTTTAATAAATATAGTTATGAGTATCTGCCACTTTTCTATATTTTTCATTAAAAACCTACTCATTTTTCTATCATTCCAAATACATTTCAAGATTTTCGATGAAGTAGGGTCGGAGTTAAGTGGGGCAATAAAACATAGAGAAAACGTCATTTTTCAAAATTATACAAAAAACGGTGTGGTGTAAAATTCCAAAATACATTTTTAAGTTAAACTGAAGTGAAGCCCTTTCATATGATACCCGTCTCGATAAAAAAAATGTACGTTCTCAAAGGTTTTACATCGTACCTCTGTAAAACAAACGAAAACTTTGTTTATTTTTTAATCCGCCATCTTGTGTGGATAGGCTAGTTTTATAAGCACCTCAAATTTTAAGTTCATCGGATTAATGGTTCACGAGATAATCGAAATAATGCGAAAAACACGTTGTACTCTCACCAATAGTGTTCCGTATAAAAAACGGAACCCTAAAAGCATATTAATAAAAAAATTGAGTTGTGTGGACAAGGTGCGCATATATAAAGTGAAACTTCTTAATGTTTGAATAGTTTAACTTATATTCTATTCAAAGATTTTAATAAAGATTAAAATTAAGGGTAATTAAATGCGATACAATTTGTTTAAATTCATATTATTTTCAACGTGGATATTTATATTTTATTCGCATGGATACTGATGGATACTTATATTTTGTATACATTCAATTCAGACGGTTTCACTAAAAAATTTACAATTTTTTATCAACAAAAACTGAAATCAAATATTATAACTGATGTTATTGAAGTTTCAAATAAACAAGTGCTCGGGAGGCCCCACACCACTTATCCCAATATCGTCCAAAAACTAATCATTTCTTTGTCATTAAAATCTGTGTGCAAACTTTAAAAACAAACTGTGAAAAGTCACCAGTCGCATGGTGGCCCTCCCGCTACTTTGATCAATCCTAAAAGTTGATAGTTATCTTCTCACATCAATTGAAACCTTTTTCATAAGTTTCATCAAAATCACTTCATTATTGTTGACTGTAGTGTGAATAAAAACATTGAAACAATGCAAAAAATTGCAAAGAAAATTTTTTACTGGCAGTAAAAAACCGGCAGCTAGGATGCAGAACTGTTGTGAACCGTACTAAGTGCTGATGTACCAAGTACATGAAACGAAAAAAACATATCTGTTGGTTGGTTGGGAAACCCTTGTGCAATGTACACCAAAAGCTAATGAAATGTTTCTCATATTGATTGAAATTTTTAACCACCGTTTTATGAAACTCGATTTGAACCTGTAAGCTACAGTATGGATAACCCAGAAATATTGGAAACAGAACTAAAACCTTATATACGAAGTGTGTTCGCGATTTTGGTCAATTTTAAAATGAATCAAAATCTTATATTTTCAAGTAAACCAGGATCATATATCAAAGTTTCATCAAGATCCCATGTGTTTTCTTCACGAAACCAACCACCCATCCGTCCACAGCCATAAACCATTTTTGGAGCTATTTTGATAGAGGATAGTCCAAAACAAATGAAAAAATAAAATTTGAAATGTAATATTTTTTTTCTCGATAGATTGCACTACTTCAAACAATTGAAAATTGTTGTGAAGTAAAAAGAAATTGCATTCAACAACATCAAAACGTATGTTGTTGTGGGACCTATGTCTTAAAAGGCGTTTATGTGTTGTGGTAAGTTACACACACATAATTCCTAAAACGCACCGTTCAATAACCGTCTCCTAACATCTATTCAATCGTTAAATCATTCCTGTTATTCGTTGTGCGACTGTTAGAAAACCGATTTTATGGTTCCTTATTAACAGGTCAGATTTAAGTAACAGAACGTTGAATGGTTTGTTGGGGTAACCGATTAGAGATTGTCGTAGTTCGTCCTCATCTGGCATTTACTACTAGGAATAAGATAAGTTTTCGTAGTTCATATCACGACAAATAGGGCGTGTTCTAGTAGAGAAATCAGATATGGTTTCTGATAGGGATCTGGGGTAAAATTCCCTTTTAAAGCTTATCTTATTACACCCTGATCCAGCTCGGATCAAAATAGGCCATGCCGTAATAATATAATTGTCGGGCTACTGTTGAATAAGTAAAAGCCGTATTCCGTAAAACTGTTAAATAAACGAGTAAATTGTATTTCGTTTACATGGGATACTATGAGAGCTAGCAAATGACAAGTCGTTTTTGATTTATTACTTGTTATATCCTTTTCTTTCTTAACACTAATAAAACCTTTAGCTTCATATTTTCAACCAATTAAATATGTCAGTACTAATTCTGAACTAAAAAACGTTCACCATGACTTATTCAAAGAGATGATCTTTAAAACTATTAAATGCGATTAATATGTAAATGTGAATCGAAACTAATTAATTAAACCTTAATTACGTATTTAAATAATTTATGATTTCCCAAGAAGATTTATTTATTGACGTTTTGGACGGATGGATGACTTTGTGTTAAGATTATGATGATTTAGAAAGAGAAAACGTACATTTTTGTTTTAAAAGCAAAAGTTGTAAGATGTTGTTTAACGATTTTTTTGTTTAATGTTTTATTAGTTTCTATTTAATTGATTAGTTTTCAGAAACCTATTATGCAAATCAAATTATTTTTTTTTTTATTGAGAATGATATAACTTTTTGTTGTAGTTGTTAATGTTGATGTCCCGATAATTAAGAAAATGTTTATTCTATTGGTAAGAGCTCAACTACCAAATCCGTTTTGTGGAAGATGAGAAACTATAATTTATTAAATTAGCATTTTAAATTTTTATACTACATTAAACAAAAATATTATTTTCATACTCCTAGTTCATTAAGAATAATTAAGGATCACTTTACCAAGCGTAATCCATCAATTTTTTTCCTTTAGACCGTAGAGTTTTTCATTAAGTGAATCAATATATCATTATGTCATCTTAAGTCTAGTATAACTATCGATAATTTTGTATATATACAAAATTATTGATAGAAGGCTTTTATTAATTTTTCTAATCAATTGTGCTTTGTAGTTAAAATTACTTCATGCGTCACAACAGCATATAAACACCTGTTAAGACCTAGATCCCACAACAACATGCGTTCTAAGATGTTGATGGACTCAGTAGCATATTCCTTGAACAAGTGACGCACAATCTTCTTTAATGATTAAATGCCACACATAAAGCTATATGAAGGCTCGTTTTTCTAGGAAGCAATAACGTGCCATCATCAAAGTATATTCTCACAGCGGAGTCCATAGCTAAAATTGATTAATTAATTATTAAATTTAATAAAAATGTTTCATTTTCTAGCAACTTATTTTAAAAAATATAAATTTCAGACCGGTTTAAAATTGATTGTGCAGTCGTTGACTCAATAGAGATCATTCTCCAGAAATTCTAAGATATCACCTGCAATGATATTTCAATGCTATTGCCAGTGTATATGATATATCACGCTAGCTCATCTGTCAATAGCCAGATCTGGAGTACGCTAGGTTGTCGTAGCCGTAAATCAAAAGATAAAATAGAATTTACAAGTAAAATAAACTGATTTCTCAATGCGGTATTGAGTTTTAGTCAATTAAATGAGCACAGTCATCATGCTGTCTTAAACAAATTCATTATCCTTATTCAAAATGTGATGTTATTTTACAACCGCCGGCCGTGAGAAAATTAGAAAGAAATTATGTCACTTTTTTACCGTTTTTAAATAATATAAAACGTTTATATGTATTTAAATATTATAAGAATTCATCTCCCGCAACTCGTTCATCGACACACATCAATTCTTTTCTCTTAGCCTCATTTAAATGTTTTGTTTTTCATAAGCCAATTTGTCTAACACCACTTTTGAGAGCACCACGACTTGAAAGTCTCACTGATTACAGCTTCACATCGGCCGAGAATGACAACATCGTCGTTCGCTTACGCAAAATTCTGTTCTGTACTTAATACTGTACCTTACTTCTAACTAGCAGAAAGCTATAGCGGCCAGCTCATCATCTGAAATGTTATTTGGGGGGTGAAAATTTTGAAAAAATTATTTTTGATTTTGACGAGTTTGGTGTCATATGGAATATGAATTTTTTTCCAATAAAAAAATGAAGAAAAATTCACTCAAAACTCAAAATATGAAGAAAAATTCTACAAAAATTTTATAAACATGCGTAATGCAACACACAAAATTTTTCGACAAAACTACAATTTTAAATTACAAATTGAAAATTGTATAAAGTAATACAATTTATCGAGAAAAAAAATTTACATACCCCAAATTTTATTTTTTAGGTTTTTCTATCCTCTATCGGAAAGTATTGGGCTTTATACTAGAAAATAATAATGAAAATACATATACTAAATCTAACCTAAGCGATCTGTGTTTGGAAATCTCTTATTAAAAATATGTCAATCAAAATTGAATTATGGTTGAGTATAAATAAAAATAATTTAAACAAAATTATTAAAAACCAACAAAAATTATATAAATTAAAAGCAAAAACTCACATATTCATGTATATTATTAGAATCTTCTTGTAATCCCATATTATCAGTCCACTATATATGAAACATAAGCAGATAAACGACTGGATGCTCCATTTGAACTTCGTCTCCTTCAATTTAATATTCTTTTCAAACATTGCAAACTCAAAACTATTAGTTCTTGTTCCTTCGGTTTTGCGGGCATTAAATTCACCACTATTAGGTTTCAATCTTCAGGTAATGAGGTCGCTAATACCAAACGAAATTTCTCCTCTAGCTCCATGAAACATAGCCACGAATTTATGTCACTTTGAATAATGACGAACTAAAAAACACAACATATCACATATCTATTCATGTTTTTATTTTTATTTAAATTTATATAATCCTTTTTGTTTCATTAAAATTTACATCGAGATATGGTCGATCGGACATTTGATCGATTGTTTACATATAGATTGTCCATCTCTTATTCCTTTTCTTAATTATACTTTTCACCGCACACAAATTTTAAAGTTTCCCCATATCATCTCAATATAAAATGCAATATAAGTCAAACCATTGCCGCATATCATCCCAATAAACAATTCGAGTCAAACGAGAAAATATTCTTCTCTACAACTACTTAACTACTCCTCTACTTTTTATAAAATTCAACAACTGCATAATATCTTCATATAATATTATGACAAAAGCTTAACATAACAACTTTGTTGATGGACCTGTAGCTCACATAAATGTTTTTATGTTTGTTGACATAGATTATTTTAATTTAAGGGCCAGAACCGAAATAAAATTGCAAATCATTAGAAAATTTCTTTAGCTATGAATTCTTGTTTTAGAGTAAAAGTTTCGAAACAGGCCTATCGTCATCCTCTATCCTATATGGCGCAGATACAAAAACAATATTTTTTACGGATTAATTGTTATAATGAAATTTTCACTTTTGTGTTTTTGATTTAGCTTGATAATTGTTTTTTTAAGAATTCAAAACTTTTTTGTGTTTTCTTTTAGATAGTTGCAGAGAAGTTTCAACATTTTTTCTGCTACGCCAATTTAAATTAAATCTTTTTAGAGTAAAACAATTTTGAAAAAGTGCGTGCAATGTGCATTCGGGTTAGTGTTACAAAATCATCGTACACAAAATTGTGCATAATACATGATAGGCACCATTTGCACATTATGTGCACTATACCGTGCACATGTCGTAAAACGCTATAGCACATATGTGCACACAAACTTTAGCCACATGTTTCACGAATAATAAAAAACGAAGCGAAATGAAATTTATTTTATGATACGAATAGTAAACAAAAAATAGTAAAAATGAAAGCGAAATAGTAGTTTAACATTTTCTAATATGACTGGTTTCATATAACTTTTTATGAGATAATATGACTTTCGTTATAATAAATTGATGAATTTTATTTCATTTTCATCTAAAATTATGTTCGAAAGATATTTTTTGGTGAAGTTTAATAAAAACTTTTACAAAACCAAACGTGCACTTTGAATAATTAATTTTAGTGATTCAAAAAAATGATTATATTTATTTAATTTTTTTGATTGTCATTTTTCACGTCGGTTTAGTAATATTTAAATTTATTTTTTCATTCTATTAACAAAATTTTGGAAAATTAATATAATTTTTTATATGTAAGCCAAATATTTCAATTTGTTGAATTCTGATTTTTTTTTTTCATTTTAATTGTAGCGTTACAATCACACACATACATTTTCATTTTAGAACTTGAAAATACGACTGCCATCTTCATTTGTCGTAATAACGTTACCAAAAATATTTGTCTAGGAAAATTCATAATAAACTTATTAGAGGATCCTAGTCACAAAAGTCATACATCAAATATTTATGTATTCATGCCTGAAAGTTGCACATGCACATTTTGTTTGCATGTTTACATGATTTAAAATTTTAAATTTAAACAAATAGGTATGACAGTAGCGTAGCACTCAAATACTTTTGAAGTTCGACTTAATTTAAAATATACACTAGAATATTTAAAAAAAACCTAAGAAGTAGTAAAATACAAATGTTCGCGAAATGTGCCTAGCTAGACTTGTGCATCATGCACAGAATGTTTGTCGGGAAAGTTAACACAGTCGAATGTTTTCATTAAATCAATAAATAAAGATTCTGCTGTTTTTTGTTTGTCAAATTTCTATGTAGGTTTTCCGTGCAGCAGACTTTATTTGTCTGCTTTATTAATTGCAGCAGACTTTGATACTATTGTTAAGATCACTCGTTCATATAATTTGGATTTAATCGGGCGGATGGGTATGGATCTGTAGTTTTATTTTTTTTTGTGTTAGATTAATATGGTGGAATAATATTAGCAATGTCAGGTTTGAATGGAAAGGTAGAGGTTATGAAATCTTGGCTTATACTTCCACTACAGGTAAAATATACTGTTGTATTCTCTTGATAAATTTAACAGAAATATTGTCAGAGCCTTTCGCAGCACTTTTGTCTAGTTTCGAAATGTACTCTTTAATTCCATCCAATGATACAGGAGTGCAGTCAGAGAATAATGTCAGGTTACTTAGGATGTTATTTTGAAGCTCGGTTTGGGAGTTAAATTGTTAAACATTAAACACGAACTTGCAACTTCTTTGCCAATGTTTTGAAAAAAAATCATTAAATTCAAATTGACAAGATAATGTTGTCACCCAACTTAAAATGTCCAATTTCACAAATAGTTGTGACAATAAATTTTGTTCATAAAATAAGCCGATTTTTAATAAATTGATCAACTAGAATAGATTGGGTTTTTATAGAACTGTACAAAATTCCTAAGCAGCAGCACTATCATATTTTAGGTAGATTTCATATAAAAATCTACCTATTGCAATGGGCTTCATCTCGGAATTTCGGAAAAATTTTTGTGCCAAACGACTATATATGATAAGCGGAGACGAAAAAACAAAAAAAAAAAAATTATATATATATATATATATATATATATATATATATATATATATATATATATATATATATATATATATATATATATATATATATATATATATATATATATATATATATATATATATATATATATATATATATATATATGATATGAGATATAACGAAAACGACCGGCACTCTCACGGTCGCATTTATTGAGCTAGATCAAAAAAATTTTCTGTACTTGTTTGTTTTAATAATATCTTGGACGAGTTTGTGAATCAGCAAAATCCGACACGTGGTTAAGAAACTAGAGGCTTTTTTCTGAAAAAAATTGATTTTTTAAAACCGTTATAACGGCTGTTTGGATACTAATATTTCAAAAAATTTAACAAATTTAGAATCTTTAGAATCTTTTTTATCAATTTGTTTTAAAAATAGACCTCTGCAGCTAGAGGTTCCTGAGTGAGCGGCTCCAACAAAAAAGGTTGCAAAAAAAAAATTTTTTTTTTTGAAACAACCGGCACTCTCACGGTCGCATTTATACAAAAACCTTTTCTAAAAATGTGCGTTTTATTAATATCTTGGACAAGTTCGTAAATCAGCCCAATCCAACACATGGTTAAGAAACTAGAAGCTTTATACTAGAAAAAAAATCTGTTTTTTAGATCCGTTATAACGGCCGTTTGGATTCTATTATTTTTAAAAACTTCATAAATTTAGAATTTTTGAAACCTTTTTAATCAGTTTCTTTCAAAAAAAATACCTCTGCAGTTAGAGGTTTCTGAGTGAGCGGCTCCAACAACAAAGCTTGTAAAACACAAAATGCGTTTGAATCAACCGGCGCTCTCACGGTTGCATTTGTGGAATCAGATCAAAAAACCTTTCTTAAAAATGTGTGTTTTATTAATATCTTAGACAAGTTCGTAAATCAGAAAAATCTGACACATGGTTAAGGAACTACAGGCTTTATTCTAGAAAAAAAAGTAGTTTTTTAATCCGTTATAACGGCCGTTTGGATACTAATATTTTTAAAATCTTCATAAATTTAGAATCTGTGAAAACATTTGAATCCGTTTCTTATAAATATAAACCTCTGCAGTTAGAGGTTTTTGACTTGCTGGCTTCAACAAAAAAGTTCGCAAAAATTCCCAACTACAATTTCCAAAAACCTTATAGCAGTCAATGTCAACCTTATAACAGTCAAAAAAATAAAAGATTTGAATAGAAGAAACTAATTTTTTTTTCTTAGAAATAAACTATTTTGATATTTTGCAGCAATTGCACGACATATGATATAGAGTAGGTTTGTGTCATAAATTGTCACACACATGTTCTGTGGTAGATTTGATATTTGTTTGTTGCAAAATTGGATAGATATAATTTTGCTTGTAGGTAGCTAATTATCTTTTTAAAATTTGTTCGATATCTGTTTGAAATTAGTTTGTTTTGTTTAAACTAATCTGATACATCAGATTCTACTGGCACACAAAACTGTCTGATCTCGAAATCTACCTATTTCTAGCGGATATACGTGCCGCTTGGACTTTTTTTACTGGATAGGGTCAAGACAGATCTGATCCATATACGACTAAAGTAAATTTTTTTCATGGAAATATTTATCAACTTTATTCAACTACTGATATATTTAATATTTTATTTAACCTTTCATATTTTAAATAAACCTCCTCAGCGCTGATATCCATACGGTAGTCTGGTCCCTTTTCACGTCCAGGTAAAATTTTGTTTTGTTGTCGATCTGATATTTTTTTCTGCTTAGCATTTTTAACGATAAACATTTTTCTGGAGGGAGAGGGATTTTGCCCTCAATTCTTAGTTTAAATTAAATTGCAGTACTGGAGGTTCGAACCAATTTGAAGTGATGTCCGACATGTGGCCTGTTACAAGGACATTGATAAAAACAAACATTTCATGTTTAGCTAAATGCTTACCACCCAGACTCCTTTCAGAATGTACATGTTATTAGCAGTGACCTACGGTTTACTTTTAGTAATAATTCCACAGATTAGCTGAGCTTTTCTTAACTGAGTTTAAGCACACCAACTTTATACTAGAACTCTAACAAACACAATTTGTTTAAACTGAATAAACCTTTCTGTATTACTTTTGATCAAAACAATGTATAACAAATGAATGTTAACCACATGCCTCACAATTTTTGATTCAAACCAAAATATAATTTAAATTCAAAATTCATTTGTTGTGACCACATCATAAATAATTCAAAAAATAAATTAATAATATTTAAAAAAAAAAAAATCTCAACATTGTCTGCATATTGAATTTTACTGTAAGTTTTGAATCAATATGTGTTTCCATCATTTCAAATTTCTTGAACAAACATTATAGCTCTTGTGTCTGTTTTTCTTGGCCAATTTATGTATAATTTGAGTACAATATGATTTGTTTCCATCTTTATACTTTGACGATAAAATATAATATAACTATAAGCTAAGCCGACAAAAGACACTGTTAAATGATTTAAGCTTTAAAGAAAATAATTATTAAATATCAATAACTGCATCACATTACTGTGTTGAAAAGTTGGAATATGTATAATAATTTTGATTTTTCGTTTGGGTTAGGTCTTAGGATCATACCTTAATTCTTTACGGTTTGCAAATAATAAAAAAAATTGACAATTGACGATAAATGGTTATCCTGTTTGTCGGCTTAGTTCAGCACCCCGCTGTTGAAATTGGTGCTAATCACCAGTCGCTCAATAAACCTTTTCGTAGCTGTGTTACGGTAACTGACATTCATTTCATAATTTATACAAAGTATTAGAATGGAATTTTGAAATGATGGTATGTGTGGCTCTAGTCGGAGTTGTCCTATAGTGTAGACCAAAGTGATGTAGAGTAGTACAGTGTAGAGCAGTTTAGTATATATCAGTGAAGTGCAGCGCAGTGTATAGCAGCGTAATGTAGAGCAGAGCAGTGTAGAGAAGAGTAATGTAAAGAAATATTTATTTTCGACTTGGAGTAGTAGCTGGATGCTTGAGTATATGCTGGCTCTGACGTTGAGTTTATTAATATTTTTATTGCTGCTCTTGCCGTCACTTTAATGCTATTTAAATCATCCTCAGTTAAAATAGTTGAACGTTGATCTTCGTAACAAATGGAATAGAATCCTTTTGGTTTTCCGGTTCCTTAATCACGTACTGAATTTATATTAACGAGTTAACCATATTGTGAAAATTCAATCAAGACGTCACATTCAGTTAGATCAGATGGATAAGATACGATAACGGATAAGACACCAACTGAAATCCATGCACTATTTTTATATTTTTTAATATTAAAACTATTATTTTGAGTTTATTTTATATCTTTTTAATGAATGAATACAAAAAAAAAACAAAATACATTTAGGTAACTTTTTTTATCGACACACAAGAATGAATAGCCTGCATTAACTTTTTTAGAACGGTCAGAAATATTACCTAGGTGTTACCAACAATATAGCAAACATGTATTAAGGCTATGTTCCCCACAAGGCCAACAACCAAATTTTGTGTCTTTATATCAAGAATCAAGTAGTCATAAACGTAAATTATGGAAAACATTCGAACAAGCCCCGGAACGCAATATGGACTACAGTATTAAAATCTGATAGCCGTTGCAAATACAAATATGGGCTTCAATGTGAACTTGGCATAAACAATGTTGAAATGTAAGAAAAACAATGAACAACAAAACCGCAAAAAAATTTGAAAAAATTCTATAACTTAAGTAAAACTGTTACCATTTAGATATTCTTAAACGTCAGACAACGAACAAATATTATTTATAATAATTTATATAATCTTTGTATCCAACAAATGATTTCAAGTTCTAAAAATATAACAGAAACAGATCGTACTTATAATAAGAAAACAACATACGAATCCATAAATTCAAATCAATATCACATTCACAAAATAAACGAACTGTTAACATTCTCTTTACAACAATGTTAATATTGAAGAATTTCAATGATTGTGACCACGAAAAAAATAATTGAACTAAATTTCACATCATTACAGGCAAAAGAAAGAATCGCTGTTTCATCAGTTTTTAAGTTTATATACAGAAGTCATCTTATAAATTAACAAATTATTCAAACAAGAGAATTAATAAGATTTTTTTAATTTTTTTTTATTATTATTTTGTTGTTCTTGTTGTTATTACTTGTTGATTTGGCCATACTTTAAGAAACAATAATATAAATAATTTATATCTATTTTTGAATCAATTTAAAATGCAGTTTTATGTATACATACAATAACCTTTAATATTATTCTTTAGTTGTTTTATTTTATTTTTATTATTATTTCTTGTATTTCTTATTTTTGCTGTTTTTACTTAAAGAAGAAACTTGCTTTTGTCCAAATAAGAACAACAACAAAAAGTATTATGTGCAAAGAAAAAAGCTTTTCGGATAAAGTGATGTCATTACTTTTGGTTTAATAACATTAAAAATGTAATAGTAGGAAAGGATGAAGATTAAAAACATCTGTGTTAATTATGTTTCCGAGTGATTTTAAAATATTTCTATTTTATATATTCTTTGCATGTACGAGTGTTTCTTTGTCGCTTTTCAGATGTCAAATTTGAATTAATTGTCTGTTATTCGTTGTTTTCCTTTCTGTCGATTTAATCACATCCATTTTATAATGATCCGCATTTGTTTTGTTTATCTTTGTAACCGACCGTTGAAAGAATATCTGAAAAATGATTTTTATCGGTGCCACAAGAACCAGAATTTGGAATTGAAGGATTTTTTTGTTTGTTTAAGTGATCTTCTGTTAAACTTGCAAATTTAACAACTCGTTTGACCAAGCTGCTAAGACAGTTAAAGTATGCAACAATTGCACCATTTTCGTTAAAAATTCATACTTTTATTGTTTTTCAACAAAGACTAAACAAGAAATTGCAAATTAACATTATAAATTTTCTCAAATATTCTAATATTTTTAATTTCAATTCAAACTGCTTTTTTTTATATACCATAATATCTTACAGTTTTACTAAATATCCATAAAATAAGAAAAAACTTACGAAGCATTAAATTAAACTCTCAAATTTGAGTTAAAAATATTTATTTAATTTTTAATTTGGAAACTTAAGCCAAATTTAATATGGTCTTGGGTCTTAAATTAATTGTTTTTGGCGCTTTATATTGTAAGTAATTACTGTTCGTCTATTCAATGCAAATGAAAAGTAATTAGTTGCTAAAAGATTGAAATTTTTAAATTTCGTTTAATTGAATGTTCAGAGGTTTGTGTTTGAAAATTATTTAAGCTGGAAAATGGAATCAAGACGCCAATAAAATAAACAATTTGTACCCGTTTTTCTTGAAACTCCTGTTGTCGTTAGTGTAATAAAATAGTATATTAAGAAACTAGTTTCACAATCGACGATTTTATCGCACGCAATCTGTTTAGAAAACGACCCGCGCAGCGGGGAGTTTTCTAAAAGATAAGTGCGATAAAACGTCTTATGAAACGAGTTTTTTATACTATTTTTTCTATTTTGCATTTTTTGTCTTGAAATTTAAAAAAATGTGTATTTTATTAAAAAATATTTAAATTGAAATTTCGTTATTATTACTAATTATTTTAATTAATTAAAATATTTAACACTAATTTAGATATTCTTATTTATTTTATTTATATAATTATTCGTTTTAATTTTCAAGTTGAAAAAAGAGTATAAACCATATTTTAAAATAGTAATTTACTTATTATTCGATACTTTTGGTTTAATTGGTCCTAATGTATATATTTGGTTTAAGGCTCTTATGATCTATTTAAATGTTCATACTTTTGCCAAAGATCAGAATAATACAAATCTTTAGTATTGACACTGTAAGAACCCAGAACCAATTGCAAACGACATTACTATCGGTGGAGGCATTGTAAAGGGTAGAGCAGCCGTTAAATTAAATTTAAAATTTAAAATTAAAAAAAACCTATAATAAAATAATAAAAATGTTTTTTTAATAATACACATTCTTTCTTAATGCCGAGAATTTAAATTAAACACTTGCAACTTTTCGCGTTAATCGGCTTAATATGTGTCGCGGAAAATTTAGGTGAACGTCAAAACACTCGTTTATTGGGTGTTACAGTTGTCAATGAACTCTGGAACCGTCATACTTGCGATTCAAAATAGGCACACCACACCAAAATTTACTGTTTTATCGTACCATTTCATGTTGACTAATTTCATTTATCAATCTATCTCGATTATTTGCTGATCTTAAATAAATTAGTCAATTTGGATTTTCAAATATATTTTACCAATTATTTCCAATGCTCTACGTGCGCTCTGTGTGTTTTTATTAGTAATGGAGCATGTCACTGAAAGAAAACTTTGAAGAGCAGACTAAATATGCATAGCGCTAATGTTTGATACTAATCGAAAAACCGGTCTACGAATGACAGCAGTTTTAGTGAAGGTTTTCGTTTTTTGGGTTTTGTCGTTTTATGGCCATCGTCTTATTTCAACGTTTCTGCCAGAGTTTTAAAAAAAATTTGGACAAACATAATAATAAGACTAATTTGTAGTATAATATTATAAAAATAATAATAATAATAATATAATTTATAAATCCAGACTTATATACTAATCTAGAACCAGTCAAATCACTTCATTTTGTTGCCATATTTGCAGATATTTTACCGATTTCTTCAAATAACCTACATTGTTTGATTGTTTTTGTAATTAATGGGGACGTATTTTTTTCTTAATAAGTAAAACATTTTCAACCTGTAGCTTTGATATTATTGTTATTAATCCTTTTCTTCAATACAAAGGTTCCATTGCAAAAACTTGCTGCATCAATGTTTCTAAAAAGAGGAAAAGAAACGCTCATTTTCTAAATTTTGAACATGTATAACATATATATAAACCAAATGAAATATGTATTACACATGTATATACACCAAACCAAGAACATGTTTGTTGTAAATTAGAAATATTTGTTGCAACGTAATGTGTTCGATGCATATAATTGTATCATGTATGTATATAATAAATATATAAATGTATATAATTTTCATCTAAATGAATTTGTTTGTAACTGAGTGAAAGTTCAATAAAAAGCCAAGTATAAAATATAATATACATTTAGGCAAACCATTAGGAAAAATAAAATTATTAATTAAAAAAAACTGAATTAAATTTTAAAATTTCGGCTCCGAGGTGCATTAGTACCTGTTAATGGCCTTCTCCTGGCAACATTTCAGACTCCTGTGTGCAAAAGATTTCGCTAGAGAGCGCACGCAGGCAGACAAACACTTTGTTTTATTATTATAGATAACACTTTATATTTTAAATAAACCTCATTCTGTTGTTGGGAAAATGTTATCTTGTAGTTGTCCCAATCACGGAGAAATTGTTTGCAAATAATTTTTCTTTGCATGAATAATAAACTGCCAACTTCGAGATGAGTTTGTCATTACTTCAATTTTTTTTCAATGTATAACATTGATTTAGAATAATTAATTTTTTTTTAAATATTTCGCTTGCGACGAATAAAAAATAATATATGACGCACGGACGTAAGCTATTTTTGACTTAATGTGGTAAACTCCACATACGTCCAAAATATTTAGCTTTACGTCCTTGCATCATAATGTACTGTTAAAAATTTACTAAAATTTACTAAATTTACTATCTTAGTAAAATTAAAAAAAATTAAAAATTATATGCTAGCATTTCTCATTACCACTTTTTGAAATCATTGCTTCTACGTCAACAAAATGTCTACGCAAAAACTTTATTTTACCTCTTAGTTTCCAAAAATGTCTTTAATAATATTGTCTGGATTATACGGTATTTCAATGATATCTGAGCCAAACTGTGGAAAACTTGCATATCACCATTATCGAGTCTTCTAAGAAATTCTACAAATTCAATTTCATGAGGGAGAGCTCTCATGTTTTGATTTAATTTCAAAACTTTAAAGTTAATAAATTCTTGCCAAGATGTAATCCAATTTTCAATTAAAATAGAACGTGAGCCATGCGGTATAACTGGAAGAATTTGGCGAAAGTCACCGCTCAGTAAAAGAGTTTTTCCTGCAAACAGTTTATTTTTATTTTCTCCGTTTGGAGTCAAATCACTTAACAAACGATCAATTAAGTTTAAAGCATGAATAGAACACATTGAAATTTCATCTATAATAATGATTGATGCATTATTAATATATGTGCCATGTACACTGTTTGGAGTTATATTTGGCATTGAATTCTCTAATAATGGTAATTTGAAAACATTATGCAAAGTTCGCCCCCAATCAAAAGAGTTGATGCAATACCACTGAAGGCAGTTACAATACACGAAAGATTTAATGAATTAAATTTATGAATGATTGCCGTTTTTGGTAAGTTTTTTTTCCTTTAAGTGATGACGTACGCTTGGAACAAATTGGTCGAAAACCCAATTTTTAAATAGTGATGTGGTTTGCCATGAATTTTTGAATGCCTTATAATAAAGCATGTTGTCCCAATTTTTAAATGGTCTCGGTTTATCTGATTTTCCAATCATCATTAAAGTTAATTTATGTGAGCCGGTTGCATTGCAGCAGGGCATTATTGTAACTCTTTCTTTTGAATTTTTCCTTCCTGGTGCAGTTTTTTCATTGACTCATTTTTATATACTAATGCAGTTTCGTCTGCATTGTAAATTTGTTCCGGGACCAACATTAATTCTTCCATTTGTCTTGTGAATGCCTCTTGAAAATTCTTAATTATAGCTTCATCTACACAAGATAATTTTTCTCCTGAAATTTTTCTCATACGAATTCCATGGAGTTTCTTGAAATTAGTTATAAAGCCCTGACTGGCGGAAAAATCGCAATTTAATCCCAATTGCTTATGTATATCAAGAGCTTTTATTTTAAGTAACTGATCATTTATTGTGTTCTTTTTTTCACGCTCTGCTAAAAACCATGTATATAATATTTTTTCAATCTGTGGAAACCCGGGACCTTTAATTCTTTTCACTGTTTTTGAGAAGATAACTGAATTGGTAGCAAAATTTTCAATCTTCTCTTTATTTTGTTTTATCTTGTAAAGTGTCGATTTATTTATAACGTATATCTTAAAAATTTCACTAGATGACTTATTGTTTTCCAAATCTTCCAGAATCTTAAGTTTCACTTGCAAGGAAATTAATTTTTTATTTGAACTCATCGCTACGAAATGATGGTGACTTTTAACGAAAAAATATGAATAAAAAAAGATTGCTTTAATCGAGAGTCGCTTTTAGAAAAAGCCGCTAATATCAAGGTAGCTTATATCAAGAATTTACTGTAATAACAAATAGTTATACGTCTGGCCTACTGGGATATAAAAATTATCAGCTCAATTTTGAAATAATTAACTGATATCACAGTAGGCCAACGTATAATTCATAAAAAATATATAAAGAAATGAAAAATGGCAAAAAATTTTCTAAACGAATTCCCCTCGTTCGTTGATAAATTCTCATAATTTTTTGAAAAATTCCTCAAGCAAGTGGTATTGATAAAAGCCCTCGGCCTACGGCCTGGGGCTTTTATCAATATACATGCTTTAGAAATTTTTGGCAAAAAATTATTTCGAATTATCACCGCCCTTGGGAAATTACAACTAATAATAGCACGAGGCCGTAAGCCGAGAGCTATTAACAATACCACTTGCTTGAGGAATTTTGCAAAAAATTATGAGAATTTATCAATGAACGAGGGGTTTCGTTTAGAAGTTTTTTTGCCATTTTCCATTTTCTTATATATTTTTTATGAATTATACGTTGGCGATATCAGTTAATTATTTCAAAAATTATTTGATAATTTTTAATATCCCAGTAGGTCAGACGTATAACTATTTGTTATTAGTATAATATAAATGTTATTGGAGAAATTGAATGATGTCATTACATTTTAGAGAATTTCATTGGGTTAAATTAAAATAAAACTAAGGCAAAAAATTTTCAGTGTAATTGTTTTATAAAATCTTGTTTAATATCTTCTAAACAAAAACAGTTCAATAATATTCGAAAACTTGTTTTTGCAAAATGTCACAAAATACAAAAATTTCTAATATAATATCCCAACTAGCAATTTAACTTCTTTTAAAACACTAAACAGCCTAATCGAAACTAGCTTTGCTACATTCATAGTTTCTTTAAAACTTCTAAGCAGTTTCTATAAAGGCCATTTGGAGAAATTTCCCCGCCTTTAACGAAGCTACGATTTGTAAAAGACTTCGGAAATAACTTCGGTATGGTCTTTTGTAAGTATTTATACAAGCTAAATAGAATTTATGGTCACAAGTTATAGCTTCGGTAAAGTGCTTCTAATTGCTCGTTTTAAGCAATCTTTAGAAGTCTTATAGAAGCTATTAAAAATGTGACAAAAATATTACAATGTTTTTTATATATCTACACTTTTTAACGTAATTATTGTTATTGCTATGGTATTATATTGTATTTTAATTTAAGTTTTTGCTTACGATCGCATCAAGCTTCGAACTCTGGTCCTTCGATCGTTTTTCCTGCACGCTATCCAATCGGTTAATTTAAATTGTAGGAATCAACTAAATAACTTTGATAGTAGTTTCAATAACAATAGTTTCTATAAGACTTCCATAAAACTTCGATAGCATTTAGTTTTTAATTAAGATGTAGAAAAGATAGTATATAATTCAGGGGCTTCTTTTTTATGTAAACAAGTATGTGGTATGTAACTTCAATTTGTTTTAATGATAACATCATAATCTGAGATTTACGTTCTTAAAGAGTATCTTTTGTATCTTTTTAATAGACGAAAACTAATATTGACAAATCTTTTTTCTATGTGTTTTATTAATTCAAAGATTTTAGATATAGCAACATTAAGGGGTTATATTTTTTTAATCGTTAACTTTTAGCGTACTTACAGTTTACACCTTTATTTGAACAATACACTTTTTTCAAAATAAAAAGTGTTGTAATTGGATTGCCAACATGTGTCACAACAGCATGCATACTAAGGTGCGAATGAAGGCAATTATTTTTTCTGACAAAAACGAATCTATTTCAATTTCGTATAAGCTCCTCTAGTTCTTTGCAAATTTCGTGTCACCCTGTGTCAAACCTAGCAAATAATAAAACCTCGAATTAATTCTTTTATTATACTAACGATTGTTGATGTTTCAAGGAAATTGGAAATGGTCGGGTTCACATCATCGACGTCTTGATTTTCCATCCAGAGCGCATTTTGATTTCTAAAAAATAAATACTGTATACTGAATACTATTACTTATATACTACTTCAACTGCTATTTTTTATTATTATGTCATATATTTTGTTAGTTTAATTTTAATTATTTACCAAAAGCAATTTAGGGCATTGCAAGAAAAAAAAGTTTTGTAGGTTATGTATAATTTTAAAAAATATTTTTTATTAATTTGAATTGCATATTTCACTTTTATGCAAAATACATGATAATAGCATAAATAATACCGTATATATGGTAAAATGTCAAAAAAATGCAAAAATTAATGTTTTTTTTTTCATGCCCAAAAATGGGAATTTAAATTAAGGCAACATAATTTTAATTATACTTAGGTTAAAGTAGATAAAAAAAAATACAGATTAAAAAAAAAAATTTTTATTTTGGATGACTTCTCATAAAATGGCACCATTTGCCAAATTTAACGAAAAATGCCAATTGTGGCCGAAAAAATTAAATCCCATATTAAGACTATTAAAATACATGTTTCCTGAAATGTTCGTGAAAATTCGACGATTTTTCCGCCCCTTATCATAAATTTAGTAAAAAAAAAGTCACGCGATTCGGTGTTTGGAGGTTAGGTTACACTTTTAAAGTATCTAACCTTCCTAGATGGATTTGAAATTTAATCACAAACATTTTCCATTTTTTTTGTTTATGATTATTAGAGCCCGAAATATTTCAAAAATAGTGAAGCGACCTACTCAAAAAACACCAAAAAACCAGTTTTTGCCATTTTTGAGGCACTTCCGGACCTCCAAATTTGCTAAATAATTACAAGCCCTCTAACATTTATGTCCTTAACATAAAACAAAAAAAAATTCAACTTTGCTCTTACATCAAATATATCACTTTATTTTACTAATATGACTCCACTATAGGTAAAAAGCCTAAAACCTTGCAAACAAAACTAAAATGAAGTTGCTAATAATTCGGTTAGTGGCATATCTCAACTATGTACTTACTCACTTTCTTCCTCAATAATTCAGGCGTTTTATTTCTTTTCGAATCCCAAGAAAAGTCCAAGCGGCACGTATATCCGCTAGAAATAGGTAGATTTCAGGACCAGACAGCTTTGTGTACAAAAAGAATTGGATTTGTCCGATTAGTTTAAATAAAAGCTGTGCGTGGAGTCCCTCCGCGCGGAAGAAGTGAAACTTCGTAATGTGGAAATAACAAAATATAACATTCTTTTAAGAGTCATTAATTTAAATGTGAAAATAACAAAATATTACATTCTTTTAAAAGTCATTAATTTTCTTTAAGACAAACTTTATTAACATTGCTTACAATTCACAATTGTCGCATCTTTTAATTATCATTTTCGAGTGGAGAAATAAAATCTATAACATTTACAATGGGATTATGATAACTAAAGTAAGATACGAAATGTTTGAGTTCTATTTTTTCAATATTTCTTGCAAAAACTGCATTTTTTTCTCGTTTAAAATATTTCAACTTAAAATGATAAGAAAAAGAGTCTTCTATCAGGAGTCTTCTATCAAAATAAGTTGCAAATGGATTTTTTTTGATAGAAGACTCCTGATAGAAGACTCCTGATATTCGTTTAACGCAACCTTGTTTTGGAAGTCCCATTAGAAGTTTCACCTCAAAAAATTTAAGTAGCAACAGAATAGTCCCAAACATTTATCAAACCAACCAAACTAAATACACAAATACATAAACGGAAACTACTTTATAAATGCAATTTTGGAATAGTTTTGTTTAATTTGGTTAAAATTCCTTAATAACATATTAAATTCTTTGGTGGATAAACGTTCTAACTACGTCACAACTGCAATATTACCACACATAATTTATAATCAACAACAACATCAAACAACTTTTACACCTCAAATATACTACATATATCTATCTTTTTATAAAAGACTTTTTTAAATGTGTAATCAATACATATATGTACATATATTTATATCAACTAAACCACTTCCAAATATTCCAAAATCCCAAAGAAACTATTTCCTAATTCAAAACAATAATGAATTTTCAAAACAACAACAACTGCAATTGCAATCAAAACAATTTTTTTTTAATTTTTGCGAAAAAAAAATAAAAACTCAAAGAGAAACAAAAAAATAGTTATTTATTATACAAGGGAAAAAAGTAGTAGATTTTAGCTCGAGGTTGTGTTGTCTCCCGACGCGAAGCGGAGGGAGACAAAAAACCGAGAGCTAAAATCTACAATTTTTCCCGTGTATAATACACTATTTTTTTCTCACCACACCATACGAATTTTTCTTGAATAAAAACTTAAAATTAAGTTTCATTTTATTTGTCAAAACCAGTTATTAACATCAAGAAGAAAACGGTATAACTTTTCATTAACATTCAAATAGTCATAAATGTTCATAAATATACATAATATTCATCATTTATGTGTATATATGTATTTATATATATATTTTTATCTATCCGGGAAAAAAGTACATACTTTTTTCCCCGGGAAAAAAGTATTTTATGAAAAGTATCATTTTTGCACCTGTCAGCAGAAGTAAAATGTTTAACTTTTTTCCCGTCACAGAAAATTTCTGAGGTTATAACTGAAAAGTTGAATTAAAAGTTAGTTTTAGTTTAAACAAAATAGACTCAAAAATGATGAAAGCATGGCCATTTGCGTTTGTTTTCGTTTTAACAGCCCCAGGGTATCAACCTCTGAACTTAAACAATTTGTTTTTTAAGTTTTTGATAGATTTATCTACGTTTCTAAGTGTGCAACTGTTTTCAAATGTGAGATTGGCCATTTTCAGCTAAATCAAGGATAACAAAGTTTAGTAAATTTTTAAAACAGTTGATTTTTTAGGAACCTTTTGCGCTGGGATTTTCATTTTTAAAAAATTGATAAAAAATAGTTTAAATATTCAATATTTATCCATTTTATTAAAATATTATGATTCAAACGGAAGTTATAACGTTCTAGATTATTAGACTTTTTAAGCTCTAGCCACTTAACCTGTACCCGGATACGGCCAGTTTGCAAACTTGTCCAAGAGATTGTTTACCGCAACATACACAGAAAATATTTTTGGTGTAGGTCGAAAACTACGACCGTGAGAGTGCCGGATAATTCCGTTATACCTCATATCGTTATATATCTATATATATATACATATATAAATTTTTTTTCATTTTGATTTTCCGTCTCCGCTTACTATATATAGTCGTTTGGCACCAAAATTTTACCGAAATTCCGAGATGAAGCACGCAGCAATAGTAGATTTTTATATGAAATCTACCTAAAACCCGAAATCGTTTATTGTAATTGTCAAGGTCTTACGATAAATCGGTTAATTGCGATTCATTTCTTATTTCGTTTTATATCCGGTAAAATAGTTTGTTGTTTGTCGGTTTGTTTCAGTAAAAAAATCTATTTTATTTTTAATTGGACTTAATCTTTATTATTAGGCGCATTATCAGTTATTATTGTTATGAAATAAAACTTTTTTTTCTACACAAAACTAAACATGTATGAAAATTTACTAAGAAGTAATTAAGGCAAATAAGTTTTATTGAGTTAAAGAGAAAAATTATGAGAATTTAATTTGGTTTGAGCAGTGAAACAATTTGAAAATTTCCGTTGCAACAGCATCGGTAAAATGCAATCATAATTTTCTTTATTTATATTAAATTTTTTTCGTTGGTTATAACCTGTTACAGAGGAAACTGTTTTTAATTTCTTAAAGTTACTTTATTTGTTTATCAGAAGGACGTTAATGTAGAAATAAATGTTTTATTTTTACAATACATAACTGTTATATGTTAACAGATAAACGTTACACACACGATATGGAATTGGGAATATCTAAAAGGAAAATATATGTATACTATCCAATCCAGCTGATAAAAATCTTTCCTTTACCTTTATACTTTAACAATGTTTTGTACTTTATAGATTCAATGTCGAATACAGTGTTTCAGTTAATTTCATAAATGTTTAAAAATCGAGTTTTTTTTCGTAAAACGTAATTCAATTTGAAATAAATCTTTGCTTACCACTTTTTATCAGTCCACTGAACTCTTTATATCGTTTGAAAGCAAAAAAATATAAAGGTTAAATTTTTTATCAGAAAATCGTGATAAAATGTTCAGAAAAATGTTATCTCAGAAGTAAAATCGTAATTACGTGCATCGATTATTTACAATGCAAACCATTTAGTGAAGTGCAAGTATAGCTCGCTAGCCGATGGTTCTGTAGTATTTCAGTTTTGTAATAGTAGATTGTTCCAAACAAGAGTGTAGTGTAGACTGTAGTTCACTAGTGTTTGGAAACGCAGTTCGCACTAGTTATACACACTAGTTTTTGTCACAAATGCACAAAATTTATTAAATATTTATTTTTTTGTTGACTATATAATTTATTTAACAAATTTATTAACAAATTTAAGATATTTTAATATAAACTAAAGTGTGCTATCTTTGTTGTAATATATTTCTATCAAAATTATAGGTAGATTCCAGTTCGCTGCTAAAGTGTACTAAACTTACTAAAATTAAATTTTATTTCATAAAAACCATTAATTTTCCAATAGTTTCTAGGTTCACACCGAATTCATGTGATGATTACCACATATTTTATACTTCGTGAAGAACCTTTTTCTTTGACGAGTCCGAGAACTTTTGTTTTGCTATTTTCCTCAATTCGGCCTCTTTTTCGTTCGGCAAGTTCCAAAAAATGCCGATTGTCCGCGATCTTGTAAATTTGCTATTACATTTGCACAAAGGCATACAAGTTTTTGTATTTTTGTGAGCACTGTCTGATCATAAGTTTGCTTTTTTTCGACCACTAGACCAAACCTGCGTATTACAGTATGGGTTTTATTTTGCTTTGACCAAAGGATGATTTGTGGCTTAATCCTCCGGTTTCTCCAAACTAGTTTTTGTAAGCGAAAATAGGCTCGTTTGCTTTGTCCGAGATATGTTTAAGGTGTGAGTTCCTAGTGAGTTTACTGTTCAGGATCATACCCAAGCATAATTAATCTCTTTGACAACCTGTATCAGTTCGCCATTAAACTCCGGAGAATTGAAATTAAACTCCTTCTCGTAAAGACAAGGGTGCTAGATTTTTGCGTATTATAACAGACAGCCCCATCTCGTTGCACCAAGTTCTCAAGGTTGCACTCATTTCACGAGATCCAAGGCTGTCTGGGTTTGCTCACCAACAGTAGAGTCATGTTTACCTCTCACTATCCTTGTTATATCGCCGGCGTTGCCCACATTGACGAAAGCCAGAATTTTTGAGCTTATTTAAAAGATCATCAGCGACAATCAACCATAACAATGGAAAAAGTATCCCTTACTGGAGACATTCTCTGAAACACCTGACAGTTACCAATGCATATTCTAGTATGTAGCTGTAATTTTCCAAATTTGTAGCATGTTGATTAACACGCCAAAATGTTCGTGTTCAGATTTTTCCAAGTGGCCATTTTAGCAATAGCTTGAAAGTAAACAGCATAAAAAAACCCTTGTATGTCCATAAATATGCATGCAAGTACCTCCTTGTATTTCAGTGTGCTCTCAATTTCTTTCACGACTTTGTGCAACGCCGTTTCTGTAGATTTCCCGGTTTGGTATGCATGTTGGCATGATTTGAGAGGATTTTGTTTAAGGTATATATGCCGAATTTAGCAGTCCGGCTCCTAGTCCATTGTTATCAGAAGAAAATATCTAATACTTATTGGCTTGTATGGTTTGGGCTCGTTCGATTTCTTTCCGGGCTTGAATATGAAAACTTTACTCTAGCTTAATATGAAAACTTGACTCTAAACTTGCTATAAACAGATGCTCGAGGTATAAGAGAATGGCAGTTAAACCTCTTTCCAGCAACTTCGGGAATATTCAGTTGCCTCCTGGAAAGTGGAACGGACCGAACAATTTGATTGCCCAAATCGTGTTGTTGGGTGGAATATTCTGTTGGCTAGTTGGTTTGAATCCTTCCTAGTTTGAAACCAGAGCTTGGTATATTTCTCGCCTGGCTTGAGAAGTCTATGAGTTGTACGTTTTTGTTGGTCGATAGACCTTTTATTTGTTTGCCCTTTGTGCATGATTTCTGGATGAACACAATATCGTAAGCATCCTGTCGGATAATTCGGTTCAAGTTAGCTGAATCTATTGCTTACCTGTAAATTTGAACGCAATTTAGGAATTTTTTTCCTCCAGACGGCTATGGTCGTTCAGTGGTTGGCCATGCCTTTAGCATGGCGCTGCCTTAGTTCCCATGGACACAACAGTTCTTTTGTTTAAGGATGGGTTGGTGTGTTTGACACGTGGGTGTTTTGCTCTGATTGAGGAAGATTTAGTTATATATGTGTGCAGGTCGCTGGCAGATGACTTATACCGTAGCTGTCTGTGGAGCGTCCAGCGATGTCTTGGATCGGAATCTCTTATTACTCTTGCTACCTGGTCTCCTTATCTACTATCTTCAGAGCTAGGTCCTTAGGTATCCAACATTTAACCAGAGTATCCAGATCAAAGGATTTGGAAAGGCACAGACTTGTATGATTTCATCTCCAGAGAGGCCCTTATTTAGTAGTGCCCTCTTGTGTTTTTCGTATGTATTGGGGCTAAAGGTTTTGGGACTTAAGCTATTAGGTATATTTCGGTGTTTATCCGACATTATTGATACAGCTAATATGTCGGATTTACAGTCGGCTTCTGAGTCACATGCACTCCCGATTGCTGATGCTGGAGCAGGATCAGAATCGTTTGCGAACTGATAATCTTCTTTTTCCGACAGATCTGACGTGTCAGAGCACTCTTTGGTGGTTGGCTTACGGTATATTATTTCTGTTTTAACGTCAGAGCCTGGTGAGATAGGCTTACATTACAATCGTCTACCTTAATACTTGTGATGTCCGATCTTGTAATGAACACTGGACCTACTAGTGAGCCATTAGCAGAAAGCAATCAAGTGACTACATGCCTGGCAGAATTGTAATCCGACGGGCTACAGTCATGTGTATTCGCACAGTAATATCCTCTAGTTCTGTACAAATAATCAAATATGCACGCAAAAGGACTGTATAAACGGAATTAAATAACCAAAACAAAGAGCAGGGAGTCTGACAACCCCAACGACCCAATCAAGATAATCACACCAACACCAGTACAAGTGCAATTATTACATTTAAAAAAATTGCTTAAATGTTTAACTCACCCCATGGTTGTTCCGGATCCAACTCTTCCTTCCTTTGAAAGCCTAAATAACAGATCATCTTCACAACACGCATATACGATGGATATATTAGAAATATATTAAATAATGTAACAAAAAAGACTTTCGGCAATTATTTAAGTTGTTGGTATTATATTAAATTATGTAATAAAATTGTTGAATTTGTTACTGATGTAACAAAAACGAATGTGGGCAATTGTTGAAGTTGGTAGAAATATAATAACTGATGGACGGACCGTTATACCTAAAAAAAACAATATAATGACGACGACGACTTTTATTTTTCTCAATGTAATAACCTTAAAAAACCACTACGTTTAGATGACGTATAAAAAAAATCTACTCAAATTATCCAAAATAATTACAAGAATCATAGGTTTAACTGTATATTGAATTTTGTTTGAAATCTTGTTGTTATTCCTGTGAAATTCTACTTTTAATAGGTGCACGAACACAACGTTTAAGTTTTATTTTTGTTGTTTACAATTTTGATTTACCTATACGTTCATTTTCGCTAATAAATTAACCATTTGAAATTCTAGAAAAGAATTAACCATTAAATTAACCATTTGAAATTCGAATTCGAAAAGACCAATTTATCTGTTTTATTTACATATCACGACACATCTGTCTAAAATTTGATTTAATTTTACTAACACTCCATTAAACTATTCTAATTGGAACTATAAATTTCAACTATACATCTAAGGTTTTTTTTATTAGGCTGAGTTTTAACCGGTTATTGAACACACTAATGTTTCTTCAAAAAAATCGAAACTGTAAATTTTGATTTTCCACATTTTCTCTTAACTACATGAATCCATTCCTAAAAATGATTCCATACAAATGGATAAATGTTCACTTTTTTTTCTGACCAACTGTGCATTAATTTGATTTTGTTTTACTCACTTTCATTAATGATATAAAAAAAATATACATTTTTTTCTAATTCTATGGTTATTTTGCATACAAACACATAAATTGTTTTACATTTAATTTTTTTAATTAATTACAACTTTAATGCTTGAGTCTGCTCACGAACTGTCCCACAGTTACCAAAAATCCAAGCAAATATCAAGAAAATTTCATGAACCAACAGCATACAAAATTAAATAGCAAATCAAAAAATGACATTTCGGACTGGGTGAAAAGAAAATGTGAATAAAAAAGACTATCAGTTGTATTGAATGCATTGATTCAAGTAGTAGTAAGTTTTGTTAGACAAATGAACTTTTGAAGGTTAAACAGGTTCGTAACAATCTTTACGTCCGGCGAACAAGAATTTAATGGGTTTGACGATGCGTTTTGAGAAGCATTGCTCTCGTCTTTATTTTTAAGTAAGATACTATCCCTACAGTGGTTGAATGAAAAGAGGGAGCATAAAAGGTAAACCACAACAGAGACATGTGCTGTGGTAAGGCTATATTAAAACTAGAGGACGCCTAGTAGCTAGAGTTCTGTACCAGCGATCAAGCACCTCTTTGACCAAGCTAAGCTATCAGCGTACGTGTCTACTTTAGCTTTGGGTTTTGGATTTGATCGATTCTCCGAATTAAGTCTACTGAACAAAATTACTTCGCCAAAGTGTGAAGTCCATTCGATAGGGCTGCTGGTAAATAAAAAGTTGAATTATTTGATTAAGCAAGCTTAGTATAATTGAGCATCAATTGGAATACAGTCTAAAGCCGCAATTAGACTATTGCAGAACCCTGCAATATTTCGGCAATGGTAGTGTGTAAAATATTCATTGCAGAAAAGTTTGGCAATGAACTCATTGCAAAACATTGCAATGCCTCATTGCAATGTTTTGCAATGAGTTCATTGCCAAACTTTTCTGCAATGAATATTTTGCACACTACCATTGCAGAGATATTGCAGAGTTCTGCAATAGTCTAATTGCGGCTTTAGTAATATACTTTTATACACATCTATTTTGATGTGTAACATTTAGTTGTTCGCGTGAAATAAATATTTTCCCAGGTAAAACCTACTGTTTGGAAAACAAAGAAAAATTTTTTTTAGATATGTATGTACATTTTTGAGTTAGTTTTTTTAGAACAAACCCAAATATTTTTGATGCATTTGTTATGAAAACGAGATTCATTATGCCTTTGCGGTTTCTAAATTGCAAGATTGATGTAAATTATTTTCCAATATTTTTTCCATTCTTAAAAGTAATGAAGGATATTTCAAATAGAATTTAAACGTTTGCAGGAGGTTAACTGACCAAAATGTTTGCAACCTCTACGGAGGGGTTGCAAACATTTTGGTCAGTTTGTCTTGTTCGACGTTTAAAATTGTTTTCAATTATTCTTTCTTGTTTTGAATTATTATTCTGTTCCAACAATTTAACAATAATAATTGAACAATACAAAAATGCAGATTACAAAATTTAAATTATCTCACGTTAATTAATTTCACGTAAATTGCAATTATTTTTTTATTGTAAAAAAATCTCAAAAGCAATTAATAAGAAAGATTTCATTTGTTTCTTTTTTTGGGTTTAACACTTTAAGTAAACTAGGATTTGCTTTAACTTAATTTTAATTATAAATAGCCCAACGGTACAGAGTTTTATTTTTGCCATATTGTTCTGTTCGTTCGATGGCATTCAATTTTTTTGTTTTCAAATACTATTGTATCTATTTGATATATATACAATGAAATTTATTTCTTTAGCCGGAAGATAGAAAAAAATTTAAACTGTGTTTTTTTTTTTAAATTTAATGTTAGTTTGGATTACAAAAGATGTTTTTGGATGCCACAGAGGTTAATATAAAAGATGTCATTAGATGTTTTATTAGTTTTTAAGATGGAACTGACAAGAGTGAAAAATTGGATCACGGTTTTGCTATATATTTTGCTAAGGTGAACAAATTTGCTTAATACCAAGATAAATGGTTTGGTTGAACTTTTGTTTTTTGTTCGTATGATTTATTGGTTATCTTAGAACTGGGAAATAACGTTACATTAATTTGGTGGTGGTAAGAAGTAATTCTGTACTTAAACCCCGAATTTTGGTTACATAATTTCTACGTAATCTTAAATTTAAAGTAAAAATCTGATTTCAAATACATTATGAACGAATGAAAAATAAAAAGTTTGAGTGTTATAAAAAGTTATTTTCTATAGAAATGAATGTGCGTATGAATTTTTTTCCACGCATAGAATCAAACAAACATTATATAAATGTTCTACATTACCGAGTACAATGAATCAATTCATAAACAAAATTACTTTGGTTATTTATTAATTCTGAATATAAAAACAAAACGTATATTTGTAAAATTTCGCAACTTAATAAACTGTTTTAATTAAAATACTAAGAATATTATACAACTTCCCTTTAACTTTAATCAAATTTCTTTAAAACTTAAGACAAAACAAACATATTGTGCAATTGTACGTTGTAACGTGAGCAACATTTTCAGAACAATAAGTTTTGGTAAAGTTGTTTGTAATTGAATTTGTTTAATTATTTTTCTGTTTTTTTTGTTTATGCTTAAATTAATTAAATTTAATTTGCTTCAATAATATTTGGTGGTTGATTGGATTTCAATTGGAGAATTGTGTGATGACTGTAACATAATGAATTGCTTTTGTTGTTCAAGTTGTAATTTTTTTAAACAACATGTGAATCACACGTGTTAACACTTCAATTATTGTAAATAAACGATATGTAGAGGGACCATTTTATGGTTGGAAGATTAATAGGATTAGTGAAGAAATGTTTCAGCTCCTCTGCCATTTTTTCATAGTTCTACAAAAAATAAAAACGCTACATCAATGTTCATTCTCTTTTCAAAATTTTCAACTAATTTATGTTGATAATATCAGGCTGCTTAATAAATTAAAATAGTTCAAATTTATTATTACGTTTTCATACACGTCCGTCATCATGTTGATTTTGTTCGTTTGATACTAAGAGCTAACTTTCAACTTACTAAAAATATTGAAAATTAAAATCAAGCACATTTATTCAATCATTAACTGACTTACAAAAACTCAAAATTTCATAGATTTCCAATCTCATTCTTCTATTAATAGAACACTATCACATCCATCTAGCATTCAAATATCAAATTCATACAAAAACCCAATAAACAAGAATTAAAAATTTCACCAAAAGCCCACCACTCACCAGATGCCAATTAATTATAGTTCCATCATAATAACTTTGCTATATTGTATGTATGGTTAACACAACTCATTCGAAAATCAGATCAATGGTGGTTAAATTATTGTTGTTTGTTTTTGTTTAATTTATTTGATTGATGTGATGTGTTCATTGATTTACGTACACGTATATGTATGTTTGTTACTTTGTTTTATGCAAACTAAGTGGTAATAAATTCAATTGTATCAATGCAGTTTAATTCAATTGCAAATTATTTTTGAAATCATATGATGAATCATTTTTTAAGGAAATTCTAAACGTAAAATATTAGATTATACACCAAGGTGAAAATGTGCATGTTTTTCGCCCAAGGGGTGTGTTTGGAACCTCAGAGCGAAACTTAGGGACAACGTATCACTGAGAAATATAAATTGCTCTCTTTCGAGGTGTATATACTATTTTTCTGCACCACCATAATATAATTACTTCGGTTTTGAAAAAACCAAAGTATTGAGTTCACGAGCCAAAAGTGAAATTCTTACCCCCACTTTTTTGGCATTTCTCGACATTTAAGGACCTAATGATTCTAAAAAAGCAAAAAAACGTATGTCTGTCTGCCGGCCGGGTGGCCTGCCGTCACACCCGACGAAATATAGAAAACCGCTGGACGGATTTCAAAATTTTTTTTTTTAAAAATAGGTTTGCTCAATGGAAAGAGCCAAAAGGACGATGTGTTCGATAACTGTACCGGAAGTGTGTCAAAAAATCATCAAGTATGTCAAAACAAGGAAATTTGCATATTTTTTGCTTAAAAAACGTTCATTTTAAGTGATTACGATAGAAACATTGAATTTAAAGAAATCTTGATGGTCGGGATTAGTATGTTAGTCTAGATCAAAATCTAGATTATTGCATTATAAGTTTGTCAAAAAAGTGTTGTAAAGTGTGTCAAGAGAAAGATTTTTATTTATTATTTTACCCAATTTTTGGAAAAAAATAAAATTAATTATTTATATGACATGAAATTTTATTATTATTATAGAGAATTATGGCATTATTAGTTTGTTTGAAAGATTTTACTTCGGTTTATTTATTTTTGTACCCATATTTTTTGGAAAAAATAAAAATAATTATTTGTATGACATGAAATTTTATTATTATTATAGAGAATTATGGCATTATAAGTTTGTCGAAAAAAATAATGTCAAGTGTGTCAAAAGAAAAATCATTCATTTCTTTTTTTTGAAAATAATGAAATCAGTTATTTGTATGAAATGAAGTGTAATGAACATGATATTACTATTATTATTGAGAATTTTATTGGATTATAAGTTTGTCAAAAAAATACTGTAAAGTATGTCAAAAAAATGATTTCATTTATTTTTTATTTTTTTATTTTTTGGAAAAACAAAAATTTAGTTGTTTGTATGACGTAAATGTGACATGGACATTTTTGAATTTGTTGTAGTTTTTGAAATATTTATGAAATTTTGAAAAAAGTTTGTGTTTTTGATTTTGTAATAATTTTTGCAATATTTTTAGAATCTTGGGAAAAGTTTTAATTTTTGATTTTGTAATAATGTTTGGAATATTTTTAGTATTGTGATAAAAAATAGAATTTTTGAATTTGTAAATTTTATGTATATATATTTAGAATTTTGAAAGAGTAAGAATTTTTGGAATATTTTTAGAAATTTTGAAAAATTTTAAATTTTTGATTTTATTATAATTTTTGGAATTTTGAAAAAAATTTCAAAATTTGATATTGTCAAAATTTTTGCAATATTTGTAAAATTTTGTAAAAAGTTTGAATTTTTAAGAATTTTTGTAATATTATTAGAATTTAGAAAAAGTTTAAATATTTATTTCTAATTTTTGGAATATTTTTGGAATTTTGAGAAAAGTTTCAATTTTTGATTTTGTTATAATTTTTGCAATATTTTTAGAATTTTTGAAAAAAGTTTAATCTTTGATTTTGTAATAATTTTTGGAATAATTTTAGAATTGTGAAAAAAGTTTAATTTTATTTAGTTTTACAAGATTTTTGGAATTTTGAAAGAAATATGAATTTGTGGTGGAGAGGTTTTTGAGTAGTTTGCTGAGTGTATCATCTTTTCACTAAATTATGTTAATTACTTAATTTATGATCAGTTATAATTTTCCGGCGACGAATTGATGTTTCGTGTTAGTTTTGTAATAAATTTCTAAAAGAGATATAATACATGTGCTTTAACAAAGAGTTTTTTATTCGCCTATATATTAAAGTGTTACTTTATTACTGTGATTTGCGGCTTTAAAGTATCACTTTTCAACTATTTATTTTGCCGTCATAGCTACGTCCAAAAAAGTAAAAAGCATTTGTATTTGTTTAAATTCTATGAAAAATAAATTTTTTTATCAAAGCAACCCGCAAATTCAAAATTTCATTATCCAATTAAAATAGTTGTTATCATTTGTTGTCATAGAATTTGGAAAAAATAATAAATATTTTTTCAAAGGTTACTTGTTCCACATATTTTTATTTTAAAATTTATGAAAATTTATAATTTTAATTTAGAATAAACAACTTTTCTTAAAATATTTTGCTTGCGGCGAATAAAGAATAGTATATGATGCACGGACGTAAGCTATTTTGGACTTGATGTGGGTGCAAATCTCGGCTAGCGCCTCGATTTGCAAACTCCACATCCGTCCAAAATCTTTAGCTTTACGTCCTAGCATCATAATGTACTATTATGTTTGATAAACATCGCTGCCCAAAACTAAAAACAATGTCCTCATTAAAGTTTTATGCCGAAAACTATATCAAAACCGAAGTCTTGATATCTCAGAGCTTGAGATTTCAGCCCCTCCATATATATATGATATTAAAAACTGAAATCTAATATAATCTAATTATAGATTTTATTTTTTATCATGGTAGGCAGTTTTTAAATATGTATAAAAATGGTATTCAAAAATTTAATTTTCGAGGGTTTTTTTAAATAAAAAGAACACATGCCGCAAAATCATGAAAGTAGATCGTAGATTTTTTCAATATCTCATGAAATATGCAGATTTAAAAAAAATCATATAAGCATTTTTGTAGGAAACTTAATTCGCTAATTAAAGGTTTACTTCATTTTTTGCCTAAAACATATATTTCCGATGATATTTTAAAAAAACTTGTTAATCTTCGAAACTCATAAGAAACATATATAATAAAGATGACGAAAAAGTACTAATTTTCTTCTTCTGCTATGAAATAAAAAGTGTAAAAATATAATCGTGAAAAAAAATTAGTACTTTTGCGTCAAATTTGTTTTTACGAGTTCAGAAATATATGGTTTAGGGAACATGATCAGAACATTTTTTGTAGAGCATTAAATTTCCTACAAAAATGTTGATAAGATTTTTTATAAATCTCCATATTTCATGAGATATTTAAAAATATCTACGATTATATCAATATATCAACTTCGATGATTTTGCGACATGTGTTGTTTTTATTTAAAAAAAAACGTTGGTGTTATTTTACCAAAAAGAATTTTTTCATGGGACGTCTGAGAAAATTTAATTATTAACGACCAGTCTAATATGCACGGTTTTTGAATTTATCGTAAATATTTGTGTTTCCATGAAAATTATCATTGTTGCCATGGTCTATTACTTTTTACTCCCTAGGGAGAAAAGGTGCAAAAGGTTATATACAATTCGTGCGTAAAATAGATTATTATGTAGATAATTTAAATAAAACAGTTAATTATAACTTTTTAAATTCTGTTATTGATTACTCACTAGAAAACAACTATGTTCGTCCGTGAGTTTACCTAGCGAAAAGAGCGTTCTCTTTCTCATATTGCAAAATATGCTATTGTAACATTTATTTTTTTTAAGTAATATTTCGTTTTCAATAAAAACGAATTATTTTATTTATAGTTTTTAAATAAATAACAGTTAGCTAATATTTACGACAAACCTTTATCAAATGGACTTCTATTTTGTTCTTTATACTCTTAGTTATTTTGCTTTTATTATTTATTATTGAGTCTATTTATATGCAAATTTTATTGCTTTTCTAGTATAAGAAGCTATGACGCCCACGATTCTGTAAAGATGTTTGATTTGTCAGTCTTAGATATTTAAGAAAACGAAACAAAACCATATATGTTGTTGGATTAGGAAAGCATTTGTGATAGTTTTACAGGAAGGTCATTTGTTATTAAAAAAATATTAGAACTCTTAAAATAGTCGTATGTGCACCAGCATATGTAAAACGGTTTTATAATTTTAAATTTTGTATATTTATATTTATCAATAATTACTAATTAGTATATTGTATAACTAGTGCAACCGCGTTCTCCAAACAAGAGTGTAATTCACAAACGTTTCGAAAAGCAGTTAGCCCTAGTTATACGCACAATAGTTTTTGTAGCAAATGCACAGAATTTGAATATAAGAGAATGAATAATTTAATTTACTGTTGATTATTTAATTTATTTAACAAATTTCTAAACATATTTAAGAAATTTAACTCTAAACTACACGGTACACTACACCATCTTTATTGTAAGCGTTGTACTCAAATTTATTACTAATACTAGATACTAATTTGCTGCTAAAAGATTGAAAAATTTAATTAATCAAGTTTAGTATAATTTAGCATGCAAATTGAAACTTAATTTTAGTAATTTATTTTCATCAGAGTTTAAAACGCCTCTTACTCTTACGCCCCTTAGTAACTCGCTCTGAAAAAAATGGAGCAACGTAGTGATATCTCCTTTACGCTATTCTTTCAGAGCGAGTAACTTAAAAAAATATAGTATAAATTGAAGTAAAAAAAATATAATATCGTTCCTACTCTTAAATTATAATAAATATTTTCTTTCAAATACTCACACATTTAATTTTTGCTTCAAAACTGATGCTTTTTATCGTAAAAAATATATAATTTTGCTCAATTTTGCAGGTATTGTAAATAAAATTTTATAAAAATGATGACGAAAATTTTCTTCTTTTGCAAATTGGATGAAAGAATAGAAAAATAAAGTAAAAACTCCAAAGGAGTAAAATCGAAACAACTAAATATTTTACTCTTCGAAAAAGAACGAACAATTGAAATTATAAACATTTTTATTTATGAATACTATTTTAAGGAATGAAATGAGTGCACGAATAAAATAAAATTGTAAACTCTGATTTTAAATACAACTCTTATGATAAAGATGGCATGCTTTATTTTATATTTAAATTTATTGCATCAATATTCAATATTTTGATGTGTAACATTTAGTTTTTCGCGTATATTAAATATCGTATGTAAAATCTACTAATTAAAAGATTTAAAAGTTTTTGAGTTATGTTGCACGTAACATATACTATATACATTTTAAGTTATTTTATTTTAAAAAAATTAAATATTTTTTGTGAATGTGCTATGACAATATAATTAAACTAACTTTAATAATAAACATTAAGAATTATGATTCTTATAAAAAATTACTTTATCCCTCGTAGGAGCTGCCAATATTAAACAATGGCCCAATCTCGGGCGAGTATTTCCGAGACAAGCCTTGGCTAGCTAGCTTTGGTTTCAGTCTGGGCCAGTTGTAAATGCCTTGACTGAATCAAGGATCATTTTATTATATTACGCGTTATTAACCAGTCTAATGCATTTTAAACATGTACAGGCATATTATGTTTATCTCTATTTTCATATATGTTACTCTTTCCACACATTTAAAGGAAATCTGGAAAAAAATTGGTTTGGTATAGAGATACGCTTTTCGCGACATTTTCTGTTTCTCGAGAAAAATTGAGAAGGGAAATCTGTTTCTCGAGAATTCTCAAGAATTCTCGAGATAATTCTTTATTAATTTTCTTTAATCAATAAATAATTTTCTAACCCAATAACTCCTCATAAACCCTATTCTCTAATTATAACCGCCAAATTATCAATAGCTATCTGGGATTTTTTAAAGTTACTAGAATTAAGAGATGTTTCTGTTTAAATCAGCAAACGCTTTGTTTAAGTTTCTTGACAGTCAAATCATTTTCTGTATGGGAAACCAGTCCTGTTGTTGTTTGTTTGCGTATGTATATTTATTATTTAAACATAGATTTAAGTTAAATTACAAAACGTTACATTACATATAATATTTAATTTGAATTTTGAAGAATAATTACAATATTAGATCTAAATTATCAAGCCAAGTTACAGCATCAGGAGACAGCAAATTAAGTTCTGGCAATCCTGCTGGAAACCTTCGGATTGGACAATCAGTTACTATATGGTGCATAGATTGAACTGGATAATCACAAGCAGAAGACGATATAAAACCCCAATTGAATAATCAGGAACCACAACATCCATGTCCAGTTCGAATACGATTCAAAGTTACCCACAGTCTTCTAGGTAAATCAAGACCAACGGGAATTACATCTAAATTATCAATTAAATTATGATTGAGAACAGCAGATGACGACCAAAAATCTCTCCATTTATCCACGATGCTGAAAGTATCACCATTAAAAAACACAGCGCCTGAATCATAAGATGGATTTCTTGAACACAAACGCCTTGGAGTTTGATGAATTATAACATGGTGACATATTAGCTGAGGTAAATCCGCAACTTTTGACCAAATCCTACACAGTTGATCTTGTCTACGAATATTAGGTGGAGCAATATTACTCAACACATGAAGCCAAGGAACAGGTGTTGAGTGGACATAGCCAGTTATTATACGCATAGCATTGTTTAATTCAACATCAATTTTATCGGTATGGTGACTATTTAACTAAACAGGACAACAAAATTCAGCAACAGAAAACACCAATGCCAATGACGAAGTTCTCAAAGTATGGAAGTTTGCACCCCAGTTAGTTCCAGCAAGTTTTCTTATTATATTTACTCAAAATTTTAATTTCTTCGCTACATTTTCAATATGCTATTTATATGTGAGGCTTCTATCAAGATAAATGCCTAAATATTTAGTTAAAGGGTTATGTTTGACTTGCATATTATTATTATACCAGTCCTGTAAAAATGTTCTATCAAAGTAAACAAACTATTCTTACGAATTTTGAAATCAAATAGAGGAAACAGTTTTATTCCTCGGTTTTTATAGTGTTGCGATACACAATTTCTATTGGGGGTGTAATTAAAACAACTATACTACTTGAATAAACTTTGGTCCTCAATTAGGTCATCCATTTAAAACTAATCGAATAAATTAAGTCTTCAAGTGAAATTCGGCCATAAAAATTACATTCCTTTATAGACATTATACGAAAATAAAAAGAATATTCTAATAATTCGTCAGCGATTCATCATTTTTATCATATGGATAACGGAGTCGGAGTAAAATTTTAGTTTATAAGATAAAACATGATTCTCACGATTCTCATCTAATTTAATGAATTATTCTGACAGAAAAATTCGTAAAATTGTAGAAGGGTTACGCTGACTGCAAGAAAAGCTTAGTGAGTCTTAAAAAATTTAAATTTAAGGTTTAAAAAATTTAATGAGTGATTTTTGTTTGTCTTTAACTTTTTTCAAATTCTCGAGAAATAAAACAAAATTTCTTGAGAAATGAGAAATAAAAATCTATAGGGAATTCTTGAGAAATCGAGAAAAAGAATTCTCGAGAATAATCTCTAGTTTGGTAGACCTGGTCCAAGCCTTATTTGCCATGACTTGGCCCAAGTCGGGTTTGCCAGTTTTGGCCCAGGACATCAGTCCAAGCTTGGTTCAAGGTCCGAGATGTGTTATATAATAAATAAAATAAATACAGTGAAATGGATTGCTGCAAAAATAAATGGGCTATTTTTCCGAAAATGCCGAAAGGAAAAAAACTAAATTCAGGATTGTTTTTGCTCTGAAATGGAGATATGCGGTTACGGATTCTTGCTATTTTTTTCGGTTCTTAGGTATGGTGTCGCTGTTTCACAAGTTTTACAGATAATACACGCAGCTATCAAATCCCAAAGAGAATATCTAACATGCAATATTTAAAAATATACTTTTTACTATTTAATTTTAATTTAATTTTATTAATAATAATATAAACTTGCTTATAGTAAAAATTTGGATTTTATTTTTACATTATAGAATATCGATTTCGACTTACGTCATCCTCAGTTCTTAAATTTAAGAACTGAGGATGACGTAATTCGAAATCGATATTCTATAATATAAAAATAAAATCCAAATTGTTACTATAAGGAAGTTTATATTATTATTTAGTTTATATTATTATTATTTATATTATTGTTTAGTTTATATTATAAAATAAAATTAAAAATAAACAGCAAAAAGTATATTTTTAAATTTTATTTTGGATTTTGAGATCAATTAAACTCAAGTAAGTAAAGAAGTAATTGGAATATTTTCAATTCAAAGGTATGGTTTGAAGTTTCTCAGAAAAAAACTACAATTCACATTTTACGTGTTTCGGATCGGATTCGAACCTACCCTCGTCAGTGCCCGGCTCGAATCTTTAAATATTGCATTTTAATTCAAAAGTGACAAAAGCACACAAACAGTGAATAATATGGAAAACCATAATAACACATTAATATCTAAGGATTCATGTAGATAGATTCTTACGAGTTTTTGGATATTAGTTTATGTTTGCATATTTGAGATATTAGCTTTTCAGTAAAAGGTTTCTAGTTCCGTTGCACACGGCGGAAATAATATAAATAATAAATTGTGGACTAACATTTTGAGATAACATAATAATTTCTACATTCACTTGCAAAAATTTATATCAGCTCAATGAAATTTGTGAGAGTTATTTAACAAAGCCATCCAAAAAACCATAAGAAATGGCCAAAAATTCAAAACTACATAACTTAATTTCAGAGCAAAAATAATTTAATTGGGTAGAAAAGATGTGTTCGTTTTTTTCGAGGGTTGTGGTGTGAGGCCTCTGACAAAATACATGTTTTGACTGAGTCAACTAGGGTTTGACATAAAAGGGCTTTAAGGGTCAAACTTTATAATTCATTGATTTATTTTAGAATTTTACATCGCACAGTTTTTTGTATAATTTTGAATAATAGTATTTTTCGGGATCTTTTAGCATGTTTTTGTGTGGAGGTGGGGATTGAGTAAACTATCACTTTTAGATTTATGACAAATCTGTTAATTGTGTGTTGCTAATTTTTTTCATCCATAATCTTCTTTATTATTTTGTTTGTTGGTTCTCTTCATCCACGGATTAAATTAATTCTTCTATTCCAAATGAATCCACTTGTCTAAATGTGGAACAGTTTCACAACCAATAACCGTTATAATATCACGAACCACGACTGTCGTTGTATCTGGTTCTGGTCCAATAAATGATTTTATCTCAGTCGACAACTACTTGGTATGGTATAACCTTACTTCACAACAGTTGGAGGTGAAGCAACTACTTTATAGCCCCCAACACTTTTTAATCTAGAAACAAGTGCTCAAACCTTTTTCTTGTTAAAATGCATCGCATTGACAAACGTAAAACTCAAAATTACCTTTCTTCAACGGCGTTGCAATGTTTATTTACTTTGTCAACTTTTCAATAACTATTCGTGAGGAAATCAATTTACAACTAACCTTTTATTTTTGAAATAAAAACAAAACTGTATCTAAAAAGCTTGAAAATAAGATTTTTCACACAATATTACATATATTTCACAATTATTTATGATACATATTGAGTTTTTGTTTTTCATATAAGAATTTTTCTTCAAATTTAACACAATCGAAATTCATATTATTAATAATTTTTCTTTTCTTACAATTTGCCAATTTTCTTTATTCAGAAAAAGATGAATTTAAATCAAAAATCACAAAAATAAATTTAAATAAAATAAAATCACAAAAAGGAATTTAAATCAAAAAAATCACTTTCATTTATAATTAATGATATTTTGTATTCGAAAGTTAAAACTTCTAAAAAAAGAAAACCATTTATTTCATCGCTGTGTTTAGTTATCTCATTTTTCAAATAAGCATTACTCTTACATTGAAAATCTGCCGTATAAAACCGGTAGGGAACCATTATTCATTCAAACCGTCTCACACCATCAAATCATAACAATAAGGTCCGTTCAATCAATTATTAATATTGCGACCATATTTCAGTTCAAACGTCACAAAATGAAGTATCTTATTAATGATTTCAATATCAAGGCATCTACACAGAATAAACTTGCTCTATTTTGGTTTTAGTTTAACAAAAAAATACGTTTGTTTCACATTAAAAAAAAACAACAATTGATTATATTTCGAAATACAGGATCCGTTAATTGAGTTGGAATAAACGATATACATTATGTAGTAATAGATTAAAAGATGAATTTATTTATACAGTGAATCGTTGTATACGGTCAGATATGATTTATGATTAATTATAAGTTGCTTAATAGTACGTAATGAAGGTGTGTGTGATGACTGTTTGTTGTTAGATTTTAAAAGAAACTGTCTACTGAACAGTTTTTTAGGGTTCAGTACCTTAAAACAGTAAAAACGGTACCCTATTGGTGAGACTTCGGTGTCCGTCCGAATTTCTACATAATCGATTTATTCACAAACTATAAGTGCTATCAAGTTGAAATTTTCTACAGTTTTAAATGTGTTTTCCCACGCCTACTGATAAGAAAAAAAATTCAAATATTTGTTTTCATCTATATTTTATGAACATAGATAAGGAGATAGTAAAACAAAGGTTTTTTGTAAGGAAGCGAGTTTGGTTTAGAAAAATCGAAAAAGATCAAAGTATTTAAAAAAAATTTCATTGATTTTTCGACTGCTTAGTTTTTTATATATTGCTAAAAACGGGTGTTTTTTTCTGTCCCCCCCTTTGACAAAATTTGAAAAAATTCATGGTCGAGTGAGGTCATATGAAAAATTAATTATTTTCTAGTCCAAAACAATTTTGTTTTGTAATTTTCAAGAGCGCAGTTTTTGAGTTATGGTCAAAAGTGTGAAAAAAATTTCCTAATCAATTTTGCTACGTTGTAGGAAATGAGTTTAAACAAGTCAGATGAACTCAACTACAGGCGAAAGACGTAAGGTTGAAAAATTATGCGATAAACATACCTGTTTGATATTCGATAGATTATCATTTAATATGGTTGCGTTGCAAATGTTCTCTGTGAGGTTGATCACTAGCTACAAATATTTTTGAAATTGTAGTACTCGGCCAGATAATTGGTTGAAGTATAAAATTGTTACAGTCAACTAGCTCTGTTCTTTTCGTTAGGTCTCATACAGTACCACTAGTACAGAAAAATAGTAGCTACCTTCACTTTAATTTTAGCTCTGCTGGCAGTCAATGTGTTCAACTAGCTGAAGTTCAAATCCTGTTGATATACCGATCTTTCCAATGTTCAGTAGACAAATCACTCGACTGTGTTAACAATGCACTCGTTGGCAATAATTTAACGGTAGTTTAGATTTCTCTAACTATTGTGATAGGTGACTTTAATGTTGGTTTCTATAAAAATCCTCAAAACTGGCTCTCAAACTATTTTCTACAAAAAAAATTACAAAGAAAAATTCATGAACCAACAACAGTTGAAGCTACAACAATTGATAATGTATTTTCCAATATAAATAATTTATAAGCTGGCGTTATTGAAGCTTTCTTTAGCCACCATAAACAGCTTTGAGTAAGATGCAACCTTACGTGAAACCTCGCTAACAAAAGCTTTTGTTTTCTCAAATATTATATGCACGGAACCCTCAGCGAGCAAATTATATTCGTAGCTGCATGACTTTTTTTCTATTTCCACGGTCCTTAAGCGAATACGCCAAAAATATACAATTTTTAGATTTCGACCACTTCATTACTTCATATTGGTGATTTCATTACAAACTTGATCAACAAGCTCGTTGCATACAGTTTTCATCCCGTAGTCGCGAAGTTGGTTCAAAATTGTCTAACCGATACATTTCGGTATTTAAATCTAGATGGTTTTTGCTCTGTGTCCTATAATTAATTTACGCAGGTATACGCCAAGGCTCAGTTTTGTTCCCCACTCTTTTTAACTTAATTCCCACTCTTTTTATTTTATCTCAACGAACTTCTGAAAAACAACATTAGCCCGATAAATAGTTTTTCAAATGATAGTACACGGCACAAATCATTCATTCATCTATTTTCAAACGAAAAAAATATTGAACAAATAAATCCCTCCAAGGAGAAACACTACCATAAATGTTAACAACGACCTGGAAACAGTCGCCGATTTGGGTGACAAAAATTTGGCCAAAGTTGATTCCACCAAAACACAGCTATTGATTTCTTCTAGATCAAAAAACGAGTTTCTCAACGGTATTTCAATTAGTATTTGTAACGGACTAATAGACGAATGTGAAATTAATCATTTATTGAGAGTTAAAATTTCCAATGGACTTCCTCTGAAACAATCATATATTGGTGATTGCAATGAGCGCATCAAGAAAACTTAGGATTCTCAATAAACGAAAAAAATATTTCACTCCCTTTCAATTATTCCAAATTTATAAGTCATATATTCGTCCCTGTATGAAGTATTTTTGTCAAGTATTGGGCGCAGCATCTGTTTCCATCCTGGCTCTTTGGGACTCTGTTCAATGGTAAGCGGAGCCCAAAAGAGGCTGAATGGAAACAGATAATGCGCCCAAAAGACAACAATGCTCGCTGCAGGGACAAATTGTTGGTCATCGAAATTTAAAATCAAACCTTGATTGCCTACAACATCGCTGAACTGTTGCTGATCTTGTTGTTTTTTATAAATATTGTGACCAGCAGTGCTCGTATGCAAAGCCCGTACAAGAAGTAGGCAAACTAGGCGCTCGCCTAGGGCGTTTTATTTTAAGGGCACAGAAATTATGAAAAACAAATTTAGTATTGGATTTTTGAATTGAAAGAGATGAGTAGAGCCGTCAAATGTCATATTAACCTAGTGCGTAATATACCTTAGTCCCAACTCTGCTGGGATGAAATCAGATCCATCATGCCCCCAGCTTATTATTTTTCCACGTTTTACTCGTTAATTGGTCAGTGCAAACAACCAAACTACTGCGATTCTGCACTGTCACAGAAACAGAATGTAGAGGGAATTCTTTATTCGAACAGCGTATAAATGGAATAATTTGCCTGAATCTGTTATCTCGAATGGCTTCAATCCAAAAAGAGGTTTCATTAATCAATACCTTAGAACGCATGTATCTATGTGTTGTTGTGACACATATTGTAATTTATAGTGCACGACTGCACTTTTTATTCAAAAATAACTGGCAAAATATACTTTTTCAAGTGAAATATGCAAAAAAATGTTCTAACAAATATGATTTAAAATTCAAACTTGTTACCTGAAACAAAGTTTAAGCTAAATTATTTTTGAGCGAAATGATATAAAAAACGTGCTAGTGTTCTACTAATAACGTACCAAATTATCAAATTTAAAAAATGAACTTTTTCAAAATAATAGAACAAAACATAAAGTTCAAATCGATTAGTTTGAATTAGTAAAAATAATTAAAGTTTATAAATTCTTATTTGCATCAAATATATTAAACTCCTTTTAAATTAAAACCTAAAACCATATTTATTTCTTTATATTCATTTCTTTTTATTTACAGGTAATAAAAAACAAAATCGTTATATTAAAGGTAAACACATTAATTTTATTTTTATATTATAGTTTTAAGATAATCATATAATTATAATTTTCTAAAGCTATATTTTAATTACATATTTTAATTGTGTCATAAAACCAATGGATTATAATAGTATGTTATTTAACTAGGATTTAAAAGGCTACTTTTTATGTTGAGTCTATATAGTAGGGAGGCCGACAATTATAGACTAAACACAAAAAATCACTTTAGCTCCGAAATAAATACACTATATTTTCGGCAAACGTTTAAAGTTTTTATAAATATGAAATTAATACATCCAAATTTTAATGAATATGATTTATTATCATCATAGTTACTTCCAAAAGAGTGAAAAACGTTTTATCAAAGCAACCTTTGAATTCAAAATTTCATAATCCAATCAAAATATTTGTTATTTTTTGTTGTTGTAGTTATACAATTTGTTTGAAAAAATGACAAATATTATTTATAATCTCATGTTAGGTTACTTTTGGTGTCGCCGTAAAAGTATGGCAATAAATAGCGACACTTTTACTGCCGCCGTAAAAATATGAGTTATTTTTTCTATCGTCGTAAAAAAAATGGCGTTATACGTAAAAAAGGTAAGACTACAAGCTACAACTTTCTCCCTAGCGGTAGTAAAGTTTAATTTTACACCCGTTTACTGAAAAAAAGTATTTTTAATTGTTTATTGTGATTGCCAACGTGCTGTGGGTCAAAAAAAAAGTTATTTCAAAATCTAATTATCTCATCTCATTCCCCTCTAAAAATGACTCTGCTTCCAATATTCCCCTCATTTTAAAATGAAGATTCACTTTCGAATCCGAAACCCAAAGTAATGAATTCATGAAAAAAGACCAAAATCATTATAACAACAAGTACAATCAGGAAAAATTATATAAGAAACCTAGCAAAATTATAAAAATAATCAATTGAATTAAATAAATGAAAATCAACCAGAGAATTTATTGAATTGATCACACTTTTACAAATGAGGATAGCCATCTTTATATTAAATATCCAAATACTTCCACTATTCAACAACCTCAATTTGTTGATCATCGTACACTAGATTATTTTTTTATTCTTAGATATAATTATATCTTCAATAATATCTGCAATTCAACTGAGAAAATATGCTCTTCGTTTTTATCCTACATTGTTTATACTGTCTGTAACAATTTTCAAAATTTCTGGTTAAATTAAAAACAGTATTCTTTTTATTCTACAAACTCCGACCATGACTTCAACACTTAAGAATTAAATTAAACAACATATTTTCTTGCTATTATTCATAGAATCATAAAAAAAAAAATATGAAATTCCATTTTAAAATCAATTCACATCACATATCACATTAAAAGACAAAACAACACATTCATTCAATCCAGGAACTTACGAGTTAAAACTGCATATACACCAAACGATCAACAAAAAATGTCAATGAGACTTGAATGCTGTTTTTTTATTCTTAAACCTCATCTTATTTAATAAAAAAAAAAGTCCAATACAATCGACATTTTATTTTATTATTTACAATTACTGGTTTATTACATTTTCTTTTGCTTAAAATAATAATAAAAAATTTAAGTTAATTTTCTGTTATCCAATAAGATATTTTTGTTAACAATTTCTTTAAGAACTAAAATTCGAAATAATAATAAATACGCCAACTCGAGGTTATCAAAATGTCTCAGTATTATTTAAAAACTAAATGGCAGCACATAAAAATAAATTTAAAAAAAAATCATTTACCTACATATAATTAAATTTTATTTAATTTAAGTTGAGTAAATAGAAAGGAGCTTTATGTTCTGCGAATATGAATTTATAAGAGTGTGCTGATAAATAGGTGGCCACCCAAATAGGTTATATATCAGGTTTTAAAATTTTAAAAACAGAAAATTGTTTTTAAAGTTTTGCCATAAATCCTAAATAGAGCAATCGAAAGCGATATTATCGCTATAGAGATAATTAAGGCGGATGGGCACGATATCTCAGAAACTACTGGATCTAAAATGGGGTCAAATCTTCCTTATGAATTTTATTTTTGTTATATTCATCAATAAAGATAGTGTTTCTTTTGGCTGTCAATAGTTTCGTATCACCGGTTTACACAGTTCAAGTTTTTATTTTGGAATCTAACAAAGTAAGAGTTAAAGAAAATTATAAAAATTACTTCCACCATATATATACCGAAGAGAGACTATAACAATAACAAAGGACACATTAGACTAAAAGCTTTCATGTTATTTACAACTAGTTCTCAGTGAGTTCTGATTTTTACACTAGAGTTGGCATTAGCATTGCTAGATAAAAGTGATTGAACTCATTGATTTGTAATTTACGAATTTAAATTTTCTAGCACTCGCTCCTGTTTGTACAAATGAAACAGTCAAATGAAACAGAAATGTTATTAAATCTAAATCGAATGACTTCAAAACTAATAAAACGACAAATTGCAAATGATTCAAAGAATTTTTTTGGAAAATAAAAGAACTGCATTAGGCTATCAAACATTCAACCCACCTTCAGAATATAATAAATTACATTTATGTTATAATTCATGAAGGTTAATTTTTACTATTTAAATGTATTTTAAAGACTATAAATATAACAAATGAATTAGTTTATGTGTTTAACATTTACGTTTATGAACTAATTAAATTTAACTCAAAGCGATTTATTAGAAATGAAATACATATAAATAATTAGAAAAGGTTTTCCAATAAACTTACAGTCAGTCAATGAGCCAATTATTATATTTTTAGCACTCATTAGGAACTTTATGGTTTGTTTATCGTTTTATTTGGTTTTATATTATTTTTACTATCAGTTGGTCCAGTGAGAATAAAATACGCACGTCAAGGGTTACATGTGTGAGGGAATAACTAAAAATAGTACTTTTTGACAGATGCTTTTTTGACAAAAAATTAAAATTTCATCTAACAATTATAGTGGCCGAACGTTCGCATTACTTCAAGTGGCTTACTGTAGTAAGAGGTCTGGTGGTCCGCAAAGGTTCACCAGTTGGTAGTGCACGTCAAACTTATATTCACCCGCCGCTAGCTCAAGCTGCCGTGAATCCTGGTGACCAACCTCCTTCACAAGAAAATTTCGAATAAACTAATAGTCAAAAAAACAAAAGCGCAGCTCTCTCACACCACCCAGGCTTCTGAGCGAGGTGACTGCCATGCCACAACCCTCCTTAACGCAACACCGATGCACCTAATTCTAGAGATTCAACAAGAACCATATACCTTACAATATCCTGTGTTATTGGTTTTTCTATTCCTGTCGTTGACTCTGTTTATGCTATTCCCAAAATGACGGTACTATTCTCGAACTATTCTTTACTCTTATTCATGTATGTTTGCCGGCATCATCTGTGTTAGAATCAGTACCTCTCAATTTTATTCGTCCACTTAGATGTTCGTTCTTGTTCAGACAAATAAAACCAATTTCTTTTTTAATTTCATTCCTTACTTTGTTTCTTATAATTTTTTGTAAATTTATTTATTTAATTTTCTCCATTTCGAACCAATTTTAACATGTACTTCCTTAAAATCACTAACAGATCTATTCTCAACCAACTCCCAAACCAAATATTCCAACACTAATAAGCATCTGTCTGTTAAGAAAAAACTTTTTTAATTCAAAAATGATCGTTAGCAAATTTGGTTTTCCCAATAAATTCCTTTTATAATTGAAGTACGCTATACAAAGAATATCTTGTCCATTACAGGACAGGACAAAAGGAGGGGTTCTGACAGAGAATCTTAAGAATTCCTGAGAATCATGAAAAATAACCAAATGGGAGACAGGCTCAAACCCAAACCCCGAGATAAAGACTCTCAAGCTCTACCGACTAGTCGGGCCAGATAAAACAATTAGAGCCGAGGACCAAGTAAAGGGGGGCTATTCAATATATAAGAAAAATAGGAAGACTTTTGCGACAGTAGGAAATGAAAGAAGAACTAGCAGGAAATCACATCCACTAGTTTGTAGGATGCGTTACCAAATAACCTGATAACTTTGGATTTCACAAATTTGGGAGCTAATTTGGCCCTAAGCTGCTTTCCGGCCTAACTCTAAACGAAGTTTCGATAGAAGACGACGTTACCGCAAACAAAAGCACACATTTGAGAAGTCATATGGTAGCCGGCTGAGTTTTGAACAAAGACTTTAGCGGTCAGCGCTTTAATTTGGGCGTAAATCTTTGGTAATTGATCTGGGCCACCAAGGGTTCTCCCACTTTCGTCTAGGCAATTCAAATGCGAAGTAAGGAATTGGACGTATCATGAGTAATCATGGGTAGCCCAAAAGCGGCATCATAGGGCGAACAATCTAAACTTTGATGTACAGAACATCGAACACCACAATTAATTTCGCTAGGATACACATCTCATCGAGCATGCGGTCTTCGGTCAGGTACAGAGCTGTAAAGGTATGGTGAAACCAATACCATGAAAGGAAGGTTTCAAACAATTTAAATCTAAACTGCGACCTGTTGTGTGAGACAATTGTTTGGTACAATCAAAACATGGAACACATTGGTTTCTAGCAGTTTACAGATAGGCTTGACGGTAAGTAAAGGAAAAAGAAACGGGAACTTAGTGAGATGATCTAAGACAATAAAAATTGCTAAATCACCGGACTTAGTTCAAGGGTAGGGATCAATTATATCAATGCATAATCATTGACCGAATCTTTTCGATTTCTTTTCTGTTGTGTGACACAATTGTTAGGACAACCAAACAATGGAACACGTTGGTTTCTAGCAGTTTACAGATAGGCTCGACGGTAAGTAAAGGAAAAAGGAACGGGAACTTAGTGACATGGTCTAAGACAATAAAAATTGCTAAATGACCGGACTTCCTCGACTAAGTAGGGATCGATTATATCAATGCATAATCATTGACGGAATTTTTTCGATTTCAGGGACGTGGTCATGGGAGCACGTATCACGGTGTTAGTGACCTTAATAGTCTTACAGATATCACATTGACAAAACCGAATCAACGGAAGTGGTTTGTAACTCTACACTGGGCCTGTGCAGAAGTTGGAAGATCATGAGTCTGGGAAATTAACTGGTCATTAACTCTTCGAAGATCCCTAATTTCGAAATTTCACCGTTCGGTGTTACATCATTATAAGAGAAATTAAGTTTTTATACACTTTTATTTAACTTGACTCTTGAGAGCTTTGATGGGTGGAATTTTGTGATTCATTTTTCAGTAACTTAACTTCCCATTATGTTATTAATCCCAAATTGAAAAGACAAGTTTGTTGAAGCAGTCAGTACGTATTTTTAAAACTTTTAAAGCAAAAAACTTTATAAATCTGAAGAAAAAAAATTCAAATTTTTTTTCATTCTGAAAGACCTTAAAGAATTACACTGAAATCCTCATCCTCTGGTTGACGCATTTTGAGCGAAGGAATTTTGGTAATACTGTGTATATCATTATAATAATAAACATCATACATGTTTGTGTCATTTCATATGGATAAAGAGCCTTACATTATAAATAATGAACACAAAAAAAAATAAAAGTATGACATTTCGCTCAAAGCTTATAGACCTTTTTTCTTAAAGTTCAAATCGTTATTTTGGTGTATTTGACAGATTACATACAGCAATGATATTTAAAAATCAGTTATTATGTATGAAAATATGAAAATCCATAAGATCTGAATGCCCATTTACCGCGCTGAAATTTTGCTCCTACTGAGTATCTCATTATAATAGAGGACATATTACACATTTTTGTCATTTTTATATGAAAAAATGGCCTTAAATTGTAAATAATGAGTGATTTGTATTTCGAAAATTTTAAATAATTGTTATTTCTTCTAAATCCAGATTGTTTTGTGTTCTCGTTAAGTTTTTTTTACTATAGTTGCATAATTATTATTTTTTCAATACATTTTAATACATAATGATTTCTAATTATCATTGCTGTATGTAATCTGTCAATTACATACAGTAATATAACGATTCGAATTTTAAGAAAAAGCTCTATAATTCAGACCTATTTTCCAAAAAAAACTTGACATTTGGGCGAACATATATATTTAATAATTTATGTACAACTTAAAATTAATACAACGAGCAAAGAAACGCACTAAAATTTTACACTAGATTTTTAAATAACATACTTACAATTGTTATTGCAATTAACCTTATTAAAATTACTTTAAATTTCAAAGAATATTAAATTTTCGGTAAATGATTTAATTGCTAGTTTTACTTATGGTGTATTTTCTGTGAAATAATGTGGTTAACTTATTTGTAGGTAAAATTATATAACTTAAAACTCTAAAATAAAAAAATAAATAAAAAAAATTTAAAAAACACACTTTTTGAAAAACGAACTAAAAAGCAGAAAATAAATTTTGCATTAACCCCAGCGTTATGTCTTTTATAATTATATTTCCTTTGAAATTGTTAGAAGAAAAAATATTTAAATGGTATTTAACACATCTTAGCATAGATGCAAATATTAAATTTTTGACTAATTTAAAATGCTAATTTTCGATTGACAAACAGTCTTCCGTTCCCATTTGTTACATAAAATAAAAGTGGGTGGCGCATTCAGAAACGAAAGGGAATAAACGTTGGTAGTCTCTCTTGTTAGAGATTAACATAGAATACATTTGTTCCTTTTCTATATTAACGTATGCGTCACCCACTTTTACTTTATGTAACAAATGGGAACGGAAAACTGTTTGTCAATCGAAAATTAGCATTTTAAATTAGTCAAAAATTTAATATTTGCATCTATGCTAAGATGTGTTAAATACCATTTAAATATTTTTTCTTCTAACAATTTCAAAGGAAATATAATTATAAAAGACATAACGCTGAGGTTAATGCAAAATTTATTTTCTGCTTTTTAGTTCGTTTTTCAAAAAGTGTGTTTTTTAAATTTTTTTTATTTATTTTTTATACAGAAGTCCATCGGACGTGCGTGAATCGGAAAGAAACCATTGAAGTCACTGACTATATTTTTTAATGTTAGATAATTTTTACTGTTGACAAATTACCTCAATGGTGATATTCGCAAGGACTTGATGCTCATACAAGTGTAGTTGCCCATCCCAATCACCGTAAAATTATTCGCAAGCGTTTTTTCTTTGTTTGAATAATAAACTGGTAATCTTCGAGAAATGTTAGTCATTAGTTAGTCAAGAGTTTATTAATTTTTTTTTCGGTGTATAGGGCTTAAACTTTCTTTTTAACAAATTGATCTAAGCTAAGACGTTTTTACGCAGAATCACAATTTTTATATATTTGTAAAAAAATCTGTTTTCCCCAAAAAAACGTACCATATCTTTTGAACAATAGATGGAATTGAACATAAAAATCAG